>JAAWXA010000018.1:8321673-8329173 GCA_038090715.1 Florisuga fusca | reverse complement strand
ATTCCAAAATTTATGCATATTTGGTCACTTTTTGCTGCCCAAAACAAATGAAATTACTAAACCTCTGTTTTTTTTTAAATAAAAATCAAATATTAACAAAACTACATGAATATCAGAATGCTTAAGTGGTACAATACAAGATGTATCCTTAATACATTTTAACAATAACACATGCTGTGTTCCTACACTGGAATAACATCATCCATATGAATTCCAGGAATTTAGTATATCTGACAGTTTCTCTCAACCACCCATAACATTCTTTCCTGTCTCATTGTAGCTGGCAAAAGAGAATTCTATAATTGAGTGGTACAGAACATGTGCCCTCCCTGCTAGAAGATGACAGATGGATTATAAAAACTTCAAAGCAGAGCATTTGGAGCACCAGGGGAGAGATAGTGGGTATTTGAACTCTCAGTCTTTACCCAGGAGACAATGGCACTCTGACATGGTGCATATATCAAGGAATGGTGTAACTAGATAGACATAATCTTTCTTTTCAGTAAGTATTTAACATTCTGTTACGAACAAGTTTCAGCCTAGCTAAAGTGCAACTCATCTTAATACTAATCATCGTAGCCTGAAAGGCTACATGCCCCCTTTTTTCAATTTTGGTTCAACTGCTCCTCCATAAAACTGTTTTTTTAAAGGACAGAAGCAGCATTATATAGGTGTTCGGGTAGCAGAAAGGCTATTTTTAATCTAAAACTAATTTTTGCCAGGATTTAGTATTTGCCTATGTGTAGATGAATCTGTTTTGCTCACTGGAATGCTTATTTTCATCGTCTGCATTTAAAGCACCACTCTCCACAGGAGTTTACATACCACATGTTGCTGATCATTCACTGAATAGTTACTAAAGTTACCTTAAATTATTAACATCCCTTAACAAAAAACAACTTCATAATTCTAGGGGCACAAATCCTTTCAAGGAATTGATCCTTTCACTCCTGCTGCTAATACCACAATGATGGCTGAGCATCTAATGCCATCTTTATTAAGTTAAATTATAATAAAAAACCCTAGTTTTCATCCTTCTGCATCTTTTAAATACTTGCTAGAAACATATAAAGACAGAGAATCCTATTCACACCAGAGGTGTGTTCAAATTTCTTAAAGAAATGAATCAGCATATAGATTTTCTAAATCATTACCTTCCCACACAAACACAGGGCTTTGGTACACCTCAAAATTGTTCATCAGCTTCTTTTTACAGCTACTGTTACTGCCATCGCCCCTGGTTTATTAGGAAATTACTTGCTCAAATTGTTTATACAAATACCTATGATTTACTGTGAGGTCAAAGTAAAAACAAGTTTAAATACCTCATTTGTCTACATCACAAAAATCAGACACATGATTTGACACAGTTTGCAGCCGCTGCTCAGGCAAGGCCCAGGACTAGAATAGCAAGGGTATTATTGCAGGTCAGGATTGAGGGGTACTGGCAGAACTGCGTGTGGGAAAGCTTGCATAACAGTCACACTGTGCCAAGCTTTAGCCTTTGTTATTAGCCCCTTTAATGAACGCCATATTCACACAAAATTAAAAAAAAAAAAAAAAAAAAGAAAAAAACAAGCAAGCACTCTGGAATATGATGAGGCTGGAGTTTTTAAGTAGCAAGTAAAAACAATAGCACCAAGATAACACACAGAAAAACAGAAGCAAGTAACTTTGCAGCTGTGTTAATATGAAATGACACAGCTTCAGTAAGGGAAGAGGCTCTGTCTAACGTGCTGCCCCATCCTTCATCACGGACAGCTCTGTAACTAATAGCACTGTGGCAAACTGCTAAGTTGCCTACTAATGTATATTCTTTCCTGCACAAAACATTAATCCCAGCCTTTACACGAGGGGAGGAGGTGGCAGACTCTGATGCTTTGAAGAAGACCTGTTTTGAGAAACCCTTTTTAAAGTGCATTTTCATCTTTGCTTTTTTCAGTGATCTTCTGCCATACTGGAATGTAAACACCACAGGAATAGACAGAATCTCGAATTAAGGATTTGGATGCCTTTCTTTAGAAGTAATCTTCAAAGAATGTACATCCCAAACATCACAGTGGCTCAACAAGCTAGGACGCTAGCTACTGCATGTAAAACTGTGCAAGTCATACCTCGTACTTACTACCAGTTGGTTCGTGAATTGCTACAAAGATTTTTCAAAAATATTTTGTATCTTAGTATACTTGACAGGAAGGAGTATCAGGGACAGTAATATTGCTTTAATGGAAGAAAGCCATTCTTTCACAATGGCACTAGTGTACTTATACACACTGAGTTGTTGAATTAAAAGTTAGCTCAGCAGGACTCAGCTTTATTTCTGTTAGTAGGCACCCACCATCAGTCGTCGAGGCTAGTGGAGAGGAAAGACATGTCTTATTTACAGATGCTATTGTGCAGACTTTAATAGTAGTAAATACACAGAAGACAGACTATTGTGTAAGGAAAAAAATCTTCGGTTTAATGAACTGTCAACTCGTCCATCATAATGTTACCCAACCTAAAACCACCAAATCTGGAGAAGCTCTTTGATGATATAAAGCAGGCAAGAGGTTTTGTTCACACGCAACAAAATGGAAGAAATTGCTGCCATTAAAAATACACCAGCCTATGCTAGCACTAGCTGCCACACATTTGTTAGATAGTAGCTTGATTTTTTTTCCTATGAGAGTAGCCTTCTGCAGGAAAGAGACATTTAATCAGAGCAGTACATGACATCCAAAAACTGAAACCAAAAATTATGGCAAGAGCTAAAAGCAAGTTGTCTTCCTGAAGGCAGAATACTGAAACATCTTTAAGATTAATTCTGGGAGAGAATTCTGAAAGTCAAATGCTGAAAGATATTGAAATACATTAATTATGTACAACTCAGGATCTAGGAGAGGTTAAACCCCAACTTGGCAGAAAATTGAATCCTTTTATTTGATACAAACTTGTACATAGTGATGTTGTGTCCTGCATTCCTAATCTCCCTAGATCTACCAACAGAGCAAAAGGGCTGCAAGACAAAGGAATCAGAGATTTAGCTGCTCCATTGTCGCCTTGCAAAGAACATAAATCAAACAGGCACTGTGAAAAACAGCTTCTTGCAACTGTTTGTGGCAGAGGTCAAATCTCAGACCTACCTGTACCAATTGTCCATCTTGTTCTAGTAAGCATTTATAACAACTTTCTTCAGTTAAGTGGGATTCAAGGAAAGGAGACTTTTCTCACTTGTATCTGATGACTCTCCCAGGAACAACTGTCGTTCATGCACATTCATTTTCCCTGTGACTGTAAGCACATGGCAACCTTCGAAGACAAGATACTCAACTTTTTACAGTGTGTATTTTCCAGTTTTATCAGAGAATAATTTTAATCCACTATATTAATTGTATGTGTGTGCATATGTGTAGATTCTAACACTGGGGACCCTTTGCTTTCTACTCTGGGCAGTCTTAGTTTGAACATTTTAGCCATTTGTATCAGGATGCTGAAAATTTTGCAGACTAATTTTGAATCATCTACGTTTTGATTCCCAGAAGGGCCAAGCAGTTACTTTCCATTATAAAATGCAACAATAGCTGCACTGAGAAAGTCAAGTCCTATGTCTCTGAGGATTATTTTTCCAAGAATCAGACACACTAAATAAATGTCGACTTTGGCAAATGCAATGAGAAATCTATGTATTAGACACACATTCAATTTTATGCTACACATAGATACTTAAATGAAGATGAATCTTAGATATTTGCTAAAGAGTTGATTGGTCTGTTTGATAACATGATGCTCTCCAAAAGGTCACCAATTTATCTAACAGTAGAAACAACCACTAAAGCTGCTAAAGAAGCCACTCAGAGAGCAGTAAATTTTCAGGAGGTTCTGTCTCCAAGGACCAAGATAACTCCAGAACACAGCCATGAATTCTGTTCTGGTTCAAGGTATGGGAAATACCTTAAGGTAACAATTTTGCTTTTTCTTAGAATAAGAAGTCAGAGTCTGACACTTAATTACAGCAGGAATGTTCAACAGAGTGGGTAACTTTGATTTCACAAACTGAGGCTAAAACTAACAACCTTTGTGCCAGCCAAATACTCTTGCCATCTTCCTACCCTTTGCCACTGCTCCACACCCATATACAAAACCTAAAATTTCCCACTTTCTTCAGCCTTCAACCTTGATCCCCATGAGGGGGTGAAGTCAGCTCTCTGGAGTGCTATCAAAGATCCAGAAAGCATTAGGAACAGCAAAGATAAGCTGCCTTCAAATCAGCCATTCCATCAATTCTCTCAACCATAAAGAGATACAAGTGCAGTTCTTGGAACAAAATCTTTGGTTACCATTGTGTCAGACCCACAGAGTTTGTTTGCCAGACTTTTCCTTTAGATAACAATAAAGATACAACCAGAAACATTAAATATCAGCACCCTTCTAAAAATACTTTAAACTACCTATCACGTAATGGTCTGACCCTGATGGCAACAGTGTTGGAGGACTGATGATGATTTTGTGGATGACACATGAGCCTTACAACTTCAGTTCAGTTTAGGTAAGGAAAGACTCTTCTGTTAACAGCCTTACTCTTTTAAGAAACTACAAGCCTGTATGTCCCACTTCGGAGAAGAAAAGAACAGCTTGAAAGAGGATGTGTAGATAAACAACATAAAAGGAGACCACTTAAAACACCTCTGGATTCTACAGATACTTTGAAAATCTCACTGATACTTTTTACTAGTTTTCTTAATTTTTTGAATCTGAAATTTCAAACACTACCCAGAGCAGAATTACATATTACATAAAACGTGGTGAATGGAACTGGGCAAAGTGGCCCACTTTCAGAGTGGAATGTGAATTATTTCTGTGGAGTGGTCTTACAAATAAGAGAGCAGTTTCACTTAGAACACTCTAAGTATTTAATTGTGATTTCCCTATACTTCCAGTTCTCTGATCTACAAATAAACCAGAAAACAGTTTTAGAGGGAAAAACAAGGTCTCACCTTAAGACCTCCCGGATGTACCCAAGCTTAACCCACTGTACACTACCAGGATACAACTATAACAGCTCCAACTACAGCACTTAGTCTTCTTACTCATGTTATAGATGCTAAAGGTTTCAGTGCTGGAGGATGCTAGTTCTCTTATCCATGTCAACCAAGGTAACAATTCACAAATAGAAGGTGATGTAACTAGAGCATGTTGTGCTCCACTGGTCCTGGCAGGTAGTATTGACTCTGCCCTCTTACCATCTCCTAGGAACATTGCAAGGAAGCTTTTTTGCCAATATTCCAGAGACTTCAAAGAACAGTGTTAACCACACAGCTACTCAAACAGAGGCGTATCAACAATCACTGTTGAAGGAAAATAAAAAATAAAAATCATGCTTAACAGTTCTTATCTGACTGCCTAATATTCTTTCCCCACACGACTTTATTTTCCCAGAAGCTGCCTCTGAGAGTTTTCAGTCCCATGCGGACGGTGGTGCAACTCTCTCTTTACCTGAAGCAACTGCTTCAATGTACAACTGCTTTTGAATCCAATAGTTGCTAACAGGGAACCAGAGCTCTAAAAGACAAAGAAAGGGGGAAAAGACCTCAACATGATTACGGCATTTGGAGATACCATGAAGTTTCATTCCTGCTTGAATGCATTTTTTCTAAGGCTAGATAAGAAAAAACTACTACAGCAATTCAAAGCTGACCCCTTGCTTAACAGCAGAAGCACTTCAGGGAGTCCTGCATCAAACCATCCACATAGGAAACCTCAGGTGTATCTCTCTAGAAATACAGCCAAACAGAAGGTTGTTTTCCATGGCTAATCTGTACATATAGAGAGTAAAGCTTGCTCTAAAGGCCTGTGCCCACTTGTTGCCAGCTTTTCCTCAATCACAATATTTAACCAGAGACCAGGAGTATTTTTCAAGAGCAAAACTGTCAAATGCAGAATCTATTTGCAAATCTCTTGGTGACAGTATCAAAGAAGAAACTGCTGCATGTCTTTTGTGAGCTGCATGGCTGAAACTGAAAAAACCTCTCAAAGGGTCAAAAAAATCTGCTTTGGTTAGGCAGCAAGCATTGGCTGAGCTATTCTGTTTAAAGACAAAACTGTGGCTGGAGAGTAAACTTGGGGTGAGGAATCTGTGCTTTAGCCCAGCCTGCGTCAGCAAACATGTGGCAGATACATGTGTCAATACAAAAATGTTAAGGTTTAGTGTCTGGGGAAAGCAATCTAAACAGCCACATATAACAACATTGAACTTGTAAATGGCCAGTAAGCACAGGAAAGAGATCTTGAAATTGACAGTCCTTTGAAATCATGAGTTCAGTAACATACCAAAAAGTAAACACAGCCTTAGCCATCATTTGGAAGGGTTTGAGAACAAGATGGATAGCATCCTTTTGCCACAACAGAAAGCCATATCTAGAATACTGTGTCTGACCTCATCTTTCCAAAAGAATGTAGCAGAGTTAGAGGTACTGAAAAAGCCAAATTATGAAGGAGGCAGAGTGGCTGCTACACAGGAGAAAGCAAACTACTTCTTTTCACAAACCTTGGTAAGCTTGGGATCACACTGTCACAGAAGATGGGGAGACAAACTGCAGACTGGATAATTGTAGCCAGAAGATCCCTAGACATATATTACAAGAATTAGGATGTACCTTCCAACATTGCTGTGATGACTGTGGGTACAAGGATATTATGAAAGAATTGAACTTGACTCAGCCTCCCTAACCAGCACCAGCATGAGGCAGAAAGGTAAGATGGGCCACTGGCCTGGTACAAGGGCATTTCTTCAACACCATGCAAAGTTACCACCCTGTAAGGCAAGAAACTCCTCCACCTACATCCATTCAGCCAGACCAGGTCACCTTTATTTTTCTAAGTAAATTATTAAAACAAAGGCTTGTTTATAGACTTTTTATCAATAAATACCATATCAATTCTTAAAGGTTGTCAAAATCACTTATCCACTCAGAAGTCAGCAATGCAAGCACTGCCTGATCTTCAGAGGTGATACATGCCCCTGCTGCACCCACAAGATTCGTTAGTAGCAAGAGGTGTTCAGCACCTGTAAAAATCACCTTCTAATCAATTTCCCAAGGTCAGACTGGAAGTCATGAAAAGAATCAGGAATAAAGCTCTGTCCACTGCTTTATCAACAAATTTTATTTTCAGGTGTCATCCTTTTTTTCCTGATATTATGGTCATTCAAGCTCATATTTCACAGATGGACACCTTTTGCTCCAGGCATACACTACTTGATCTATTTTTGAAAACAAGCACAAAATCCTCAGATATGGCCAACCCACAACTCACACCGCAGGACAATGGTATGCAAAGGTCATTTTTTAGCTATTCAACATCACTGCCTATTGGAAACTATTTCTGTGGGTGCTACACACCCGGAACTGCAACTAGGGTTCACAGAGCACCTTCATTATTCAGGGGGAAAAAGAGGGAAAATCGGGGAGTGTTCAGTGTGTGAACTTTTTGCTTTTTAATTGTGTGTTGTTGTTGTTTTGG
>JAAWXA010000018.1:8303414-8321655 GCA_038090715.1 Florisuga fusca | reverse complement strand
GGGAAGGGGAGACAGAAAAACAGAGAAAAAAATGTCAGCAAATGATACTTTCACCCTGACAGACAGATGAAGAGGCCCGTATGTCCAAACGGGAGATTTTCTAGAGAAACTTAAAATATGTCTGGATTAGTCAGACATAGAATAGTTCAGTCTACAATCATTCTCAGCAAGAGATTTTCCTTAATACTTGTCTACACCTGTCAGCTCATGCTGATACATACTACGGTTTTATTTTTATTGATTTTAAAATTTAACAGTGTCACAAGTTAATTCATGGGTCTTTAGAAGATACCAACAGTAACTAAACTATTCCAACACCTTAATGAGCCTACTTCACCAGAAACTGATACCACAGTTAATATATTCATAACATTTTTTTTTATCATTTTAAGCTGATGCAATGTGTGTTCTCTTCTATATCCTCTCCTTCCACTGGAGAGGCAAATAGTTTTTATCTTCCCTTTATATAAACATGTTCTGTTTATATACATTCTTGTATCTTCCAGGCTTGTAATTTTCTTTTCCTTTAAATTATTTCCTTTCAGGTAATGGTAGTGGTGCATGGTGCTATGTTTTGTAGCCAATTCCACACTAAATATTGATGCACAGCTTAATTAGAGACCAGTAAAGGAAAATTAAGCGTGGGGAGACTGAATCAACAAAACCAAACCCAGATGATGCAGCTCACAGACCCAAAAATGCACTTCAAAAATTCCACATTTTAATGACTAATAGTTGCATGCCTTTAAAATCATTTTGTAGCTATGGCTTCCAGTCATGAAAATATATGCAATCTCATAAAACGTCTGATATTAGCATGCCTCTTCAAGTGCAAGTGAGTTGTCAATAAGACAATTAAGACAACATCAATAATACACACTGCATGTTATTATCTGCTTTTCGAAATCTCAGCCTATCCAAAGATCTCAGGAAACAAAGGGTACATCTAACACTGACAAAACACAATCCTGCAAGTGAAATATGTAATTCTGAACGTACACAACGGCACCACTACCTGTAAGGGAAAAAATGAATTGCTTTTAAATAAGGTACAAATAACTCCTGGTAATGTAAAACCTGGTGCTAGAGAAGAAACAGCTACAATAGAAAATTAGCAATCCTCTGCTTAAATCAATCACTTCCATCACATGATCCAAGTCAATAAAAGTACTGAATAAGTGCTATCATTGACCTTAATCAGCCAACAATTGGCACACAGGGATAGGAAATTCTAGTGAGGAAATCAGTTGTTCCTTCTAAATTTCAGAGTTTGGGGGAACCACAGATGTGCAGTCTCTCACAATATATTTCTATCCAAACAGTGCAACATTTTTAACAGATGGAAGAAAGGAAATACTGAAGTTTAATAAGCAAACTTCCAGCATACTTTTTCAAGTTCAAAACTTAACAGGTGCTTGTGCACTCCCATTTCAGAAGCAAAGAATACTCATGTTTTGGTTCCCTCTTGCTCTGCAACACAGGAACTGTAGCTAAGTATACAATAAAACAGCCCTCAATGATTTTAGTTGGTAGAAATAACCTATCTGGAAGCAAGGGTGATGAAAATTGTGCTGCACAATGATTAATTTGGGCTTTAATCCTGATGTCCCATTTCATTCAAAGTTGCCATTAAGCTCAAAAGGAGAAAGGACTACATAACTGGGACCTAACATTTTTATTTATCCACCTCATAAGCTGAATGTGATTTCAGATTGAGCAGAATAGATTTCCCTGTAACTAATGGACCAGATATATTCATACAATGTCATTTTATTGATTTTACTTTCTCCTACCTATTGTTTGCATTTTCCTTTGAAAAAACACATAACTGTCGTTAGGCTGTAGATGTCCGTTACGATTATTATATCATTCACTGTTTCTTAACAAAAAATACATGCTTTGCTACAGTGTGCTTTTAAATGAAAGACTCCCTACTACCCTAACCAGAGTGTAAGTTATTAGAACATACCGTACATTTTGAGAGAAACAGAAGAAAATTAGACCCCTTTGGAATTAGGTTGTTTGGTTTGAAACATCTTTTAAAATTTACTAAGAGAAAGAAGCTGCTAAAAGACACTCCATTTTAGACACTTTCTAAACAATAAGCCTATTTACATAACTGATCACATATCAAATTTCTAGGCACTTTACAGAATACTTTACACTGCAAAATCCACACTGCCCACAGGTTTCAAAAAGTAAACATTCAAAAGGATGTAGACATAAAAATATATTAAGTACTTTTAACCTACACTGAAATTTTACATAGTATCTTCAGTATTTTTTTCAAATATGTACTACAGATAAGTACATGAGCAATTTTAAGTGTATTGTTATTGTTTACCAGCTTTTTAACTCTTCCTTGATTTATACTTCAATATTTTGTTCCGAAGTTACAATTATGCAAAATGCAAATTGTTTCAGATTATTTTATGGAATGCTTACAATTATTTAGTACCATTTACTTAACTATTTGAAACTAAATGATCTGTTGAATTAAAGAAGGTTCAACACTCAAATTGCATTCATATGCTCATTTTTCAGCATACCGTACTGACAGCTGAGGAGAGCACGGTTTCACTTGGACAATGTGCATGGTGCTCCACCAGGTTACACTGATGAAATAGGGATTTTGGAGACTGTTCACAAAAGGACAACCTTCTTCCATGGAATCAACATTCAATTTAAATGTCATTATGGCAGCTACAAGAGGAACGCGGGCAGAGGTTAAAAAAAAAAAAAAATCTAAAGGCATACGGTTATCTATAAAACATAAAACTTAAGCTACAGCTTATGAAGTATGAGACAACGATTCAGCTATCAGATTCAAAAACATTTTCAAGCAACTGAGTAAGTTTGCATACAGGAGCAGCCTTTTGAGATATCTGTATTTACACATAGGCAGCTTTTGCCAAAACACTGATCATCTCAAGTTTTTCAGTTCTTCTCCACTACTAAGCCTAATGGCACAAGAAAGAAGCAAGGTTTATAAAAAGCAGAAAGCACCCAGACATAAGTATCTTTGACAAAGTAAAGCTTCCAGCAGAATCTCAACCAGGTGCAGCCACTTTCATTAGCCAAGTCTGAGATTACTCCCATGCAGACTATTAAATCCTATGAAAATATGAATTATCTGCATGCACCACAACAGTGTTCATTCGCATGCTTTGCCACTGCTGGACATCCTTCTCAGGATTTCACAACTATACATGTAATTACCAAAATTCTCTGAAAACTTACACACATAAACACCCAAATATATTTTGTAGATTTGATTGGCTATTTCTAACTCGACTATGGTGTATTTCCTCTTAAAAGGGAAATTTGAGATTTTTTTCTGGGATTTCTGAGGCACGCCTGAGAGGAGTTGCATTAGGACTTCATCTCTTCCTTTTGTCTTCTACTCAAATCTGTTACTTCTGCTTGTAGAATCAGTAACACTAAAAGCAAACTGATAATGATTTCTACCAACTGAAACTCTTATCAGTTTTGAAAGCTCAGCCTTAACTGAAGTGTTCAGGGTTTATGATTGTTTGCTAGTGTGTTAAGAGAGAGACAAAAAAAAAAAAAAAAAAAGGCAAAATTCAGAAAAAGGGCTTAATTTTCATGCAAGGTAGCCCTTCTTGTAAGAACTTGCTCTTGGTAGTGGATACTGAGACACAATCTCAGAAGCCTCTTCCAGAGTAGAGCATGCAAATACAGTTGGGAAGATTTCAGTATCACTGCAGTCAAGGCTCCCTCTTTGATACTCAAAGTATAAAACAAGCCTCTGCCAAACACTGCCTTGTCATGAATAAACCAAGTTCAGACACTTAGTCAAATTTGCATTTCTGTGTGATGAAGCATTTACACTACAGCTATCACTGGGATAGCAGAGCATTTTGTCAATATGGCATCTCTGATTGCCACCATGAAGAGTCAAAACTACTCTGTCTGAAGGAGGCAACCTGGGGGAGTCTATACAAACCCATGTATGGCCAAGCCAGAGCTGACAGCAGGTCTGGCTGTGTTGGAGGGTGTCCTGGGGCCTACTTGATCACCTGAAATTCAGAGGCATTTTTCTGGTAGAGAGAAGGTGGTGCCAGGTTGCGCCACTGAAGAAAAAAGTGTATCAGTCTACAAGCCTTGGCTCTAGAAGTAGGAAGAGTTTTTGCAGAATTTCACAGGAACGACTGATGCTACGTCCATGAGATGCACGAATCAGGACACAGTACATGGGGAGAGCAAAACTGAAAATTCTTCAGCTCCTTTCTGAAGATGAAATCTTGGTTCCATTTAGCTCAATGGTAAAAATCCTGACAATTGAATGGAGCCAAGATTTCTTGTTAGACTATTCAGCTAATAGGGAAAACAGAGGCAAGGATTTTACAGAATCACTGCTTATGCACTTCAACGTATAGACAGTTTAGTCCTCATTTTTATCAGGGTTCACCTAAGGACAGGAACAGAATTCTTCTATTTCATTCCAAACCCTCTTAGGCACATCTTTGCTTTCCTTTCTTTTAACGGCAAAGCAGGAACCCTGAAGTCCAAAGGCTGGCTCAGATTCCAACTTCTCTTGGTGGGTCTGTCACACAGATGAAAACAGACTGCAATTTGCTGCATAACCTATGCTGCGCCCCGAGCTGCAGTGGCACTGCATGGTTTCATGTAAGTGACATGTCACAGTCAATAGCAAGTGTGTCAGCTCACTGACAGGCACACAACATGCAACACCATCCTCCAACACCACTCTTCTGCAGCCTCTGCCTCTCAGGGAGAGCGTAAACAAGACTTGGTAGCAAGAAGTACAGAACAGGCATTTTATGGGTTTTGTCAGTGTTGTGATATGCAGCTGCTTTGGAGCAGCATTATGGCCACCAAGTGTCAAACATCACTCACGTTTCCTCTGTGACTGTGAGCGTGGTACAGTGCATAAAAACTGAACGTGCTGCTTAAACTATGTAACTCCTGAGCAGTGCCCTCCATTAAATGTAATTGCATTATCTGACAAATAATCAATGTTCAGATGACACTCAGGAGTCCTAACTGCTAATCCTGGGCTAAAACTATCTGATTTGCCTTCTTCCTGAAGTTTTATACTGTGCCTGTGCTTCAATATCAGCCCCAAAGGAGAAGCAGCATCACAATTAAGGCCCTGGCTTGCAATACGAATTTGCTAATAGAGCCATTAGAGAGATGGAGAACATAATCTGGTTTTGGACAGGAGAGGGCTCTTAGCCTTTTGGTGGGTACAGTGACACAGCACCTTGTTTGTATCATGACTTAGTATATATATAGCATGTTAATTTTTCATTCTTTTCAGCTTAATTCTTCAGTATTTGGTATAGATCTCTTATTTTTCCAAGAGCTCCAACAAAAAAAGTTCAGTGACTTTGATACCAATGTCTGCAAAGAAAATTAAAATAGCAAATATTAGTTCAGAATAACTTGTGAGAACTCTTTTATATAGCTGTGGGCTGCTTTGATCTGAATGCACAGAGCATAACATTCTCCTGGAATAAAAGAGATTTTTCTCCTGTCCTTTCTCCACCTTCCCCTTACGCACTTGGGCATCCAAGTTGGACCTTCCATGGTCTGCAGCCCCTACACCCTTGATATTCTAGCTCACCAGCACGGGAGCACTTGAAAAACTTTTGCCTAAGCCACTCTCTACACATATTTGCTGTCCATCATTTCTGTGTGGAAGAAAGACTCCCTTAGAAGAAGTCCTCTGCCTTCCACACTTCTGCAGTAACAGGTAAGGGCCCAGCCAGGCTACCCCCACAGCAGCTGCTTCAGAGACCAACTTTGTTCAGCTTCAGAGTGAAGAGTTGTCATGGGTAACCCTGTCACTTTGGGTGTCTAAAGTAGTTCCATAATAAAAAGGAGATGGTGCAACAGCACCAGAGAAGCCTTGGAGAACATTAAAGAACAATAAAGAACATTAAAACAAGAAAAGCTTTCCTGCTTTTCACAAAGAAGCAAGGTTCCGTGATCTGAGCTTAATTGAACACTGTAGTTGTTTATATTTAATAAATCTCTTTCTGAATGTAATTCAAGACCACAACTACTTTAAAGTATGAAATTCAAATCTTCCTTTGAACCACATTTTTAGGAGAACTACTCTTACAGCCAATTCAAAAAACAACTGTGAGAAAAATCATATGGATTACTGATGGGAGAATTATATTTTTAAAAAGAAGGTAATATGGTTCATTGCAGGTTTTCAAAGCACCGTAATGCCCATGTTCTGACCTAGCAGATTTGTGAATAGAATTTTTCACTGCTTTGGCTTTTCTTAACTTCAGAAGAGCCGACTGGACACAGACTTAAGTACATGCTTTAGCACTTAACATCCAGTTTTAGCAAAACAACTACGCATGTGTTCCAATCCCACTGATTCTGCACTAATTCAGGATTACTGCAGAAATACTCAGCATAAGATCAACTGAAGCAATATAGCTGGAGTCAACCCTGTACCAGTAACCCTTTGGACAGAACAGCTTTCACTCAGTCTTTAAATGTATGAGAATGTCATGTTTATGACATCTGAAAGAGGGCTCATGAAACAAATGATAAAATAACAAACTATCAACAGCTGAAAGATCATAGGATCCTTCCCCCCCAAACTGACATTTCTAAAAGCTACAGAAACTTTTTTTTAACATACAGCCTTCCTTAGAAAAGTTAAACATGCAAACCATGGTCACTAACATACTGAACATAATAAAAAGATGTCAACATTTTGAAGTTTTCTAATTCTTGTCATAAGAATTTTTCAAAGATAAGCATACTTATTCCTTCTATAGGTACCTTCATGTCATGGAATTGTAAGAAAAACATGCATCCTATAAAATAATAGAGTTTTATAATTATTGCTTACATTCTCCTTGCACCTGAGCTAAACTTTGCATGTATCTGCTTACAGAATGATGGGGGCACCTCTGCCCAGGCAACAGGTGTTTAAGCATGGACTTCAACCAGAGAGCAGCAAGCCCTAATAGAATAACAGGTACTTGGGTTACCTAATCGAAGGGTTTAAGTGTTGGCAATATTGTTCATAATAAACTAATAAGTTAGAAGAGCCTTCTTCACCTAGATGTCCAGCAATGATTGGCCTAAATAAGGGCTGAAGATTGTTTAGAATTAATGCTGTTCACATTTAAATCCAAATTATCTTAGTAGGGTTTTTGCATATTGATTGTGCACTGCTGTTAAGCCCTCTCATTTCTATAGGAATAAATGCTCCCTACTCAACACATAAAAGCTGTCCTAGTACTAAATAATGAGCTCAACAGGGGGCAAATCCTAAATGGGAGTAACTGGAGGGGACTAAATTCTACAGGCTGCAAGTAGGCGGCCAAGAAACACCTAGGACCCAGAACAAGGTGCAAATGGCTTCCAAGCCTAACAGAACATCGAATTTAACAAGGCTAAATTCCATTTTACACAGATGATGCTTTATTAGCAGACCTGTACAAAACACACACATGCATCCAAACAGAGGATGGAAAGAACTCACGAGTCTCCCCCTTCATTTTTTTTAACCAATTTCCTATTTCAAGTAAGAAGAGATTATGAAAGGAGGAAAAGTTGTCTTCAAATCCAGCTTGAAAAGGCATGTGCAACACTCCCCCTCGCTTTATCTGCCAGCCCTGTTTCTCCTGACAACATGTTTCCCTGGCACTGTGGCAACCCACAGAGAGACCCTGAGAAAATTTTTTGTAGTCAGACTGCTGTTCTGCTACATATACATGTAGCTGAAACTATGCTGAAAGCTGTTGCTTCTCCTTTAACTTATCTTTGGTTTGCTCAATTTTGTTTAGCTGCACCAGTGAGGCAAAGGTGGAGAGATTATTAGCACATTAAAAACAAAAAATTAAGGACATTTTAAATGAAAAAAAATCAGAAAGTATAAAATCATGATTTTTAAAATAACAAAACATTTGCTCAAGAATTAATATAACTAAACCAAGACTAAAAGTACAGTTAGTAAAAGATATATGACGTGTCATACCAAAAAGTAACAATAAAAGCCGTCTGAGGGCTTATTTGTAAATCTGTATTTTTAAAGAGCAACATAAAAAAAGGTTTTTCATTCTAATAGGTAATATTTTATTTGACTCAAATATATGAAACACATCTTCAAAAACCCAATCTCCCCACAGAAAATCTCGTCAAAGCAAAGCATACCTAGAAAAATAGTCCCTGTCTGATTAAAAACATCAATAACTTCTGAAAAAGGTACACGAACAAATGTCATGCAGTTGAATAATATGGATGAGCCAGACTGTTTTTACAGAGGCATCAAATCTACTTTAGATGTTCATACCAGTTACAGAGCAATGAATTGTGTTACATTACAGAACATACATGTGTAAACATTTTTCAAATCGAGTTGCTTTTATTAAAAATGTAAATAATAAACTGCAACACCTTCCCCAACATCACAGAAACAGTCTGCATAATAATTTTTTTCTTTTCAAAACAGAATTCATCTCATCAAATAGAAGTTATGTCCAACTTCATGGTGGATGTAACTCTACTACAACAGTTGCATTTGGTAAGCAAAGGTTAATAGTGTGAAGTCAGTGAGTTAGTATCATGATGTGTGAAGTAGCTAATCAACAGCTAGTGTCTGAAAGAGACTGGGATATAATCTTTATAAAGCAGTTTTGGTTTTTTTTTTCTTCTGTGATGATGACTTCGACTAGAAGCAAGCTATGTTTGACTCATCCAGTTCACACTTGAGAACAAGATACTGAATCATTGACAGCTATGGATCTGGTCATTACAACATTCATTAAGGTCTTCAATTAGTGAACTCGGTGGTGAATGTTGATTATAAAAGCCCTGGAAAATTATTTGCAAGCTTGGGCCCTCTGAAATTCATTATTCTCTAACAGAAAGGCTTTCACTTTTCAAAGGGTGCCTAAGGATCCCCATTTCTAATCTACACGATAGTTCATGAAAGCAACTAAATGATTAAAATGGTTTAATACAACAGGTATTTACACATAGGTTAAAGTTCTGTCCTCAACCCTTTGAAAGTCAAGTACAAGGTGCTCATGGATTTCCACAGGCTTAGAACCAACTCCTATTCTGGCTAGCATTATTTGTACTATTATGACAGAGCACATTACATTGTCTGTATCTTAAAAGTATATTATAAAAAAAAAAAAAAATTATGATTTTTAAGATCAAATTAGAGGGAAAAAAACACTGAGGTAGTTTAGGTCTTGTAAAAAAAAAAAAAAATTAAAAAAAATCAAAGTTGTACAGAAATTGAAGACCAATAAAAATGTTTCCGTGATTCTTTTTTTAATCCCATTGAAAACAATTTTTCGTTGTAAACATTTCTGCTAGCCAAGCACTGCAGCATTGTGCAACTGCATGACAGCCAAAGAGAAACTGATGAAAAGCTGACTAGATTGATTTCATTTTTCCAACCAGAGTGAAATACGTAAAAGGAAATAACAAAATGGTGAAGTTATTTTTATATATAAAAAAATGGTCACATTTAATAAACTCACATGGAAACTGCCCAGCCAATGGTAACCATTTTTGAAATAAATCTACAGATATCTTCTCTTCTGCATAGAAACGAAAGCAACAGGGGGTTCCTGATGCACCTTTCCCCCTCCTCAGGCACCACAGAAACACTCTGCTGGAGGAGTCAGACCCGAGCCTGCCCAAACTCCCCATCACCCATTCCTGCTCCCCTCTGTGACCTCCCAGGTTTCTGTGTAGAAGTCTGGCAGGGGGTTACTACTGGAACTCAGAGCTATATTTATTCCCTTGGCTCCCATCCATCACTGTTGCAGAGCAGCCAGAAGGGGAACCAACCAATACAGCATGGGATCTGCCAGAGTTGTGCTGCCAGAGAAGTTAAGAATGAAAGACAGAGGAGACAGAAGCTATCAAAATGAGTATTTCTGTCTCCAAGGAAAAAGGGTTTCCTCCCTCTGCGGATCCCCCTTCTACATATTAAGACATGTTTTTCCTCAGCTTTTTAAGAAATCCTGACAGAGAAACCTGTCAGTTCCACAGGTATTTTACATCTCAAGTGAATTTCTTCACAAGAGAAGCAGCACTATCAACTCAGTATCCCTTGCATCTCCATTTCTTGGAATTTACACAGTATTGTTCTCTACCCCGTGGCACTGTCAGACAGAGTGCTGTCCCCAAGCTCTGCACTGTACACAGGCCCAAGGTGCTCACAGGGACAGCTCTAACCTTGCACCCCCTGCACCTCCTACAGAGAGACAGTCAGTGCTCAGGGGCACACAGCGATCAGTGAATCAGTTCTGTTCACAGACACAAGCCACTCAACAATACAATGGCAATAGAACTCCATTTTGAGATGAACATTTTTGGGGGTTGTCAAGATACACCACATCAGCAAATGACTTTTATAATTATTGGATTATGAACTTCATGTGAAAGGTATAAAGCTGAATAAGGAACAACTTCCCCGTATCACAAATACTTTGAAGATTCCAGAACTTCCTTTTGCTCCTTACTAGGACTAACCTGTTATCTTCTGCAGAATCAACCAGACAGCATAAAGAATATGTATGCTCTCACCACATCTTACTCCACAGCAGAGTCTTCAGGGCTCAGCAACAAAATCCACCTGGACCCAGTCCCTCACGTCACACTTGAGTGCCCAAGCCAAGAGTCAGTCCTCTTACAACCTACTGAATTATTATTTAAATTGGAATAACCTGAAGCAGGAACTTTAAATGACCCATCCTGGAAGAGCCAAAGCATGGTTATTAAAGTGCTCACCTGGGATGTGAGTAACTTGAAGAAGCTGATTCAAATCAGGTACGAGAAGAATGATCTGAATCCAGCTCTCCAGTGATCCAGGTGCATTTCATAATCACCAGGCCATAATGAAGTGCAGGGATGCAGCTCTCTCATTTTGAGAAGAAATTCAATTGTAGATCCGAGAAATCCTTCGAAGATGCAGCATGTTGATGCAAACTAATGAACTGGCCTTTTTAAATAGCAATAAGAAAATTCCAGCTAGTTCTGGCCAGAAACTGTACTTCTACATTTGGAAAACACCTAGCATGCCAAAGACAGTACCAAAACAAGCAATAGATTGAAATTCTAATCCAGAAGAGGTTGTGGATTTCGTACTGCTCATTTACCTACCAGCATGTCTATTTATTGCATACAAGTGCATAGTAATTTTTGTATTCAAGTTAAAGAAAGATGCCTGAATGTTTGTTCTTTACAACAAGCCAGAATATTTTGAAATACATCAGCTATTTTAGAAAAAAAAAAAAAAAATCTGATAAAATCCAAAGAAAGGAGTAGCTAGAGCAAGAGAGTTGTGTTAGCTGGTATTATGGTACTAATAAAGAAACCAGGTTATCTTCTACGATTTTTTTTATTAGCCCCAAGAAGAACTGTACTCCTGTGGCAAAATCTCAATGAACCAAAAAAGAAGACCTCCCTTAAAAAGGTAATAAATAGTAATTTGTTAGGCATTTCTATTCTGGATAGCCTATAACCTTTTCATTTTTAAAACATAAAAGGTAGAATTTCTTTTTGCACTTGAAATAAGGAAACAAGAAAAAGTTTAATCAGGATCTCTTTTTGAGAACATCAGGCTTTGCATTGAGTTTACAAGCAGTGGAGTTACACGATGTATTTACAGTGAAACTAGGAATCACAGAAGACTCACCTGGCATAGAAGGGAAGTTTTACCCACTAAGTCCTACCCCAACTGAAATAAGGAGCAGACCTGAAAAGTGATATCAGAATCAACCAAAATTTTGCTAACCTTTATGCACTTTCCTCTAAGAAGAGAGACCCATCATCTTCCTCTAAAAATTTGGGATGTATTCCAACGAAGAGAAGGTTCCACAAAAAGCTACTTGTAGCTGCAGTTTCAAAAGCAGTATTGCTTTCCAACATCAAGTCAACTCTTGACATTCAAAATACTTAGAAGTCATTGCAGACTGAAGCCCCTGAAAACATTCATGGGTCCAGCAAACCCTTGAGAAAGAAAAAAACCCAAAACAAACAAAACCCCCAAACAAAACAAACAAACAAACCTAACTAACAAGAGAGAGCTTATCTATATGTGGGGTTTTTTTCTGAACTGTTTCAGCACTGATATACTCGAATCAGAGCAAACACCCACCAAAAATCCCTGACCACTGGAGTAAGGCACTTTCTGCTTCTCCTGTCAATTATAAACCAACACCACAGAAGGCAAGATTTCCCCCTAATTCACTTGATTGACATTTCACTGTCACATCACTCCCTCAATTAGGACTAGTATGAAAACCCAAATTTTGCAGTACTCTATGTTTTAATATTTCCATGGACCCCTGTAAATAAAAGAAAAAAACCCATGTAGATCTAGAGCACCAATGTTAAACACAAATGAAAATAAAATGTAACCATCCATGCAGAACTATCAAAAGAAATGTTAGGGAGTTAACATCCAGCCCACCATGTTGGCCTTTGTTAATAGAAACCTGACTTTACACCTCCTTGCATTCTTCACCCTAGCTCTCAAGTGCTCTTTCTCTAGAAACAAACTTAGGCTACCCTTGAACTCAATTATCCTTTTCCTGGTGGTAATTTATTCCATATGTTTATTATCCTTTGCATGAAGTAATTCTGCCCAAGTTCCTATTTACCCATGCTTTTCTACATTTTGAAATTAAAGAGACCTATCCATCAATCTATCTATACCATTGATATTCCAGTGACAAGCTGGATGGTAACATGGTCTGCACAAATCTATGGAGACAACTTGCAAGAGTGAATTAAAACAATATGAAGAGAACCTACTATCATTTAGAAAAATAAAGGTAAGGTCAGCCTGGCAAACTAGCACAGTGCTATTGCATGGGTTACCAGGGGTAATTCACAGATCAGCAGGGACAAGGACTACGGAGGAAGCAACACACATAGCCCTGTTGTGACTGAGTAGAGTGTGGTACTTGATAGCAAGTCCTCTGTAGCATCAATAAACTCAACAGGGCTCCCATTTTTCTCACAAAGAACCACAGTGACTGCATAAGAATATCCCAAAAGCATAAAAAAGGAGCAAAAGTTTGTAAAAGCACTTCTCCTAGTTAGGAAAACCAACATAAATGAAACTATAATGAAATTCACATTAAGGCTGAAACAAGTTTTTCATAAAAGGAAGAATCAGCATGCCCATTTATCCCTTTTCACCATAGTAACTCTGACACATCTGAGGTTGAAGGCAAGAAGACTCACTGGGACACCCATGGCTGCCCCAAGTCCACAAGCAGCCAGCCTCCCTGCAGCCAGCTTCCCCTTTTCTTCTTTCTTGCTTCTCCTGTTCATAACACTGATCCAGGGCCAAATTTTCCCAAGGAGCCTTTCCCTGACACTGTGGGTAGCCCACTTGAGATTACCCCTGCCTGATCTTCACCAGCTTCCACTCCCCTGGCAAGCAGCTGCTCCCTCCAAAAGTCCAAGGTGCCTACAGCTGGACAGTTTAACACTAAAGCATCAAAAACAAGCAGCTGGTTTGAAGAACCTGGCTCTGTTGCTTGCCTCATGCCACGGGAATGCTATCGAAACCATCATCCTTATTTTCAGGCACTGCTACCTGCAGAACTCTTTGTTAATGTCCTACCATGATAAACAGTTCTGCTTTTTTGGTAACATGACAAATACTTGTGAGGAATTACCTAATTTTGCTTTTGGATACACGATCCCTGAGTACTGCTATGCACAATGGAGAAAAGATCAGATAGTGAGGATGCTGTGGCTATATTAGTTCTGGTTCCTGTGTTTAAAAGACAGATTATAACAAAATTGTTTGGCTTTAATATAGTTCAACTTGACCTGATGAACCTATCTTTTTAGAAAACAGTCTCACATGGAGTATTTAGATTAAGACCTCTAAAAAACAGTGACTTCAAAATACTTCCAAGGCCCCATCTTAAAATTTTTTGAAAACACAGACAACTAGGCTAATTATAATTACTCCTCCATAAATCTTTCGCTTTTTTGATGCATCTGGTTATCTACTAAGATGCACCTGAAAATTAGAGCAAATTTAAATATAAGGGAAAGGTGCCAAATTCAGAATACTGGAAGAATCTTCCCTCTGGGAACGTGTTTAGTCACAGCATTGGTGCAGTTGGGCAGCGGCAACCCAAACCTCCCCTTGCTACCCTGTTCCTGTGACTCTTTCCTGATCTGCTGGTCTCTGCTACCTCTGAAAAGATGCTTCAGATCTCTCACTCAGTGCTTGACTTCATCGCTTAACCTGCCAATAGGAGTGAAAATGTCACAGCAGTTACTGTGAGACACTCAGATTCTGACAGACACCACTCAGTTATTTCACGTTAAGCATCAAACATCCATCAGATCATTACAATTTTCTCTTGTTCCCATTCCAGGTCAGATTCTGATCAGTGACTTGGCTATGGAAAGTTCATACTCTGTATTTGGCCACACAACTGGAAGCTGGAAGTGCATGTCTGTACAATAACCCTAAGATCACCCAATTAAGCATCCCGGAATTATTTTACATTTTTTCTTTCAGTAGCTCTCATCCTTTTTTTTCCTGTTCTCTGAACATCTGTGCCCGAAGTGTCTTCATACAGAAATTCAGATTTCCAACTACAGTTGCCAGAAATAAGTTTATTCGTGTTTCTACAAAAGAAAGAATACATATTCTATTTTTCATCTATGTTCCCCTTCCGTAAATCTAAATCACTTGCACCTCTGAAACAAGCACACAAACTGCCTCAAAAACGATGGGGTAAAAAACAAGGTAAAAAATGCAAAGTGTGAATGAGAGGATAGAATAAATGGCTTCTCAAGTCAGTACTGCTTTTAGCATTTTGAAGAGCTGATATACATCTAGTCAGGTATCTGAGACAAATTAAGAGGTATAAATTTAAATTTACTTACAAATCCTATTAAAGTACACTAAATCAGAAAATACTAAAAAGCTTTAATTGTCTTCATTCAAACCAGAAAAAGAAATCTATTTAGGGCTTTCTTTTCCATTTTTTAATAAAGTTCATATAAATCCATATACATATTTATGTTTGGGGTGGGGTTTTTTTGCTTTTTTTTTTTTTTAAGTTAAGACACTCTAAAAACACCTGTGCAATCCAAAGTCAACTTTAAGCAAAAATCAACATTTGGAAAAATTACTTGTACTGATTTTCCTACACTTGGTGAAACTTGTGCTTTCCAGCAAATAAGCACAGCCCATTTGAATGGATTTGTGGATTTTCTACATCTGTTCTAATGCAAAACTCTTTGGTCACCTAAGGCTCCCATGGTGGGTAAACTTTCTGTACTGAAGGTGACAATTTCTGATCTCAGCACTGTCTTCATTGCTGCAAGCAAAACAGTGGTACTGATGTTGAAACTTCCAGGCTGCTACTCTCTTCTGATAAAGAATGGGTTGGGTTATTGGCCTCTAGCATGGACAAAAATATGACAATCAGCCTCTTCATCATATAAAAGTCTATAGCGAAGACAGTGCCAAACAACTTGCAGAGTATTAGAGCTCAAATATGTTCAGAAGTTGAAAAGCTCATAGAACAATTCCTTTTTCTTCTTTACAATTGATAAAAGTCACAGTCAGTTTATTGAAAGTGTTTTAATGCAGTATTTCCATTATAGCAACTTGTCTCTTTAGGAACTCATTTGCCAAATACAGATTTAGCATGCAAATATTTTAGCTACATTCCCTGCAAATGTAATACAGAGACCAACCTTTCCTACATCTGCAGTTGTTAATTGTCGTAATTTGAACAGCAAAGGAAAACAAAGTTCAAGCCATTGGCATTCAAAAAAAAAAAAAAAAAAAAAAGCTAAAGCCATATTAAATTTTATTTACCTGCAGCGATAGAAAGTCAAAGTCACACGCAAAATCTGAAGACAGAGCAGATAGGAAAATGTGCACCCAATTGCAGGGTCTAGCAACTGAACCCAGACTCTCTCCTAATGCACGTTCTAAAACAACGATCGATTCTCTAAGCACTTGTTACCAAACTGGAGACATTTTCTTTCTACAAAATTCTAAAAACTTTAAACAACTCATTTACGATTCTTTTCTTCAAAAGATTAACAGCACGTCCACTAGAAGATGAATTAAAAATAAAATTTAAAAAAGGACAGCAGAAAGGGAAAACCAAAACAGGCTAGGACAAACATCTCAAGCTATTTACAAATATTTTTATAATGACTAGAAATCATAGAGCCCCTATTTATCTAACTTAAAAAAATAATAAAAACAAAACACAGCAACAACAACAAAAAATCAGTTGCTGACTGAACACAGGGCCTGATTTTCAAAGCTGCTGAGCACCCACAACTCCAGCTGAAGTCAGTGGAAGTGATGAGTGCTCAGCAGCTCCGCAAATCAGGCCCAAACTGTACAGGGGGCTGCTAGCAGCCTAGAAGAAGTGTTATTTAGGGAAGGGTTTTGTTGCAGAAATTAGGAGGTTGAAAGTAATCTGTCAAAGAAGTGCTGCTACATTCATGAGTCGTAAAGCTAGCTAGCTCTCATCTATGGGAAAAAAGTTAATTCATAGGGCTCATAGGGCTTGCATTTGTCAAGGAGCAGGACGTCAATGCTATCATTATCAGGCAAATCAGCCAGGCGTTTAATGGTAGAATCAGGAGACATTTGCTCTCCACTATCAGAATGACATCATAACTAAAGCAGCCTTGGGCGAGGGGGGAGAGCCGGGGCAAGGCTTGGGCTGCACACAGACTTTGCACTTCTGCCCAGCTCGCCCCACTGATCGCTGCTCCCCTTCCCCAGGAGGCGACACTTTCAGCTGCCTTCGCTCCACAACTTAGTCCTCGCAGCATCTGAAACACGAGCATCTGATTTTACAAAATACTTTCAAACCTGCCTGATGCAAAACTGTGATATTGTGAGCCAGCCACTCGGTTAGGAGGGCAGGGGTTTTACATATAATCTGCAAATTCACTCTAAAAAATTCTAACATTTTCAAATACTTCAGTCATCTTCATCCTCCGTCAAATGGGGGGGACACACATTCAAAAACTAGCTGCCTCCATGACTTAAGAAGTAACAGCTTAGTTAACTAAATCCATTTTTAAGCATACATAAAAACATACACAAACAAGCTTTGAATATTCTGAGGTATTTAGTGATCAACTATTCGATGATCAGAAGCATAACAGCAATACACATTTTCCTTCCACAGCAGCTGCAATTATACAACTGAAACAGCGCAAATTACAAACTGGTAATCTATTTTCTTTAAAAATATCACTACAGGTACACAGGCATGGTACAAAAGCATCACCTTGTATAAGAACTGTGAGGGGAAAAGTTATGAAAGCAGACAGAAAACCTAAAATCCCTGAGGCTACAAAAAAATCCCGCTATTGAGAAATAACCCAAGAGACCACATAGGGAATGTACAGCTTTCAGAAGCACTTCTCATCTTATTTGCACTTAACCTATTGATGTACTTATGCAGGTCACTTACTTTTCGGATATGTTTGAACCCTTTATAATCATGCAGATCGCCGCGGTTTTCACTTGGGCTTTTGGTTTTTTGGTTTTGTTTGTTTTTTTGCAAACAAGTTTCATTTAAAAAAGATCCAATTATGCAAATCTGCTGCCGGATAGGTAGTGAATATTCAGTATGACGGTGATACTGTAATAGTTCAATGCAACGCACTGTACTGGACAGATTTATGAGGCAACGTCACTACTACGCTCTGGTCCTCGTTGAAGCATCTTGAAGTTAATTAAAGCTGCAATGTCCACTTTTCCAGCCACCCTCCTCATTCAGGTTTACTATTTCAACATCAAACCAGCAAGGGGGCCTCCCCCCTCTCTTCGTACATTTAAGCAGCCTTCCAGTCAATGAACAATGAACAAAGATTGGAGTGATAGGAAAGGGGGGAGAGAAAAAAAATCTCCACAGGAATAATCAAATCCGGTTTAAACAAGTAAAAATATAGTTTCTAATATTAAACTAGAAAAGAAAACATTCTTCTCCAAGCGAACGTGCAGAGGCGCTTAGCCAACCCCTTCAGAAAGGGTCTAAAAGCAGCCAGTCCTTTTTATTTCGAGCAGTGAATGAGCCCAAACAAGGCTTCTAAACTTAATTATGACACTTAAAATAGTCTTTTTCCACACAAGCGGGGAGGCTCGCCGCTGCTATCTGTATCAACCGGTCAAATCAGCTCAGCAAACACGGCCCCTGTTGGATTTATTTTAAACTGCACGGGGTGGGGG
>JAAWXA010000018.1:8276310-8302421 GCA_038090715.1 Florisuga fusca | reverse complement strand
GGGGGGGAGGCTGAATAATGCAATTATGGATTCTGTGTCCCATAGTTGACAAAAGCATGGTGCCTCAATAGACTCTTTGTTATGGGATTATATAATGATTGTGGTGTAATTATGGGAAAAAAGATTTAGTAATAATAAAAAGTATCAAAATACACCAATGAGCAGCTTGTTTTAAAGAAAAGGCTTGCATGTGACATTAGGGGCATGTTAATAACAAAAAGCCAGGATCCGAAAGGGTTGACAAATAAAAAAGACTGTGATGCGCATGATTAAGAAGCGATGGAGACAGATTGATTATTCAAAATGCCGAGCCACAGGGACACTTAAAACATTGATTCAGGTAAGACTAGTTTCATCTTGACTGAAATGAGTTCCCTGAAGATGACTGGCATACATTTTAAATCAGTTTACTACATAAAAAGCATAACATCACAAGCTGAAACCTTCCAGTTAAAATAGGAGTCCAAGAATAAAAAAAAAAGTTTATGTTTGTGGCAATTCCCAGAGGGACTACGGAATTGCAGAGGATGGGGTATAGATTAATTAGTTCTTCCTAAACACGAGACTTAAATGTACCCATCTTTTATAATCCCTAGCCTCAGTTTCTGGATTCTGTGGTCCAGTCCCACTTCTGCAGGTTAGGGGGGTGATATTAATAACCCTAAATGTACAATAGGACTTTTATTTTTTGGAACTGCAGTAAATTAACTTTCTATAATAAATGAAAAATTAGCAATATTTTTCCAGCTGATTAAAAAAAAAAAAAAAAAAAAAAAAAAATTCCCATGCCTATATGAAAAAGTTTAGGAATTCACTCTGCATTTTCCAATTTGATGTGTCTGAAATTCTCTTTGAACAAATTCCAAAATACAAGTTTTTTCTATAGAAATTAGCATAGCAATCACATCAATAATATCACTATCTCTATGGGAATGATAACTGGAGCAGTGGGGGTGTTCTTTATTTCAATTCTTCGTGGATCAACTGATTATATTCTGTCTTCTTTTGAACTTGTTATTGTAAGTCAAGTGATTCTTTATAAGTGACAGCCCTGACAAAGAGACGAGGATGGGAAAGCAGGTCGAAAGGAAGTCGCCATATGGACTTTAAAAAAGGCACTTTTTAAACAAGATAATGGGGAAATGGATGTTGCCTTTTAACCCTGTCAAGGCTGAATGTTATTAGCAGCCTCATAAAAGAATGAGATTTACCTTTTCTTTTTTTTTTTTTAAATATCGAATTTCACCTTATGATTTCCATGACCTGAGGCTTCATAATACAAACCACATAGGAGGTGATGGCATTTCAGAGGCAGGGGCCAAATCAAGCACCTGGAATCAGTGTCAGACAGGAGATTTCAGAGCACCACATGAAGAGTTACAGAAAAATGAGAGTTCAGGAAAACCCCATGGTTCTTTTTCCTGAGACAAAGATAAGAATATTAACTAGAGATAGGTGAAACAGCAACTGACAGCAGAGCAGCTTTAGACATCTAACTGGGATTTCCTGTTCCATTGGTTAAGTGCATGATGCTCATTTCATGACAACAAAGGGAGTTAAAATGAAGTGTAAGCATGAGGGCTTTGACTCTGATCCCTGCAAAAATTAAAGTCTGTTTCCTCCCCTTTCTGTTTTGAAGAACATGAATTTCCCTCCAGAACCTTTCAAGTGGACAAAGATTAGGAACAATCTCCCAAGAAGCTGATATTAAGTACTGACCTCACTCACTCAGTTGAGTGCAGGGCTGTGGTCCTCTACTAATGAATTTCCAGTTATCTATATATATTTATACACATACACATATATATTTAGTTAGCTGGGCCAGTCTTGATGACTGTCCAATTCAACTTTACAGGAAGAAAATGTCCACCAAAGACTTCTTAGAATCTGGAAGAGCAGGCAGGCAATGGTGCTGTCAGGGAAGGATGCTGCTTACAAGACTGATCAAAGCTCCTTTCCCCAGGGCCTCATAGGCATGATCATTTGGGCTGGGATTGCCAAGACTTCCTAAAATGGACCACAAAGAGATAATGCAGATTCATGAACTGAGTATATTTTAAAGACAAGAGACCTCCAAATTTTAACTACGCAATGACAGGCTCTAGCACCTAAGCAATGTATACTGGTTAGATGGGACCCAGAAGATCTCATATGTAAGCTCAGTGAGACTTTGCTCCAGCCTTTCTCAGAATTCATGTTTCCAGACACCATCAGCACTTCTGTATTTCTCCCCAGCATATCTTCCTATTCCTCTTCATCTCTACCTCTTGCATCCACAGAAAAGTCACTTCTCTTCAAAGCCTTCATGTCATGTCTCAACCACCTCCAGCTACTTCTCCAGCTTCTTTTCCATAACTCTTCTTTGAGTAGGCAGGAATACACTGCTCCTCTAAAACTAGGCAAAAACTCTACAGAGGAGGGAGGGAAAGAGGAGAAGGGATATGTGTTGTTTGCCTTGCTCTTCACAGTTCTTACACTGTCTTATATCATAGTGGGCACCTTCTCAGGGAGTGGGAGCTAGCAGCTACAGACTTGTCAAACCTTCAAAAGCAGAATTATGGGATATGAGAGCTGAGTTCTTTGGCCAGACAACATTACCTTTCCCCATGATTTCTGGCTATGTAGAATGACAGCCTTTTGGAAGATCTCATTTCAGTAAGACATAAATAAGAGGGAAGAAAATCCCAAATCTCACAAGTTTAATGAGCCCAACCAAAGGGCCAGGTCAGAGGAGTATTTTATGAGGCTTTACACAGGAAAGTAGCAAAAGATAAATGGTCATACAATAATTTAAACAATGGATAGGGGAGAAATGTTGCTTTATATATTTAAATATTTATAAGTTGTTTGCTTTATGAGAAAAGACTGAAGAATAATACTGCCTTTGTTCTTTAAAAGTGTGATCAGCATTTCCTTCGTAAAGAGAGGTGATAAGCAACTGGGCATTCTTTTACCAAAGGCTGGAGAAGCCCACTGAAAGATTAATGCCTTCTAGAGGGGGTCTCTTTTCTGAGGAAGAGCAGAACATCAAGTCTTTAATAGTGATAAGGAAAAGCACATAAAAGGAATCATCTAATAGCAGGAACTTTAAATAAGAAATTTTAGAGAACTTACAGTAAATGTTTCAGCTGACTCTGGAACAGGTGGTGCGATCTACATGGCAGTCTGAGCCAGTGAAAACACAAGTCATCCAGCAAGAAAGTTGCTGAAGCATGGTTCAAAAAGACATAAATAAAACACTTTCACAGGAAAAAGGGAAACCCCTTCCAAAATGCCTGTTAAAACATAGGAGTTTCCTGGGCACAACCCCAGCAAACTGACAAGGTGGATGGAAGTTTTCCCACTAGTACAAACTGTGTGTAAGAAAACTTCCTGGAAAAAGGACTCTGAAATCCCAATTTACATAACAGACCAGAGACAGAACCCATTTGAGAACAAGCTGTCTATTTCTCAAGGGCCATGGCCAAAATAAATAATAACAAGAACAACAACAACAACAATAATAATAATATCTGAACAGATATCACAGAATCATAGAATTATAGAATTGACTGGGTTGGAAGGGACCTCAGAGATCATCAAGTCCAACCCTTGATCCACTACCGCTGCAGTTACCAGACCATGGCACTGAGTGCCACATCCAGTCTCTTTTTAAATGTCTCCAGGGATGGAGTATCCACTACTTCCCGGGGCAGCCCATTCCAATGCCTGATCACCCTCTCGGCGATTAAGTTCTTTCTAATATCCAACCTAAACCTCCCCAAGCACAACTTAAGACCGTGTCCTCTTGTCTTGCTGAGAGGTGCCTGGGAAAAGAGACCAACCCCCACCTGGCTACAACCTCCTTTCAGGTAGTTGTAGAGAGTGATGAGGTCTCCCCTGAGCCTCCTCTTCTCCAGGCTGAACAGCCCCAGCTCCCTCAGCTATGATCAGCAAAGATTGTATATGCCATTGTCACCAGGATTAAGTGATAAAGGCAATCAGACTTTGTAAAAACAATGTGGTTTTTTAGGAAATAAATCTGCATCCTCAGTATAGCAGTCAACTATCATTGAGACCGACACCACAGAAAAAGTTGTGTGGGCCAACCAAAAACATATACTAAGGCCAGGGGTCATTCTTGGCCACTGTCATTGCAACAATTCATTGAAACACAACCCCCAAAGTACAAAAGAAAGTACAAAATAGACAGCAGTAAGATATGCAACAGAAGCAGCACCTAAAGGGAGGACTGTGTGGAGGGACACCTCCCTCTCACAGCACTGGCACTGCTGACCCTCTTCCTTTGCAATACAAGGGTGAAACCGGAATGAAAAGAAAGTCCTTCAAAGTATTATTGAGACTGACAGACTGATACATGGCTTTGGTGCTTTCTATGGACAAAAGTGGTCACCTTTGTATTTCTATAGAACATACAAAGCTGAGTAAAATGTAAAATGGTAAAAAAGAAAGGTTCCTTTATTTTTCTTTTCTTTTTTTTTTCCAAAAGCAAAAGACATTTTTTACATTAAATAGCAAACAATATTCTCAATAGATCCACCTAGTGGAATCAAGCAATTTCTGCTTCCAGAATAAAGACAAAGCTTTTATAACCCCATGCAAGTCATACTTCTGTGACTGCCTCCCATTCAGCACAACAAAGGCTCTCTAAAAGTGCAAGAGTGAAAGGTGCACTGAGTTTCAGTACAAGCACAGTAAAGAAGATCAGGAGAGAGCTGTTGCTCCAGGATTTAAACTTTCACATCTAGATTTCTGTGGGATTGATATAGCAGGTCTGCTTCTCCAGTTATAATCACTAGGACTTATGAATGACCAAGAGGAGAAAATGCTGGGGAAAATATCCAAAATAACAGCTGAACTTCAATTTTAAGGTGCATTAGCATTGACCTGCACATATAACCTGTTTTCAGGCTGTGAGAGCTCTTCAGGAGCTATTTAGAAGACATGGTGAGATCTTATCTCAGAGATAAGACTCAGGAATCATTTTTTGGGTAAGCATTTTTTCGGGTAAGCATTTTTTCATGCTCAACTAATTTAACCAATATACCAGTTTTCACTATTTTCCTTAAACTTCTCCCATTTCTTTCCACCCAAGTCCCAAAGATGACAGCAAAGCCCAGGCTTCTAATGATTCTAACTTCATGACTTGCCCCAGTGCTCAGGCTGCTTTCCCTTATTGATAAACATTAATACTTCCAACTGGTTGCTTTGATGGATCCCCTGTTCTACCCCAGCACTCCCTCACCTCTGCTGGTTGCACACAGCCCTCCCTGCACCTCTGTCCCAGCGCATGGGCTGCCCTCCTGGTTACCCAATGATTATCTCAGACATTGGCATGTTTAAGCTATTGTGCTGTTAAGAAAATTTACAAATTAACACATAAAAGCAAACAGCTGTATTTCAAGGATCTACTGAAGATGTTTATGTCTTACCTTTAACACTATGGTTTCATAATTTAAGTCCCACATTACAGTAATGAAGGCCATTACACTGGCACTACCTTCACCATCTGACTTTGCCTTAGCCTAGCAGTGACGCACATTGCTTACCTGTGGCAGAGAGCTCTCAGTGCAGGTGTGGGGGTCTTCCCTGGCTGTAAGTACCTCATACTTTCTGGGTGCCATCAGCAATGAAAGCTGCAATGTGTTTGTCATTTGCTCAACTATAACATAGCCTCGTATACAGGTGCTTTGGTGCATGCCCAGCAGCTGGACAGGAATACCTCATCTTCATCAGTATGGTGACTTGGGCTGAAGAAAGTCTGTGATAGCTGGGGGGAATCTGAAGGATCAGAGACCACTGGCAGACCACAAGATAATTTTGGGAAGGTTTTCCCAAACTGTTCAGGGAGCAAAGACATCTCTCATCACTGTCCCAGCGCACAGGCTATGCTGTGAGACTGCCTCAAAGATGGCGCTTCCCGCCTCACCTCAGCGGCCTCTCCGCCTCTCCTCCCCAGGCAGGGCTGCCCCAGCCCAGAGGCCCTCTTGGACCCACCCTGTTGGTAGCACTGTCCCCACAGGCCAGTCCATGGTGTGCCAGGACCAGGGCTGTCCCCAGCATCAGTGCCTGATGGTCATGTCATCCAAGAAACACGGCCACAGCCCTGCCCCTGTGGGGAGGGAGAGGATTGAGAGACTGTGGGCCAGGGCAGAGCTGACCCACAGCTTCACCTCAGAACACAGACATCCTTGTCCCACCCCGTTGCAGATGAAATGCAGCACCCTGCCCTCCTCCTAGAGTTCTTATTAGCTATTGGTGCTATGCATGTCTGAAAAGCCATCCTTACCACAGACATTTTCCTCTCTCCCCTCTCTCTGCAGTCTTCAGCACAGCTGTGCCTGGGGACACTGAGGCACACGCAGCCCCTGAGGCGTCCCCCAGCTGGGCAATGGCAGAGGGAGGGCAGGGGCAAGTGGCTGGGACTGGAGCTGGGGGTCACCCTGCCTGTCCAGGTACGCTGGCACAGGACCAAAAAAATCTACTAAAACTGATGCCTGAGAGCATGAAAAAAAAACTTTCTGGAGGGAGGACACTGCTCTGCTTCCTTTACCATTAGGAAGACTCCAGTGGCAGCACAGCATCTCTTCCAGCCCTGGCATGGAGAGTCCCAGAGCCAGGTGGGCATGGGGATGGCTCTCACCCACCAGCAAAGCAGTGCTCTGAGCCACAGGACCTCTTCCTGCAGGGTTGCTTTTTGACACTGCTAATAAAGTGGAGAGGACTATCTCACATCATCACAGGCAACTGGACACTTGAAAGTGATTTAGGCAATGTCCCTGGAGAGCTGCAGAGGCTCTGAAAGCGGGACAAAGGACTGTGCTGGCTGTGATATGTATGTGGAAAATATACATCAATACAGAGTGACACCAAGGCAGAGCAGAACATCTGAAAACTGATGAAGTGGAGAGCTCTCTGTGTAATGCAAAGCACCTGAACGATGTGTGTACACACAAAGATTTGTTCATCCCTGCTCATATCCAGCTCTCTTGGACAGTTGGATTTGATTTGCCATTTTCCTGCCAAAATACTGTTGCTATACCTCAGCACCTGGCCTTTCTTCAAAGAAATTACGTAGGACTCTGCTGTCCTCACCTAAACCAGTCCAGAATATGAGTTCAGGAGAGGTTAAAGGGACCTTCTTTAATAACAAATATGTTTCTAATAATTTAAAGGCTAAAAAATAAAGAACTGTTTCTTTCAAAATTTCCTCAGCTCCCATAATTCTGTTCATATATAGCTGTTTCCCCACCCATTTCTATTCTACCTTGAAATGAAGACTGCAAAAATCAACAAACTAGCTTAGAATGTGAGGGTCATACGACATGAAACCAATTAACTCTGTCTGCACAGCCAGCAGAGGGAGGCAAAGAGTACAGTTATTTTGCTTACATTATTTTAAACAGAATTTTAAAGATTTCTTAACCAAATGCAAAACTGGTTTCCTAAAAAGTAATACTTTAAGTGATTAAGATAGACAAAGAACACCAGCATTATGACCTGTATAATTTCCTTTCTCTCTCTTACATTCAAAGGGCTTTAAGGCTTTGGGTATTTATTTGCAAATTTCTCACCCAACCAAATTTTTTTTTCCCAGATACTAGTTTATTTTACATCAGAAACCTGGGTCTTGTTTTGCTGAACATATGCATAATCAGAGGACTCTGAGGGTAAACCTTCTCTCTGAAAGAAATAGGAAGTTAACACCAAAATGTAGGAGTTCTCTTCAGATGGTTGAAGACTTCCTTTACCTAAACATCTGAGAAAAACACTTTGCCCTTTGAGCATTCACCAGTCCTTCTAGCTACATATATTTACCCCATGGGGGAGAAAAAGTGTGAACAGGATGGAAACTTCCAGCTTACAAATTAAACTGTGGAAGAAAAAGGGGGAAATTCAGGTATTCCACACTCTGTAGATTAACAATAACAAAATCAAGCAAAACAAGGCTCTAAATTTTCAAGTTTGTTAGCAATTATGTGAAAGTCCCAGAAAATTAAAACAATCTACCTATTTTCCAGCCATATTGCTAGTTTAGGGTGCTTTTTTTCTAATTATTCCATTTCATCTTTATGTTGGACTTAAGCTTCAATTGATGCTGTTTAAGAGCATCATTTTAAGAAGCAACTTACAAACTGGAAGAGCCCTCAAGGATCATAAGGCATGAGCATGTGTGGCCATGTTGTTTTACACCTCTACAGCCAGGACTTGTCATTTTGAAATCCTACAGATGTGCTAACAGCTGCAGAGGTGGGTGAGGAGCTGGAGCTGCCCGCTTGCTGGAGCCTTGCCAAGGAAGAATTTCCTATGGCACTAACAATGGAAAAATGGCTGAGGCTGGACAGATCTCAGTCCATAAAGAATGGGAGACACATTGTGTGGGGTAACCTACCATCCCCCCAGAGACAGGTTGCATTGCATGGGCTTCCAAGCCCACACTGCCAAACTGCAATTGTAAAAAATGCAAGGGGCTTGGGGTTTTTTTTTTCTGTTTTCAAAGTAATTTGAGCTAGAAGAAAATCCACAAAAGCAGATAATACACCAAGCAAAATCAGCGAAGCTCAAAGACTGTGCAGATTGCACAGAGGTGTGAATAGGACTTGTTAAGTCTTTTTAGGCATCAAAATATGTCTAACAATGTTTTTTCAACCATGATCACACGCATTTTAAAATGTGCTACCCTCTCTTACCTCCTCTATGCCCTGTGCTTGGACTAGCCAATATATAAGGAGCAACATAGATTTAAGGTACATCCTTGTGCAAATGGGTTCAAGTTACTTCTGCAGTCTGTGTTTTGCCAGCATTTCACTACTGTAATTCCTTTTCCAAATATGGCCCACTGGGCAAAATTTAAGTTACACTAGTGAAAATCTTCAATAAACCCTTGGAAGCTAAAACTAATAACCAGTTAAGAAATCCAAAGGTGATGAGCTTACCTGTTTAATAATAAGCTTCCTAAGAAAAAGTTATCAATCTGTATTTAACCAATAGACGGGAACTGGTTCAAAAAGTCTTTCCAATCCATCAGGTAATGAATACCTATTAAAAAACTATAAATAAGCATTCACCCGAGAGCTTGGAATGGCACTTTGAGAGCCTTTCTGGTCACTCAGGTAAATAATGAGTTTTATATAACCTTTCAGCAAAGATTTTTTTGTAAATGAGGAGATGAAATGCAGAAAAGCTTCTGATTAATGTTAAAGTTGGGGTACAAGCCAACACACAACTGGGAATTCAAAGGTAAAGCTGGCATTGTTGTTCATTCACATTGTTTTCTCTAAGAGCTCAGTGTTAAAGACTCTATTGTCTTTACTTTGACTTGCTTACGGTGGTTTCAATTTAGGATTTTATTTATTTATGGCATTTACATTGATGAGTATTTTGTGCATTATCTGTTCACACAACAGCCACTAAAGTCAATAAGAATTGTAGAGAAGGGCAGAATGGAGGTCCTTACCTAACGTGCAGTCACCACTAAAAATGACTGCAGTGGTCTCTCATTACAGTCCTCATCAAATCTCCAAGCACTGTCTTTGCTCAGGTCTTAAGATAAAGGGGAAAAAACTCCAGCCTCCCCCCTATTCAAATTTCTGATATCTCATTTTGTCGATATTTACTACTCTCCTACAAAATGACTCTTTTCAAATATTTTGAGCTTTCTTGATGACTAAGAAAAAATATACCCATAAAGAGATCCATCAATTATCTTAAAATCAAATAACCTAGCAACCAAGATATATGACAAAATTAAATGTAAGCCTTTTCCTGGATAGCCATGCAGTCCTCCCTAAAGAATTGCTCATCAGCTGTCCTCAGCACCTAACACCCTAGGACAAGAAGAGAAAAATGGGTTTCACACCCCGAAGGTTAACAAACTTCATTTATTAAATAGGCAGAGAATGAAGATTGTACTACAGACTTTAGGATGAAAAAGGGAAACTTCTCCCAGCTATAACCATGGTAGTGTATCACGATAAGATAGACATTTGAAAAGGCTAAAATTCAAACCAAGAGGGGAAAAATAGTATAGTGTTTGTATTCAATAGAGATCTTTCCTGACCCTCATAATTCTAAAGAAATATATCCTTCCCATTGTACCACATTGCGTTAAAACATATTTTTTGCATTTATTATTAATTCAAACATGTTGTTGTTTAAAATAATATTCACATCATGTGTTCATCGTTTCTATATACATATGTCAAACTTTATTTTATTTTACCATTATAATCTATGAATGGCTCTACTCTTTGTTTCTGTTTTCAGATCTCTGAGGAATGTTTGATTAGGTAGGAGGGTTTGTTTTATGCATTACTTGTTCATCACTGCACAAGTGCACAGGCTAAACAAAGTTGGCATACTTCATACTGATTGGTGGAAACAGTGTAGTTAAACAGTGTAGTTAATACAAGGGAATGAGTAATTTCTCACCACAGCTAATCAGCTGTACAGTAGCTATGTATCAGGCAGCACAGCTATACATCAAAAATGCATTTTAAGGTAGCTTGTAGAATACATGATTATCTAGTAGTATCTGTTACAATCATTTCATATTAACACACTCCTTCTGTATTTATTTAATAAAACGAATCTTGTGTGCAGCAGTCTGTATACATGACTGGCCAGAATACTGGGAATTATCAAGTTAATGGCAAACCCAGGTATGTTCTAGCTGGCATATAATGGAAGATATGTCCAGATTGTTCCAATTTAACAATGTCAGGTGAAAAAAGAAAGGCATGAGCACCAAAGATGACAAAACATCTTCTGCTGTGCTGAAGAACTTAAATCAATTTCATAATTCTATATCTATCACTCTGTACATCTATAACTAGAAAATAACAAGATAAATACATTATAATATTATTTACCAAATGTCTTCTGAATTAATACTTCTCCATTCTTTTGTGATGAGCTATACTTTATTATTACTTGTTAACCTGTCATTCCTGAAGGACATATTTTTAACAGCTCAGTATCAATACAAGTTCAGAATGGTATCCCTCTGTTGGAAGACAAGGTTGAGTTCAGTAGGAGTTAACATTAACAATTCAAGAGCCTGTAGAAGAAATTAGAAACGTGAGTCCTCCACAGCAATGATAAAATCAAACTGGCAAATAAATGTATTCTCAAATTACCTAGTAAGAAAATGGACGAATATATGCAACTAAAACAGTCTCTTAAATTTCAAGTGCACAGCCAGGATTTCTCCAGAACTTGTTCCTAAACAGAAGAAGCTGAATCAGAATCTATCAAGTAATCTCACTACTGTGTATCTGTGCATGTAATGCAAACTTTGTGAAGTCCACAATTTCACCCTACTAGTCTAATCCAAAGCCCAATGGGATCTGTTCCTCTGAATTTGATGAGTTTTGGATCAAGCCTTTTGAAGATAAGGAGTAAGCTGGAAACAAAACGATGCCATAAATCAGAATGAGTGGTACAGAATTAAGTAGAACAAAATATATCTTTCAGTAGTATATTATGCTAAGATTATAAAATAAAACAACACAACTATTGATGCATAAACAGTAAGGAGATTCATAAATATTTGTGTTATTAAGGAATTCACAAAATTGCAGCACTTTGCTTTCTCAAAAAATATAGGTACTATTTTGATGTTTACACTTAAGGAAACACTGTCTCTGATAAAACCAAGTGGACAATTAAAAATAAAAATATTAATTACACAGATAAGTGAACTTGTCAAGAAAGTTGTAATGAGTTAAAGTGAAAAAACAACATCCAAATTAACTGAGTTAATTGGCAAAGGGAAATTCATTGTATATACTGACCCCTTTAACTTGTTTTAATGTCTGAACTTGAACTATAGAAATTAATTTTCACTACAAGATACATCAAATTATGAGAAAAAAAAAATCCTTTCATAGTTTTTATGGGATAGGTAACAGTTCTTACAATTGATTGTCCTGTAATATGTTATGATAGTAACTTGAAATCCACATATTCCATCAAGATTACAGGAAATTGCCAGCTATTGAACTATCTTTGGAAAGCCAACTTAAAAGACAAAGGCACTGTCATAGGGAACTTTGTTAAAAATGCACAGTTCCACAGCATATTGTAGCTGTAGGAATCCCCATTGCTCTGGGAGCCACATAGTTCATCTGCCACATGCCACAGCCCCAAGGCGTGAGGAGGTGACATCCAGGTACACAAATACACCTCAGGTACACATATGGAGAAGAGCCATGCTGAAGACATTGAAATGGTTGATCTGCTGTCATCAGAAAAGGCACTAGTTGCTTCTGAAAAGTGTGTAGCATATTCCAGAACAATTTTTGGATAAAATAATTTACTGCCAAATCTTGACTGAAATAACTGTGACGTAAAAGCCGACATAGATGCATACCCCATGGGGAGCTGTCTGACTGTATCAGTTTTTAATGTATCTTTCCGTTAAATCAAAGATCCAAATGCTAAATCTAGCACTGAGGGACATCAAGGGAATTGGTGACATTCCTCAGAGGACTCAGTGTCCATAAACTAATGAGTGGATAAAACCGATCTCAATATTTAGTTTCTCATTTGTGAGAAATATAATATTGATGATATTTTATTTAACTATTTCATAACACCGCACTTGTGAAAACTTAACAAAATATAAACTGCTCACCCTGAAATACACTGCAACAGATAATGGGATTATGCATACAATTAAGAAACAGACACTGCAGAAGACCATGATATATCATGATTTAAAAGTTTAGATCTTTCAGCTCCTACTAAATACTCTCAAGTACCAAGACGTTCTGAGCCAGAACCAACTGAAAACAATGGAAGGATTTCCATTGGATTTTATAAGCAATGAATCAAATCCATAAAAATGAACCAAACCAGTAAATGTGCTGTGGCTCAGAGTGGCTTCTAAATAAGTATATAAATTACATTTCTCACTCTGAATCTTCTAATTCTGGGAGGCACATAGCACAAACAAGAGAAGGTGAAGATGGTACATGCTGATAAGCTGTTAATAACTCAGTCATATGCAGTAAGGGTGCAGAGCAGACAGTCTGTGATAAGTAACCTTCAGGATATTTGGTTGAGATACAAACATGGAAATTCAGTTCAGCTACCAGGAAATGCTCACCTAAGCCCCTGCAAGGGCATTTAACTGCAATTCCCACTTTCTCATCATACCTCCAGGGAGGTAATCTGCCACTCTCACCTGGGGACATGTCATCCTTGGTACCCTCTGGAGCAAGCCTGGTCCTGCCCACCACTAATCCCTTACAGTTCCCAGAGTGGAGACTCCCTGTTTAGGAGAAAGCCTTTTACAGGTCCCTCATAGATAGCTGGCCTGAGAAAAACAGGAACGCTTCAAACTTGTAATTTGAAGGTGCATCATTCACATGCATTTTGGGGCGTCTAGGGTGCTGCCACAGGAAGACAGGGGGAATCACACAGGAAAGCAGAAAGAAGTGTTACTTCAACCATATCCAAACTGTAAATGGGAACGGGCAGACTGGGAAGCTTTCAGCTGTTCATTTGATATACCATGAAGTATCAAAAATCTCTTTTAGATGCTTTTTTTTCCACCTCCCATTTGAAAAGGACCAGAATTACAACCAAGAAGCTAATAACTTGCTATGAACAGTGGTATTTGTTGAGGCATGCAGTTTCCAAATGGGAATTTGGGCTTGTTTTTATTCTTCACTTAACACTTCCCCTGCCCAGTGCAGACGTTTGCACTGGTGTTGTTCTGACTATGACAACACACAGAAAGCACATGGCCTAATAACTCCGACTTTAACAGACCCATGGCTTCTAACAATGCAATTGCAGAGGAATGTGCCCTAAACAAAGCCTAAATGCAGAAGCGCCCATCACAGTTAGCAGCAATTAATGTCTCCTCAGACTGCTACGTGCCTTAACCCCAGCCAGAGGGGATCTTGTCTAGCAGCAGGGGGGAGAGAGACACCTGCATGTGATGGTCACCAGGCTTACTGGCAGGATCCTCAGCAAGGGTATAACAAGCCAACAGCATCAGGGCAATGCAGCGTGAGCATTTGGTTCCCTACAAATTGGGACTGGAATCGCAGCCTCCCAAAAAAGCTCACACAACACAGCCCAAGCAGCAGGGGAGAAGCACTGAAAAACCCACAAGAATTGAATCTATTAGAAATATTCTCACTTCTCCTGTTACGACCCACATAGGAAAACTTTGGAACAAGCAGGAAGGGCAGTGTTACAACTGGTTCAAAGTGGTGCTTCCCCAAGCCTTTCCCACACATCAGTCAGGCACATTCCCAAGGAGCCACCAGCTGCCCCTGCATCCAGTCCCTGCAGCAACCCACCAGTCCAGCCAGCAAGGGTCTCTCCCCGTTTCCCCCCTGCCCATGTACCATCTCCAGCTTTTCTTCTCCAAAGGATGATGGCCACCATGGCAGTATAGTACCTTCCTGTTCCAGTTATCATCACAGGTGCAGGTTGCATTGACAATCTGTTGGTTAATAGGTCAATACCAAAGTAATTAATAAGTACAGTGGAATTACATTCAGAGCAAGGGCATGTGTATTTCATAATATAAATGAATAATTTTCAAAATGTAAAAGTACCAAAGCACATTTTCACTTTGTGCTTTATGACACCTACAATATCTTGGCCCAACAAATTAAGATTGACATTTAAAGATTACTAAGCCTATTTCTCCTGTCAGTGCAGGCCTAGAGCATCCATCATTGCTGGTGAGTGCTGAGTGCACACACTGATGGGAGGAGAGACACCCTTAAAGGTTTCACCATAAACCTTATCCACAGATAAGCCAGGGAAACTTGGGAAGCCATATCATGTTAAAGTCACAATCACCATTTTCAAAGCCACAAATCAAGTGTATTTGCTATTTGCATCAGAGCAAAGTTATGACAGTAAGCCATAAGGAAAAAAGAAAAAGCTTAAGAGGAAAAAGATGCCTCTTCCAAACTTAATGCAGCATCAAAAATTTGTTAACTCTATGTAAGATGCAACCTAAGGGTACCAAGTTTAAAAAGCATGGAATCAATAAAAAGTCATTAAAAATCAATGTATGAACTGGTTTGCATGCCCTCAGCCATCACTCCTAGGCACTAATGCTCTAGTAATTCTCAATTGATATGCACAGAATATGCCAATTTAAATTTATTGGAGTACTTCAAATTTTTAAGTGCTTAACTTTGGAAAAGATTGGCTTCATGGGGCCAAAGCAGTGAAGAATTATCAGAAATGTTTAGAATGCCTTACATTTTCAGTAATTTGAAAGAGATTAAAGGACTAGACTTATGGAATTAAGAATGATTTAAAAATCATTGGATCGCTTCAAATTGCTAGAAATGCTTGAATCACAAACAATATTGTTAGTTAGAATACATGCAATGGTGCAGACGTATACCAAAGAGAAAGGGAAAAAAACCCTTATTACCAAGAATCCCCAAAGTCTTTCCAGATTAAGCTAATATCAAAATGCAACATGATTTGAAGTTGACTCTCTGGTTAGAAATTCTGGTTGATCTGCACTTTTACTTCTGGTAGATAATAACACATTTTGCAGAAGACTCCTGTGCACTCATCTAGAAAGGTGTAGAGATCCACAGAGGAGGACAGGCAGTGGTCCCTCTGAACAGAGTGGATGGGAGCCAAGAGGAAGGCTGCAAACCGAGACTTGTGGGAGAATCCTGACCCCTTGGAAACAGTGACCTCTCACTCCAGCTTCTACCGATCCAGGATTTCTGCCTGTGGTTTTGAAATCTTCTGTGACTTTTGTAGATGCTAAAACGCTTGCTGTGTCCCAAAGTCTAGTCCTGGAAGGTTTTTGAGCACAGTGCCTCTTGCGTTTCTTAAAAGCAAATGTGCAGCTGCGTTTACTTGCTCTTCATATTCACTCCTGGAAAATATACCTAGAGGGGAAAATTTAAGAAGTGGTATTAACAGCTCAGTACAGTCAAAATAAAAGCTGGAGAAAACAAGGCATTAAAAAGGGTTAAGGTAAAATAATAAACTGTTATTAAGCCTGTTAACAGTTTTAAACCATCATTGTTTATGGCATGATAGAGCTTGGCTTTTTATGGGTGTTTCATTTGTACATTTTACTTATTCTGCTACTATTTAACAATGCCATGAATCTCTGCTTTAAACCCCCGTGGTAATGTACTGATTTAATCTGAATCTGCTAACCCTACTTACTTTTAAAATACCATTGAAAAAAAACCACCAAAAAAACAGAGGTTAATATTTCATAACTTCAAACTACAAGCATAAAGGCTAAAATTTTATGAGTGCCCTCAAAAATAGTACACGTTTTATTAAGTATAAAATACACAGAATTAAACTCATGTCTCCAATCGACATTTGCTTGGAAGATGGAAGGCAGTTTAAAAACTGTCTCCATTTTCTTACCTCTCTGCTTAGATGGCCAGAGGCTGCCATGCCTCTGCTTTTGTCTCTCCCTTGAGGAAGTCTGTGCCATGGCAAGCAGGGGACCATCCCTTGCAGTGCTCAGTGACACAGCCCCCAAAGTCCAGAGTTCAGGACCAGGCACTGCACTCAAGTGACCAAGACATAATAGAGCAGTCTTTTACTAATGTTACAAAAATTCTGGCAGGAGTAAACAATCAACATTTTATGGATTTTGGTTTATAATTTAACATCTTTCACAACACTGTTACTTACTGCTACTTCTCTGCAATTCTTTCTCTCTATATTATCTTCCATTAGCTAGATCTTAACTGAGGAAAGAAAGGGAAAAAACATCCAACTTTTATCCAGTGAGACACTTTATCAAGAAAATTCTACAAGAAATTGGTTGTTACCTGCAGATAACAACTGGTTTGTTAGTTAATGGCTAGAGGCAAAGCCAAGGCCAGTTAATGCTCCAGCTGTCCAGTCATTAACTGCAGTAAAGACTGATTTTGAGGAGGTTATTGCTGTGATAAAATATCCTCAAAAGATTATAACAGCAATAGTGTACAGAAAAAAAAAGTATTAGTGGCTATAGTGTGACTGAATGGCTGCATTTGAAAAATTGGTCATTCCCTGGCGGTTCATAACCGATTTTCCACCAGTCAAAAAGCAAGTTGTGCTCTGTTAGGTTTATTGTACAAGGCAATAAAAATATTGGCCAGGTTAAATTGTCAGCGTGTTATGACATTAACCATTCTTTTACTGTGCTTAATTTAAGTGTTACTATGATTCATTACAGAAAGAAACTGTCCTTTGCAAGTAAACAGGAATTTCAGCACTGAGAACAGATAGCAATAGTAAATCTGGATGCAAAATTAAATTTTGCTTGATGGCTTCCCCGCCTCCTCAAAATGTTCACCTTTTTTTTTCTTTCTAGAAATACTTGTGTGTTCTTGGCTGTTTAGTTTGCAAGACTGTCTTCCAAAGTTTGCATTATTGATGTGATGCCTGGCAGCAGTACTCTAGTTAAGAGTGTGACAGCATTTCCATTAAAATACCTTTCTGATGGTTAACTTGGCCATTCAAAAGTTGCCTCGTGTTTCATTTGGCATGTGGATTTGCAGACCTTAGTGCAGATCTGAACCATGTGAGCTGTTCCTTTCTCTTACTGTGCTGGTTAAGGACGAAAATGTACGTACAAAACCATGCACGTGCAATTTCTGTGCATATGATTCTCTAAATCTGGACCTATTTGCAGTAAATTGTAGGAAAATACACAAAGTCCTGCAGGTTTCTGTGTTAAATTTGCATGCTTTTATCATAAAGGCTATGTGCTATCATAATAATCTTAATATACATTGACAGACTACACCATAACCACTCCAAAAAGACATTAGGGTTATTTTATAAATGTGTAAGAGTTCTAGGCAGATTTGGCTTTGCACAACTCAGTATTTTTATTATTATTCACTGACACCTGTAACAGAAGCAGAGCCATTGCACTTTACCTGGCTAAAGCATCAGATTAAGCTTTTCAACAGAAACAGGAGCAGTTAGGCTGAAATTTTCACTGAAATTTGATGGTTGCCTAATTCTAAGACAGTGCTCTGAAGATTCACTTCTAAACGACCCAGTGAGCAAACTTTACTGTGATATACTAACATCACTTGTACCCTGACTCCACTGAAAACAACATTTAAGCACTCCAGGGTTTTACCACAGTTTCAATTTCACTCTTGCTCCAAGAACACCTCACTGTTACGCCAGTGCTCCCTGTCCATCATGATGAGGGATTTTACAGACATAACTGATGGTACAATTCATCCCACTGTATCAAGGCTTCACAGGAGTCTTCATGCAGTCACTTTGCACATGACCCCTGTACACTGCAATATTAAATCCCAGGGTCTTCCACAGTTAAGGCTGCCTTCAATTTCCTAGTAATTCTTAAGGGACTGCTAAGGTTAAACACTTTTGTTATTTTTTTTTTATTTCTTTAACACTATCATCCTCAGGAGTGAGTGAATTGTTAGCTTTTTTGCCACAATGAACAATTATATTAAATGATTATGTCCAGACTTCTAAAGGTAGTTTTAGAACAATCTCCAACATAAGAGCTACACTCAGCCCCTGTATGAACCTGCTGCACAAATGCTGTACAGCCCTGTGCCAGTGCTGTCAGCAACATACACAGTAAACAGCGGTGGGTGCACCAGGATTACTAAAATGGCACGTACAGGTACAAACAGAGTGTGAATTCTGAAAGCCAAGACTTGGAATCAGTGAAACTCACTTCACAATATTGAAATATTCATCAGATCCAATGATTCAATGCTATAACATTATTGTGTGATAATAAAAAGCTTCTGCATATGCATTCTCAAACAGACATGCATTTATGTAATACATGCATATATATACACACATACATTCAGAGGTAGGGGTGCATATGTGTATTTTATATATACATCTCAAATAAATGCATTATGTACATATAAGATACGTGCACATATACATATGCACATGTGCATTCATGAGTAGACAGAGATGCTGAAGTACTCAGCTGACAGTAATACACAGCAGCCCTTCAAGCAGGTGCTAGTAATGCCACTTTAATCATGGAGCCGCTTTTGCACAGAGGGGTTAAGTGACTTGTCCAGTGCCACACAGCAAATCAAGAGACAAGCCAGGAACAGCTCATCTGAGCTGCAGTTCATTCTCCTAAACCCAGATCCTGTATCCCCAAGCTGCCAACCACATCCTCTCCTTAAAGTGCAGCCAGTAACAACTCAGCTCTGGAATAAGCCATGCTACCATGCACCATCAGACACACAGCCTATGAATGAAATGTGCGTCTTATAATTAGGTCCACACAAATGCTGAAACTTCAAAATACAGTTTAGAAGAGTTTCCAGTACATCTGATGCCACAGGCATCATAGCTCTGCTTCTGGTCTTACCAGCTGCTGCTCCAAGGCTTTGGCCAACTGTTGCTGCCAAAGGATACTCAGATGATGTGTGAAACTGGAACATGGAGAAAAGAGTTATTTGTCATCTTTGATGCTGGAACTTCAAGGGAAGTATGGGCTCCTCTCCCAGCCACCAGCATTCTCAGACATCATCCCTACCTTGATGTTTGGCCTGCTGCTGCTGTGGCTTGGTTTGATTTTAGGTATCAGTTGGCTGTAAAAGGGTTATAAACATGGCACACTAAATGATAACCCAAAATGAGGAGTGCACAAGTATCTTTATGTGTCTGTTCTCTATTGCATTCCAACCCTTTCCAGATGAAGTTACAAATGGATTTTTTTTTTTTTTTTTTTAAATTGAGGCTTCCAGATGATTTGCCATTATTTCAGCACTCATGGCATACAGGCACTGCTAGTGTGAAGGGCAGAAGCCTTCAGGGCAAGGACCATCATGTTCAATATTGCAAGGAATATAGATTTTACCCAAGGACACAGAGATCAGCTTTCTTGTTACCAAAATGTGTAAGAAGAACTCTTATATAGAAGATCTAGATTGGCTTGGGTTTAATACTGAATTTTCAACAACATTTTAGTAACTTTGAAATGGAGGATTGGGAGGGATAGGAGACCAGGCACCCTCCCAAACTCCTCATAGTCCATCTTGATGTATTTTGTTACTGTGTCCAAAACAGATTAACTTTTAGCCCCTATAAGGTCACTTGAGATTCTCCAGATTCCCCTACAGAACTATAAAAGACCAAAGCATTTCTCTTGCAGCCACATCTTTCTCTACTTTGGACATACTGCAAGACACTAGCCCTGGTGGCACCAGTTAGTGATTTCTTGCAACAGACATTTCATTTCTGGTCTAAGAATACCTGTATGCCCTGAGAACAAGACACAAAGCACTCACCATTTCCATATGAGGACATGCACTGGCACCAGCACTGGTGGCTGCTCCCCAAATCTTCTCAATTCAATCAATTTCTCTATACTGCCCACCAACAGAGACTGTCTCTTTTTAAAAATACCTTGTGAAAGCCCTATTAGACAAAGTCTTGCAGTTCTTTTCTACCGTCACGAGAAGAGTCAGGCTCATCGTCAAAATCACCTTCAGCCAAACCCCCACTGTCAGACAAGTGCATCATTGTGGAGTTTGGATTGATGAACTACTGTATTTTAGTTTTTCTGCCAAAGCAACATGGGTCTCATCAGCAGGAAAGAGAATAGAGTGAGACAGAGAAGAGAGGCAGCACAACACACTACACCTATGCAAGGGCTGCCAACAGAAAAAAAAGGGCACTCTCTCGAAGGGCAAAGACACAGATGTATTCGAAGGACAGGCAAAGGCGTGAGAGAAAAGAGAACAGAGGTGGTACTCAGAAAGTCATGTTAACAGGTAATGATTTTGGGGGGTTTTGTGGAGAGGAAATACTGCAAAAGACTGAGCAAAAAATGGCAAGTTTTATCACACACACCGAGGCAGCAGAACCAGCTTCAGCAGTTTTCTAGTGAGTGGCCCATGTCATGGAGACAGCTGACGAAACATGAAACATGAACACATCTGAAGAGAGTGAGCTTTAGGGAGAAATTTTACATAACTCTTCCAACATCTATGAATCTTTTTCATTTTTGACAAGTACCCATATTTTTGAGTTACAACATTTGTGGCGATGACCTCATCGGATAACAGCCTCCAGCCTGTGGCTCTCCCTGGCTTCCCTTCTGCCCTGCTGAAACAATTGACAGCAGCTTTCCAACCTCGGGTTCCTCTGTCCCCTTTGGAAAGTCTCTCCCCTTTCCAGCCTCTGCCAAGAGCTCACTGGCACCCCCAGCATGGCCACTGCCTCCCTGCCACACTGGCACCAGCCCCCCGCTTCGTGCAGTTGCGTTTGGTCACATCTATCAGTGAAGTGAAAGAACAAAAAAGAAATATGCACCACAGCTGAAGCTCAGCCCTACCTTTTCTAGGGCTGCTTAATCATACACAGCATTATATCTGTTTATTTCAGATCCACTTGTACGATAACCCTTAGATATCAGCATCCAGTGTTCCTTAGACAAGGTTTAGAGGAATGTGGGTTTCGTACGTGCTGCTCTCTTTTTCACAGACACACACCCATGTGTGTGCACACATGCAAATCTATACTTTCAAAGGGGAGAGAGGTTTAAAGCTGAAAATTGATTTTAACTTACAACTTACTTGATTTAAGACTTGAAGAGTTTAAGCCAGATTTATTTTGGTTGATGAGTATTTCTTACATCTAAGGGATAAATATTTTCTCCTGTTTTAACAACATCTCTTCTCTTTGATTTTCTCACACATGTTGTATTTAACTAATAGAGTACAAATACCAAAACAATGGAATATCCAGGATTAACTCAGCAAATGGCATTAGATTTTGTGTAGGCATAGTATAAAATGGCACAAAAAACTCCGGATTCTTAAGGATCATTTCCAGTGATTCATTTTCAAAACTAAGGGATTTTTAATACTTGAAAAATTCAATATATTTCATAGTGTCATTACATTTTGTACAGTTATGAAATAATGCCAATTTTGCAACTTAATTTGTTAAAATGATAATAAATGAGAAGGCTGTCACTTGACAGAGAAAAACTAGCTCTTTTTTCTGTTATCTGTTTTGCTGTAAGGTTAATTCTTTATATTTTATATTTAAATTAATTCAGATTTCTTTCATAATATGGGCCTTACTATATTACAGAATTAGTAAAGAAATGGGCAAAAAAGGCAGGAAGAGAATGAGGGGGAGGGGAGAGGGTAGGAAGAGATCAATTAAATAATTTTTTTGTCAAAAATCAGATATGCACATATTTTAGTTTGGAGAGCATATGCTGCTCTTGATGTGGATCCAAAACTGAGGCAGTGCATTGAACAAAATAAAACCAGCTCTGTAATTATTAGCAGAGACACATTTCTGAGGGTCATTTCCTGTAGAAAATGCCATTTTTTTCTCTTTTTTTTTCTCCTGTAACTTACTCTAATCCCCTTAGCACGGAGGAGAAGGAAGAGGCAAAGTTTCAGTGTGCATTTAAGTAGCAAGCCATGACCAACATTGGATTTTTAGTGAATTAGCACATGCCTTGAAAAGTCTTGGAGCACCAGTGGCCTGCCAGACAGGCTGGAGGTCTTCTCCCATTGTATTGGCCACACTCATGGGTTTCAAGGAAAGCATAAAGGAAAGCCAAATCTGCCAGTGGACACAATCACTTTTTGGTCTGGATCACAGCAAAGACATCTGAACAAAGCATGAAGGCATCAGGAACAGCAAAAGCCATCGGCAAAGTGCAAAGACATCGACTCCCACACTGGCCAATGAAAGAATTCAGGCTCCATTAGCAGGTTGTGTGTAGACATTATAGCCTGCAGGAGTGAATGAAGTACAAGCTGACAAAGAGGAATAAAGCTTGGTGTATTTCTTTATAAAGTCATAGGAAAAGATATGGGGGGTGTTGATGGAAGAAAGATTATGGTGGTTGAACCTTCATTTGAGAACAGTTGGCCTTCTTACTTTTGGGGACATTTTTTTAGGTGATAATTTGCCCAGGAGAAGAATCAGGGATAATTCTTCCATGCAGCTTCCAGGCTCATGGTTGAAAACCCCTTCTGGTTGAGTAAGTGGAGATGTACTTACCTCTTTAGGTACATTTGCTTCATGCATCTTGGCTCTACTAAGAAAAAAGATTCAAACACCCAACAGTAAACCATAAGCATTACTGTCTGCATGGTGGTTTGATCCACAGAGCTCTACAGTGCACAGGAGGATCCCTGCTAAGTCTGAGATTATATTTATATCAGAATAGAACTCTTCTCATTGATAAAAACTCTCTAAAGGAATCAAAATGAGAAAACAACATTTTTTCTGCATTCAAATTGCACCAGAAATTTTGAAAACAGTTCTTAAAAAGTTGAAGATTTTAAACTGCCATCAGACCCATTTGTATGCTCTCTAAACTGCAGTTTAATATTATTTACATTAGGGAAAAATGCCACAGCCCCAGTAGGCTCAAGGGGACACTGCATTAGTCATGGTGCAATTACATGCAAAGACATGACCCCTGCCCCAGAGAACTTTTTATCAGCCCCTATTTAACCTCTTATGATCCTTGAAGCCAGAATAATCAATGGGGCTCTATTCTGACTTTAAATTCATTCAGCTGGGGGAGGAGAAGAATCCATGGAAAAATTATTTAACAAAATATGATTTCTAAATTACCTTCTATATGGGACAGCACTCTAACTAATGCTAGGTCTGCCAAATCACTCCTGCTCTAAATAACGGAGTCTTGTACAGCATCTGCTGTCTGAAAGGGCTTTCATTTGTTTTAGCTATTATGACTAGTCCAGAATTCAGTATCACATGAATGGCAAGCTTCTAGAGAACTTAAATGTGCTTTATTGTGACTTGATGAATGGCTGACCGTTGTATTTTTACATGTTTTTAAAACATACTAGAAAAATCTAACTTTGTGATGAACCTTCATGAACAGGAATATTCTCCACCATAACGAAAAAGCCTGTTTAAATACCAGGAAAAAATAAAAAAATGAGAATTTGAAAAGGCCCGTTGACTCTTAGTGTAAATTCAACTCTTAATGGACCTTAGGCATACTTGAATATCAAAATTCCAAACTCATCTCTGTACAAATAGTGTATCTAAATCCAAATTGAATCAGTAGAGCCCTCCCCTATGGCAGTTTAACCCATAATGCCTTCCTCTAGTCTCTGTTATAATCTAAGGATTGCTTTTGTTTGAGAAAGGAGGCAAGAAAACACTCCTTATGAGCACTCTCAGCTGTTCGGTGGGAGGACAGAGCTGGCTGCATGCGTTGCTGGATGAGTACTTTGGAAGCTTAGCACAGGAGAAATAGGATGACATTAAGGGCAGTGACTGGGTAAGTATAAGAGCAGGTATGAAAGGAGTGAGGTGGTGTAATTAAGGGATGAAGTGAAGTAGTGGTGCCCAATGGATTTTAGATAATAGATGTCATTAAGGGTGATTCAGAAGATTGAATTGTACAACACAAATCAGCGTGGAAGCTGTGGAACAAACCAAGTAGACAGAAGCATCACTTCTCTACTTACTGTAGAGAAGTGTTGGTGTGCTTTGTGCACTGCCATCTCTAAAAGGGACTGAGCTAACAAGAGAGATGATTAGTTTTCTAGGGGCAGAGGTTAAGGATGTTAGCGAGAGGGTTGATATGTTATAGTCAAGAGAACTGGGAATGAATCCTGTATTTGTGCATGTGGAAATTAAATGATAACAGAAAGGCAGCAAGAGATGTTTCAAAAGAGATTGAGACTTGAAAGGAGAGAAAACTACATTTTTGGTGCTGTGCTAGTTCTTCATAAAAATTCCTAAGTAAATCTTGGCAAACCTGCCAACAAAAATGGCTTTTTGGCAACAAATGGCTTTTTGCCATTTTTTTTTTTCAAATGTTAGATTAATACAGCGAAATCTAATGGGCTAAGGCTCTGACTTACAGCAGAATATTGCAGAGAAAGCTGGGGGACACAGAGACAGACAGCACATTACACGATTTTGAGGCCAATCTCATTTTATAGAGCACCTTTGTACTCCAGGCTAAATAAAATGGGTTACAAGCAGTGTGTCAGGCATCGGCAGGGAAGTCAGTGGCAGCCCATGACAGCTATCATGTGCTCAGCAATGTGTGTTATATCATGGACATACACATAATTTATAAGAGCAAGGTAATTGTTGGCTAGAAAACTGCAATAATCGCCTTCCTTTTCTGAGAAGATTTTATTGTCTCCAGCATCTGTTGTCTGAGACTGGGGCCAAAGCTTCCACTTGCCTCTCTTCTTGAATCTGCAGCCACTGAATCTATTGGGCTTCTAAAGGTAGCAAAGCAGGTACAGATGCTGAAAACCTCCCACTCCATTACGCATGCTGATCTTCTACTGAGGTCATCCTTCAAAGCATGCCATTAGCACCAAATGTGGCTACCAGCTGTGCAGCTGCAGCCCAGGACCAGCACGGTGCTTCCCAGTGCAGCTCTTGAAGCAGAGCCGAGGAACACGGAGGAGAAGCAGAATACTTCCTATGCAGTCTCAGGCATAAGACAAGAACTCAACTACATCTGAAGAAAGCCATAGGATGCCCTATCCTAAGCAAATGAGAAAGAAATTTTAAGCATTTTAAATTAGTTGATGACCCAACTTGGCAATCTTGGTTCTGAGCAGTCATTCCTTAGTTTGCCATCCACTTCTCCCACCTCCTTCAACGGGAAAAGAAACCAAGACACACCTGCAGGTTGTCTGCTTGCTTCTCTTGTGGTTTGCTTTGCCAGACAAACAGGAATCTGAGGAAAAGGCATCCTGGTCCTCTGCTGCAACTACATAGCATATGTAGGAACTATAGAGCTCCTATATAAGAACCAATTGAAAAGACGGGAAAAAAAAAGGCTTGAGAAAAGTCAGAAGTCAAAATTTAATCCCAAAGACAAGAGTGTATATTTTAGCAAAGGATGGAAAACCAGGAAAAAGGGCAGCACGGCTGGAAAATGCAATGCTGAAACTACTGAGAAAAATAATATCGTGCAAAGCAACACACACACAAAAAAATGAAAGGTAATAAAAGGTTTAAATCTTCCTTTGATCTCTAGGCAGGCTAAAGATGTGGAACAAAATAAAAGGGTTCTAGAGGGAGGAAAAAATAATTCAAGAAGAGCTTTTAAGGATGAGTCCTAACAGGATGCAAATCTA
>JAAWXA010000018.1:8206310-8271310 GCA_038090715.1 Florisuga fusca | reverse complement strand
TTCAAGCATCAGTCCACTACCACCATCAGCAGAGAGAGGAATTCCAGATAGATCCATTATCCACCTACACTGACAATAAATCAGGTGGAGATAGCTTTATTATTTCTATTTCATGGGGAAGCTGCTGATCAGCTCTGCTTGTTATCTGAGCTAAAGGCAAGAGAAAAAATATTGGAGACTGACAATCAAGACAAGATACACATTTCCCAATATAGGCACCTTCTAAAGAGAAATTCCTTTCATGACTTCATTAATTTTTTTCTTAATACTTGTTCTAGCTTTTTTTAGAAGCTTTTCTCACACTGACTTCTCCACCTTGCAAAACCCAAACTAAACAAAAAATCCCCACAACTTTGACAAACACTGTGCAACCCATAGGAACACCACTGGCAACTTCAACTTCTCATTCCTTCAGTGGCATTAACTGGGTCAAACATAGATGTTTGCCAAGGGATGATCTACAGATAGCTGCTGTAATCACTGTCTTTCACGAGACTGGTCAGAGCAGCAATTTGTTACTGAAATGGATCCACGTGGCTGGACCATTCCTTCCCACAGCTCTACCTGGTATCAGGCTGCGACATCCAACAAGAGATAACCTGGGTGGATTCAGAGCCAGTTCTTCACGTTCCAGTTCCACGTGGCTTTCCTTTCTTTTCAAGGACTGAGTTGATTCTCTGCATTAGATCATTCCATTCTGCGTTTCCTGCTCACATACCTATGGCACTGTCACATCCCAAACCAGGCAGGTAAGGGATACTGGAAGGACCAGCTCCCACTGCTAATCCCTTCCTGCCTTCCCTTGCCTTCTTACAAAACTGTGAAATGTCTTCTCTCTCAGATTTCTTTGTTATCTATTTCTGACAGCACCTGTCCTGCTTTCCCAATTTCTATTGCATCCCTGAAAGTTTCAAGCTTTTAATTCTCTACCTATCAAAGCTACAAAAACAAGGCTATCCAGAATGACTGCCCTTGTCATATGGTCTGATAAAAGATAATTTTTTGTTTTATTTTTTTTAATAGTATTATTACAGATTAAGCTAATGGGAGACAGATCAAATATGCTTCTCTTTTTGTAGGGGCTGAAATAGTTGAACTGCATTATGTAATAATCCATCCTTTTTCTGTGCAAATAAGAAACCTGCATTCAAGCTACTCCATGTTCAGCTGTTTTTCAAGCTGGAAAGATGGGGTAAAAATCAGAATATCCATTCGCTCTCTGAAGAGGAAACAAACAGTCTTTACATGGCTTAAATTAGTTTATCCAGATTTAATAGTCTATATTTATTACAGAAGATGGCTCAAGATTTTGGCTTCACAGAGATGAAAGGCAGCCTGCTCGTATATTGGTGAGCCAATCCTATTTAACTACAGCTAGGACTGTGTACTTGGAAACTTTCCATATGAACAAAATTAAGATAAATAAAAACCTGAAAAGTCTACATGCAGTGATCAGCTGAACCACTCTTCAAGTGAACACTATCCAGGTACCAAAATGATAGAAAAGCATCATACTTATGGACTGAAAAGTTACTCAGCTGGGGCTGCACAGTGTTCATATATCCAGAAATATCAAGATTTCTTCCTCCAGTACCCTCCTCTCTCTCATGATGCCAGCTTCTCCCATTACAGCAATGGAAACCTGTGGTTACCCAAACACCTACATCATCCTGAGGCTGAGGAGTCAGATCAGCCAGGACCAGCTGCAGAGAAAGCAACAGAACCTGTGAGCTCCTGCTCACCTGCTACAGCCCTGCAGCAGATATTTGCATCCTCCTGCACAGTCCTATGCACAGAGAGAGTAACACTGGATGTAACTTCACCAAGTTGCTTTGTTTTATTCATGTTTACATGTTCAGGTATGCCTTCACATATGCTGACACAGTGCCACATATTTCTGGTATTTTCATTTGTTTCAACATTGCATACACGGTAAACACATCCGTCCTGCCACAGTAAATCATCATTTTACAATGAATATATACCTAGATTATTACTGTAATGCTGATGTATTGAACCATTAGTATAAAAAAGCAAGCAGGTGATAAAAATGATGCAAAGACTCCCATAAAGTGAGAAACAAAACCCAAACTACTGTAGCAAACATTAGCACTGAGATAAGTAAATTAGCGATTATTCTGGAGATAAATTAGAGGGTGGATAGGAGCACGTAAAGTGTATGCTGCTGCTGGTATCTTTTTCAGTTGGGAACTGTGAGCTGCGTCTTCCAAAATCTATGTAGCATCAGTGCAATAATATGGATGGATATTTAAGACTAGGCTATGACCATGACTCTAAGGCAATTGCCTTCCATAGAAGTCAGCGCACCAGCAAATTTCATCCTTATTAACTTTGCTGCTTTTATACATCGCACTAATTAAAAACCCTACCATAAAAGTAGCTCTCAGATAGTTTGCACAGAGTAAATATGCTGTGGGAATCTGGTATAACTGCAAATTTGCCTCTAAGTAGAAAACAGTCAGTGACCCCGAAGAGATCAGTTTTTAGGCAGGAATACAAGGTATCCCTGGAACAGAGAGATTAACTCTTTGGAGCATTTCAAGACTCCCAGTGAAAACAAATCTTCAGAGAAAATGTATACGCAGAGTGGCTCTGGAATCCAGACCTACTATATGGAGAAACTTTCAAAGCAGGTCATTTATTTGACATAATTGTGCGAACATCCCTTTAAGCTGTGAAAACCAGAAAGATCATTTCAAAATATTAACTTATTTCTTGCTATCAACAACAATGCAATTAATTCCCCTCAATAAAGATTGTTTTTGCAAAAGAGCAATAAGGTGCCTCTGCAGGGGGCATCATTATCGTTAAATAATCACACCCCAGGAGACGCCAGGCACTCTGCTGCACCATGTACATTTTAGCACTCCAGAGTATGATTAGTTTGTGTTAACCACACCCCAGCATACCTAATTGGGAAAAGAGTCTATAAACTGAGGAGATTCCTGTGTTAATTTTATTATATTTTTCAAAGTGATGGTGAAACCGGGAAGTTTCTCACCAGTCCCTCAGAAAAGGTGGCCAGCCCTGACCCAGCCAGGCAGTGTCTTTCTGTGGCTGAGGCAGAAGGAGCCTGTAACACCAGCCTCCCGTGGCAACCCATGTGGGTATCTGCATCCTCAAAAAATTATGTGAGCAGATCCCCATGTGTAAGAAGGAGTGATGAATTAGGGATGCTCTTTCCCTATGAAAAGCAAAACAGGCCTAGCTGTCCTGAGCACATACACAGGGAAAAAAACTCACAATTTTTAAAATAAAATTGCTGCTACTGGTCTGATGGATGTTTGAAGTCACTTTGGACAGTGATATATGGCAAACTTTTGGAAATTGATGGATTTTTTTATATATACCTTCAGAACACAGATAACTGTTTCGCATGGCACAGTGTTTGTCCTGAGGACTTATTTTTTGTGTTTAAAGCAGTAGGCTTTACCACAGAACACATGCTGTCCTCCTGTGAATGGAAGTTATGACAGTTAGACTCTAGATCTGTCTATATTCCCTTGCTGAAAAAAACATGGAAGAAAATTATGGAAGAATCCTCATTTCTACACAGTTTGACTGTGAATAAAGCAAAGACCATCTCATCATTTTGAACATGGAATTCAAGGCTGCTTTGAAAGCCGCAGGCATGACTTCAAACCAGACACAGGATCAGCACCATGTATCTCAAACCATGTGTGAGGGTAAAGGAGCTCAGTACCTCCAGGGTGAGTCAAACCTCATTGCTAGAGACTTACCAGCCTTTTTCTGGGATACTAGAGGCCCCCCATTACTTTCTGCAGATGTAGTGGAAGGGGAGCTGAAAGGAAATGGTACCTTTTTAAAAACATGGCAGGGACACCATGGAGATGGTGTTTGGGTGCTGAGGGCAGACACCAAGGACAAGGCCACATGACCAGTGACACAACATGACAAAAGAGACACCAGAGTCACTTGAAGACTGAGAAACCATGACCACAAATTCTTACTACACATGAGCCCTCAAAGGGTAGAGTATGACTGGTAGATCTGTGTAAAGGAAACAAGGGAGCAGCATTAGCTGCCTGTATTATTACCTTGGACTATCTCTGTATTTGGTGGTTTCATCCATTCTCATCAGTTTGAAGAAGAATCTGAAAATTTTCTGTAGGCTGTATGGGCTAGGTACCCCAGAGCACCCTCACTCCTCCTCAGCAGCCAAGAATTTCACTGGGTGTGGAAGTGTCATTAAAGCTGAATTAAGGAAACTTCTCCCATTTGGTGATCAGACCAAGCTGAACAAAACAAAGAGAATAAAACAAAAATGAGAAAAGAATTAAAGATACAGGAACTCAAATGAAGCAAACAATACCATATGCATGAGCAAGCAATATACCTTCTGTTAACACAGGGTACTTTATAATCAATATTTAAAGTAATTTTATCAGAAAGTATACCTGATACTTCATGACTATGTGTGTGTAGCCAGTAAGCTATAGATTTATAAATGTGAGGGTTATCATGACTTCAGTGTAGTCTGTAGCACAGACGTTTTAAAATTGAAATTGTCAGATTTTATCAGTTATCTCTTTCCACAGGATAATGCAACTTTACAATTACTTAGCTCATAAAGAATTAATTTCATTCAGCTTCCAATACATACTTTCAAAATAGGAGTCTATGGCAAGATTTCTTGAGTGGTCAAATCACAAACAATAATGGCCACACAGACTTTGAAGGAAAGTCTTGATAATGAGATTACCTGCAGGCTTCCCACACAAAAGATTTAGTTTTATAAGCAATTAATAATAACCTTTTTTTTCTATTTTTGTGTATTACAAAAGAAAATAAGTTATTGATTTCAACTGCAGAAATAACTATTTGCATAACATTGTTGATTGTATGTTCTACTAGCACAAACAGAACTAATTGGAGCAAAATATTCTATTATTTTTAAATGGGTAAAGATTTTATATATATTAGCATTTGTATCTGATTGGAACAGTCTGTTTAGCAGCACTATTAGGAGCACAGATGAGATCAGATTATTGTATTCAGTCCAAGCTGTGGAATAAAACTTTCCTGTTGGCACCTTTGTACTGACTTGTGGGCAGACATTTAAAAATTTTCCTAAATTTTAAACACAATAACTATTAGCAACTATCATTCATTACATTCTAGATTTCATATTCATAATTAAATATTAATATCAAACCATCTGACATTGTGATCTATGGGAAATTTTCTACTTATTTCCATATAATTTACCAGATAAACCCCATTCTTCCCTACATGTTGGTATGTGGGAGGAAGCTCACCCTGCAGAAGGTCAGTCAGAGAATTAAGTTTAGTCTAAGTAAACAGCTGGTGGAGGAAGATCAACTGCTTTTAGGTGGTGCCTCTACTCTTGGAAGGGATGAAAATCAGATGCCTGCAAGATAGTCAGCCTAGGTCCACTCTTCATCTGCAACAGGACAAAGCTGGAATTTCTGTGATGAAATACAATAGTTCACACCAAATTTCATCTTTCTCAATTCAGGACATTTCTACCAGACCACATTTGCTATGAAACTAAATATAGACTTTATCTTTAAATTGTATTCATGATTATCTTAAATTACCTGTTTTGTGAGACCAGCTTTTCTGTGATTATAAAGGTCTCAAATGTGAAAATAAGAGAAGTTAGTGATGCCACTTTTAAGTTGATGAACTAGTCATGCAATATACAGCACTCATTTAAACATTTGTATTCATTCTCAGGCCCTCAGCCTGAATAAACACTAAAGGCTTCCTGGCTCCCAGACTGAAAGACTTTTTTCAGTGGCTTATTCTCTAAATGAATTTGTCATAAACCAAATGACTGACATGACACTGAACAAGACCTGTGGTAGTGTCTATGCTCATCTGATGTTTCACTCCAGCCACCAGCAACCAGACAGCACGTGTCTTCTGCTGGGCCAGGTATCCCTGAGCAATGAAAGCTCAAAACAGCAGCAGACTGCTGCAGCTGGGAAAGGGGGGAATACCAGCATGTTAGATGGAGAAGGGGATCACCCTGTGAGCAGGGTCAGAGTTCACAGATTCTGAGAAATTATGTTCTAAAATCCAAGCTGTTGCCAGGACCAGACACTGGTCCCCTAAGGTTTGGTGTTTCACAGTTGGTAGCAAGATCCAGGAGCAGCACTTCCAGGTCTTTCTTCTCTACCCAGTGAATTATTTTTTCAAGGACACTAACTACTTTATTTTTGACCCATCTTTCCATTGCTGAATTTGCTTTGAATTGGCTTATTGAAAGAAAAACTTCTGGGGAGGATGGGCAGGGAGACAAACAGGCAGTTGCATCAACCCTTGCTTTCCACAGCACGGGCTCACCCTAAGCTTCCCAGCTCAGTCATCATCAGAACATTTGGGCTTGGGTTTTGTCCAGCTGGGCTATGGATAAATGTCACCAGCTCAAGACAGAGATCTCACCTGACCCGTTTTCTCATATTGCTTTCCCTGAACAATTACCAGCTGAAATAGCTGCAATCAGAGAGTAAGCCAGAGGATTTCCAAATTTTCTCTCAGCAACTAACAGAAAAATATGAAAAAGGACTGAGAGAGAATGTGTGTGTACATGTCTGAGGAGATTTATGGACATTAAGTTTTAAACATCAGTACTATTTAGAACTATTTTGTGCCCCAGTATTTGAATGGCTCAACTTATTAATATGAAAAAGCACTTTAAACTCAAACAACCATAGCAGGCTTTTGAATTTCAGCTGGTTAGGATCTGAAATCCCTGCTACACTGGCTACTCATCCAACATGGACAGAAACTGAATAAAATTACATAGAACAGGTACACATGCAGATTAACTACAGGCACCAGAAACACAGAGGGGAAAAAAAGCAGTAAAAATTAAAGGAAAATTTCAAATATCTAATAAGTCTGAGAATTTCATAAACTTTTCACACAGAGGAAAGAAACAAAATATGGCAACTAAATTATGCATTCAGAATCATATGCTTAACTGGGATGCTTTGCATTTAGATTTTAGTGAATGCCCCTTCTAATTCCATTACAGGTGTGCATATTCATAACATGGACTATGCCAAGATTTAGCCATACCAAACTGCTCTTATATGTATGTTACAGATATCAAAATCCTACAAAAGGGGCCAGAATAAAGAAACAGAGAATGTAAACTGGACAGTGAAAGAGGAAAAGAAAAACAGATTAAATCATTTTTAGAAACACCAGTTCTTGGAGAAATCACTATTAGCAAATTATCGGTTGCTTCTTCAACTAATAAGACTTTTCATCAATATGCAAAAAAAAAAAAAATTAATCAGTTGTATCTCTCATTTCTCTCTCATTTTTATCCTTTTTTGCCCTCATATTTTATATACAGTAACTCATGTTTCTCAGCCCACTGTGTAGCTATGAACTGAAATCAAACATTCAGACAGCAAATGAAGCTGCAGTTTGTATTTATAATGCTCCTATAACTATGTGTATATATATATTATACAATCTCAATGTCTGTTAAAAAAAAAGAGGCAGTTCAATAGAAAGAGATCATTTTATTAAAAAATCATGAATGCAACTGCACTCATTCAACCTTAGAAATGTTTTGATAGCTTTTCAGCACTGCAATATATTTAGATGGGAATATGTCATTAATATAAACAGCAGAATAGAAACTATTAAACTAACACAATTTAAAACTGAGCAAACCTGAGTATTTGATTAAAGTTTTTGTACATTCTATACACTTGAACAGGTAACATCGAAGCATAATATTTTTGTTGATTTTTAATTTGTTAGAAGTACTATACTTGAAAAGCTAAATTTTCAGTAGTTTGTATTTAGAAATTAGAAAACTGGTCCTGTAGGAGCTTCTTTAGTCTGGTTTTCCAAGCTGTGTTCTGAATTTCAAGAGAAGTCCAAGACAAAAAGCAATAATGAAGCACATTGTAGGAACCATCTCCTTTGTTACAAAGCAACACTAAACGTGCTGAGTTTGAGTCAGTGTATGTTTGGTAACTTCCAGTGACAAAGACAAAATCCAATTCCATATATATTTAATGGATACAAAATTTTCTAGAAGATTTGCAAATAAAAGACTATGGTTTCAAAGGTCATGTGTTAATATGTAGTCTAGCCTTTAATGGATGTGTTTATTTTTCTAGGCTGAATAATTAGCCAAGCATTTTTTCCCCAGAATACCATTGCATTACACAAATGCAGGGAATTGCTTACTAAAAACAATTTAAATTATACCTCGCATGCAGTATGCACAATAACTGTGCTCCTATCTCTAGGATATTAGGGGTAAATTTTTAAAGCAGTGCACAGAACATAATCTTGTTATTTGCTAACTGGATTTGTGTGCTTAAGACTCACACACTGCTTTGAAAAATTACCCCTTCAGAAGATTGACCTGGGTGAGGAACAGAAGTTTTAAACCTGGATTGAAACCGAAGTTGTAACCTTGCTTGGCAGCAAAGGCTGGCTTAGCAAAATGACTTACTGTGGTAATACCACCATTTGAATGGCCAAATTAAAGAAACTAATTCTTATTCTAATCACATCCAGTAGAATTCTGATATGCTGACACCCAAAATTATGGCTCTGTCATTAGAAAGTGAATGAGTGGGAATGTTTTGAAATTTTTTCTGTAAATTATGAAACAGACAGTGCCTAAATGACAAGATATGACATTTTTGTTTTTTTGATTACACAGTTAAAAGTTTTTACTATTAGTTTAAATTTCAAGGGTGAATTGCATCAAAGTGGATCTGGTCCAAATGAAATACCTTTCAGATTCTTACTTCTTCAACTATTAGAGATCTATCATGTCTACTGCATGAAGCCTCATTTTCATGTTAGAACAGATGGGCAAAATTGTCATTAACAGAAACTGACAACTCTAAAACTGAAATATAGATTTAGAAAGGAATCTAATGAATTAAATCGATGTTATTGCAACGAAAGCCAAAGAAATTAATAGTGATTTGTAAAGTTACCCTGTATTTTAACCCCAGTATATTTTAGTCAGTGCAATTTTAACATTCACAATACCTTTTCAGATTCATTGTTAATATCTTAACTGCCTACTACACTTCTGCCTTAATGGATTATCTGCTCTTAGGAGAGTTGAGGACTTTGGGCTCTGTTCAACCAGACCAGCCTGTGAGATGCTGAGAAAGGTGACTCTCCCAGTTTAGTGGCATTCCCCCTGCCTTGCAGCACAGGCAGAGGCAGTGCTGTGTGTCGTGCAACTCTAAACAAAATGACTTGCAAGGATGGAGCAGCTCAAAACTCACTTCAAGACTCAGTTTTCAGTAAGCTTCTTTAAAGTCTGTGTCATTTGTTTTCAGATCTCTAGCTCCAAAATAAAATATTTCCCAGCTTATATGTCTTGATAGATGTGTTTCTTTTCATTTGCATACCTAAAGTAACAGTCAAGATTATTGATGTAGCACGTACATGAGTGAGAACAAGTACCTTCACATTGTCCAAGGACACTGTTGTGAAACTATGGAAGCTAGAAGGCAATGTATCAGATGGATATAAATTAATTACTGTAGCCATAAGATACAGGCCAAGCTGCAAGGGGAGCAGAAGCAGCACACTCAAAAAACCAACTCAGGATAAAATAGTGTCAAACTCTGTAAGCTAAGGCAGAGACACTCTTCCTATGCACATTAAACTTCCCAACTCCTGGTTTATAAAAAGATAACTTATAAAAGATAACTAAAGGTAACTTTTTCATTTGACCCTTTTTCTTTCTCAAAAAACAAGGGCTGTTTAAAGCTTTCCTTTCTTTGCTGACTACCAAAAATGAGCAATTTTTCATATACAGCCCCATTACTTTTGTATGTATAGGTAGGCAACTGCATTTTTTGAGTAGTGCCAGTGTTTATTCATATTCCAAGGCTAGAAGTAAAATAAGCAAAACATATTTATAAATTAAACTGCATGGCTGAACACAAATGCCAGAAATGGGTGCTGAAAAGTCTCACCCATCAGCCTGATGGAGAATTCAACAAGAAAAACAAGACTTGTGTCACTGATGATATTAAAATGGATCTAACAAAAAGAAAAGAACAGTGTGTACTTGCTGTCTTTCTCAGTAAGAGGACGTTTTCAGAAGGGGAATAAATGCAGTATTTGAGGAGAATCCTTTAAACCAAATTATCTGCCATTTTTAGCTGTATTTCAGGCCACTAGATCATAAAACTGTAGCTTTACATGTCATGTTTCAGTAATTGCTGTTTATAACATCCTGCGAGACCATCCTGTTAATATCACCTCCCAGTCCTCACTTCCTTAGCATCTCTCAAGTCCCCTGCTTTTGGTCTTACTGCACCTTGTTTTTTACCCTCCTTTGCTAGGAGGCAGAGCCCAGGAAGATGTTAGGAGGGCTGTGTGGATGTAGTGTGCTGGTCAGCATGCAGAGAGAGTGCTCTCCTCACCATGACTCTGATCACTGAGTCACCAAAATGCAAAATACATCATCTTAGTTTCTATAAAGATCCTTAAAGAATCTAAAAATATATTCCTGATACTGGATCTGGAATTTGCTTAAGGACAAAGTCTAGGATCTTGTCCGACACAACTGAACAGTCATCGCTGACTGACAACTCACTCGCCATGCATGCATGCAAAAGAGGAAACAAACATCAACTGTTTTGAAAAATAAGATCTGTGGAAGAGAAAGAATCATAAAATTATTTCTGAAGCTCAGAGACTTAATAACGAAGGCAGTGTTCAAAAGATACTTAAAGAGCATTACAGACAGAGTAAGGGTTTAAAGCGCTATTTTTAGTCATGTTCAATAAAACATGCATCTGCTATATGTTTTTGATTTTATGAGGACGCTTTTTCTTCATGACACTACAGTGGGTTTGTCAGACTTCAGTCTGGTACAAATCATTTGATTGAAGAGTGAGACAGACACACAAACAACAGGATCCCACCTCTAGAAACCTCTTTTTGTTTTAAAAAATTTCCATCTGGATTCAGAGGCTGAGGATCAAGCCAAGTAAAAATACAGCTTTCCATTGAAATGGAGATGTTTTATGAAGAGCAATCTCTTGCCAGCAATATCCGTTATCCTCCCCACATGCAGCAAACTTGCCCATGCATTTTTTAAATGCAACTAACCTTTGTTTATTAAACAAATCAATCTAAAACAGAAAGTGTGATTTTAATTGCGATTTTACATTGAACAAGGCAATGCAAAGATCTAGCTGGGAATTTACCAGGCACTTTCCCAGGGGCTCAGCCCCTCAGGCCCTGCCCGTCTCCCCATCTTTCCCATGCAGGCAGAGCCATGCAGCCAGATTTTCGGTATTCAGCACACCCTTCACCTTGACTCTCCTGCTCATGCATTTGCTACCCCCTATTTACATACATTACTCCCACCCGGGTAGCAGTGCAAGCCCTGTATTTCCATGGCTGCCCAGCTTTTAACTCCCGTTCATCCTGGGGAAGAGCACCCGGGTCCTGCCGCAGGCAGGGACTCCTCAACCCCCCCCCCAGCAGGCAGGCAGGGCAGGGTGGGGAGCTGGGAAAGGGTCTGGGGTCTCTGCAGCAGGGGTTGGATCAGCACCGTGTGCTGCAGCAACTGCCTCCCCCAAAATGTATGCAAGGCAGTGATCTATTTTACTCGGTATGATTAGTGCCAGACTAAGTGTTCAAAGGGAAGCCAGTGCTACTTCACTAATTTAGTCACATACAATATTAGATCTTTGAAATATGCCTTATGGACAGCCTGCATTACCTTCTACAGACAAATACAAAAACATGGTCAACATTTGCAGTAAAATTATCATAGAAATGCCATCTGAAACCTTATTTCCTTTTACAATGTGCATTTCACAAATAACTTGTATTAAAATTATGTTTTACAGGGCAGAAATAGAAAACAAATACTCCCAGTAATTTAAACAGGCATTTGCATAACATGACTAAAAACATGTTAGAAAGAGTTCTGCAGCTGGAGTGAGGTTAAAATACAGATACAGTGATTTTACCACTGAATGTAAAAATGCCTTTTAGCTGTCATAATTAGTGGATTAAAGTGTACTTTCATCAAAACCATTCTAACCAAGATTACTATTATTGTTCTTATGTACTGCTTCCTGCTTGTTAAATAGCATAATATTACTAACAGGTAAATCACAGATCTCCAGAAAATCTCCTCACTGGAGCATCACCCAAAAATATTACCTTATCCAGGTTTCCACCTTGCAAAAGCCACTGCCTATAATGACAAATTGTTATTTACAAAGCCACACTGTTGCTCAAAGTGTTTTAAGATTAATACTGCCTTGTGTTTGAAAATTGGATTAACCCAAGAGGCTGGGGAGTTTACAGGAGCTCACAGAGCAGAGCAATACCCAACCCACCATTCTCTGGGGACCCGGGAGAGCTGCGGGTGGGTGCTGGCCAGGAGGCTGCTCCTCCCGTGGAGAATGGTGCTGTTCATGACTGGGGTGAAATTATAATTAATCAGGGAAAGGTTTGCTACAAGAATAATAGAGGAAATTGAGGCAGATGCACAAGGGCTACAAGGCAACTGGAAGCAAGTGCCACTGGAGGAGAGACGGAAGAAGTGATGGTCACTCCCTGGGAGCTGAAATAAGATTATCAGTGAATTTCAGAGGGGCCACATCAGCTCCCAACTTAGACAAGATTGGATTAGATATTTTAAGCCTTCTGGTACAAAAGCTTTATATGGAGGACTTCTCTGAGACTCTGTAAGAACTTGCAGTCTCATTTTTAAAAATGTGCTATCCTCTACAACACAGAGATTCTTAAATATTTAAAAGCCTTCTCCATTGGTTGTTCATCAGATTGATTATGATGCATATTTCAGCAGATTTTTTTTCTAAAAATGCTCATCAGAAGATCAAGAAACGTGGTGTTCTGTGTGCTTTACATTGATGCATACTATTTCATTTTAATTCCAAAATACTGAATTCAGAAAACTGACAAGAAAACAAAGCAGGAAATATTTGTGTTTTGCTGTATGTTGCATATGCTCTATGGTAACCAAGAACACAAAAGAAATAGATGATGTTGCATTCCTCAGCCTATCACTCACTAGCTAGCAAGCAGAGGAATAAAAACCAGTAGCACTGTAACTTCCTCTAGAATACCTGCATGTTTTTTCTTCTAACTTGATAAATAAAACCCCTCCAGGTTTCACATGCAACTTGCCTTGTTTGAGTATAATTAAATCACAAAAAAAATAAAACCATGTATATCTCCTGATAACTAGCCTCAAACTAGACCAGAAAGTTTTATAAACCTTTGTGAAAGTCTTGGATGAAAAAGGCCAGTTTGCCTTTTGCCTCTGCCTTCATGAGAAAACTTCAGAATCGGGCAATTGTGTTTAGTTTGTACTTCCCAGGACTGGTCAATGTCTCTTATCCCCATGTAAATCTGACAATCATGTCACCTTTGAGGCACTGCTTTCCTTCTATGTCATTTTCCCTTCTAAACTGCTTTCACAGAACCTGGCACTACTGATTCAATGAGATTATTAATGGCATCTTGGTGACTGGGAGGAAAAGACACTTCACATTCTCAAATACAGTCACCAAAACTGTTATACCTCAGTCTAGAAACTGGCTTAGGATATGAGATCTATTTAGCTGGAATGCATCTCATACAGAAGTCAACGTAGTTTTTTCCCTAGGGTTTTCCTATCTTTTCTCTCTCCCAAAGTAAACCTTTGTGCCTTCTGGGGATTTTCCACCTCATCTCTCCATGTTTGAAAACAGATATTATTGTACTGTAATGGTTCTATGTTTGGTTCTATTCTAACTAAAGACCACAGAACAAAAGCAGACTAATGACTAATTCCTTTAATACTACAGGTAGGTAGTCAGTGATACCTTTCTTGTGTCATCAACAGTCTTGAAGCTAACTAAGAATGCTTCTGTTTGAGTTTACACGACAAAAAAAACTTAAATGTGAATTCTGTTCAATGAAACCATTGTTGTTCTATCAATGACAAAAACTACTGCAACTTCTATATTTTTCTACTCAGTCTGTTGTCTAAAATGATCAGAAGTGTCTGTACTTTTAGTGGACTCTAAGCACAGATGGGTGTAAAAATTTTCTAGCAAAGCTATGAAAGGTGATCATAGGTGTTAATATGCACTGCTGAAAAAAAATTGTAAAGAGCTAATTCTCACCTGAAGAATAATGATTGCAATGGAAAAAAAAAAAGAGGAAAAAAAAAAAGGTGAAGAATATACACAAGTTATTTTCTTGCCTCTCCAGTGCATTTTACTGACATATAAAGGGTATTCTACAGAAGAGATACTTAAGAAACAAAAAAATGACCCCCAAAATAGTCCCAGGAAGACAAAAATAGCTCTCCATTGTTATATGGCAGCTTTCTGCCCCACATCCAGCAGCTCAAATGAACTTGGACTCTGGTGTTGTTAGCTATCAGTGCCACAGCATTTCTGTTTCCAGGTGCCCCAGTGACACGTGCACACTAGCAGAACCACAAGGTCTAGAGGGCACCATTATATTCCTGTTTATTTCTCCAGTTACAGCAGGCTACAAGTGCATGCTATTGATTGTTATTTGTCGCACAACACAGACATCCAGTCCTAGAATTCTTACCATTCATTTGCAATTTTTTCTGTTTAATGTCCTCTGTCACCGAGACTGCTGCCAGTCTGATCACCCCTCACTTGCATCCCTTCACTTGAAACAGTTTCCACCCAAACCTATTTGGTTCAAAACATTGTTGACCAAAATTTCACCCAGAACTTGAGAAAGGAAAAATGGAAAGACCAACTAGAGTGAAAAATTTATAAGTCCCAGAAATCCATCTCCAAGCAATAACCATTTGCCATCTGCTCTTCCCAGCCCACAAGAAATTCAGTGAGCAAAGTCAAGACAGAGACCATACTCATCTCTTGTTTGTGCCTGCAGCACCAATTGCAGCTCTGAATTGATAAACCATTATTGATGCTAGAGATTAATGAGATTAAGCATGTGCTTAACTTTAATCACATATATAAGTCCATATCGAAATCTGGGCAGCATTATTCATCACTGGGCAGAACTGAGCTCTTTCTGGATAATTAATACTTCATTTGTTTTGCCATTGTCAGTGGTTTTCACATATAGTATGAACACTTACATATATTAAGAGATAACTTCAGAATCTAGAGTCAAATATGTTCTTACTGGGCAAAGCTGATCATATCAGGGAACAACCTGAAATTATCAGCATTTTTCTGTCTTTGCCTTGCCATAGCAATGGGATGCAAGTCTACAAAGGGTCAAGAAGGAAAATGAACTCTCCTTTCAAAAATTAATATTTGTGTAATTAACCAAGCTGAAGGAATTCCACTACTGGATTCAGCTTTCCTTCCCATTAGTGTTCTTTGATACATTCTGTATAAAGGTCTCAAACTCTGAAAAGTTTCTTCCTCTCAAAGAAAAAGAAAAAAAAAAAAATTTAAAGCTGTGGTATTCACAGAATTTAAATTAGAAACACTCTTGGCCAAAAAATCTGACCATTTTATGAGTGTTTTGGTTGTTGGGGTTTTGTTTTTTTTTTATCCTAAAGTTAGGTGTATTTGACACATTAGGAGAATTTAATGTAAATTTCTAATTATTCAAATACACACTAAATGCTGCTTTACTATTTAGTATATCTTCATTAAGTATCAGTGTTGAGGAATGCACTTCAATAAGTTCAGGAAATTTTGGAGGCACTTTTCTAGTGATACGAGAAAACTTTCAAGTTTTTAAGAACATCACCATGATTAAACAAACATTTCATTTTATGCTTTAATTTTAACTCAGCCGAGTCAACAAGACAGAACAGTAAAGGAGTCTTCATGGATAAAATTATCCAAGAAGAAGCTAACACAACTGAAGAAAATACAAAACTTGCAAATACTTTTGTTTTACTCTAATTGCTTAGAAACCAACTGCTACAGGACATAAATATCTACATTGGTTTTCAGCAGTAGATACCAGAGTTCTGAAAGGGAAAATTACATATTTTTAAATTGACGAACTTCATTAAAAGTCTGCATGCATTTTGATACCACTGAAGCAAATTTTAATGTTCTGTAATGTGGAACAACATTCTGTTCATCTCCTGACCCATTTGTGTGCTACTCATGGAAACGGGACTTTGTGATCATTCCAAGTGTTGTGTTTCACTTGTGGAGGAAAAGAAGAGAAATAATTTGCCAAGAACAACCAGACTGGTACAAGCACCTTGATCTCATACTTTGTATGTACCCTGTAGCTTTGCAAGTTTAAAGGAAATGATCAGGGAGCAGACCACACCCTGGAAATAATTCCACACATTAAAATACATTATTCTTCCTGAAACAACAGAGCTTGGCATTCTCAACTCTGGCAACAAAAATACCTTCTTTATTAGAAATAAAATAAGAAAAATTTGTCTTAGCACTGCTGGCATTGCCAGGAAGCTCTTACAAAACCCAAGTACCAATGAAAAAAAATCTATCCTTCACTAGTGCATAAACTGTTTGGGAGCAAAGCCTTAGTCTGGAGACAATCAGGATTTAATGGTCCACGTTTGCACAGTTTTGCAGTTGAGAAATAGAAGACTTCACTGAGCACATTGCACAAGAAGCTGATCTCCAGCCTTGTGATGTTCACAAAGCCAGTGAAATACCAAGACACCTCCTACATTGCCGAAACGTAGGTGTGCAGGACTTTGTCAGTTGTGTGTATGTGCCAACATGCTCTTGCTATGACACATCCATAGATGATCCATCACTCAACAGAACATGTCTTGTGTCCCATGAAGGACAACAGGGAGCAGATAAATCTGGCCTAGTCCATATGGTGTGGAAAAAGCCTTTTTTCCTGGACTAAAGATTAACGGCAATTGTCAGAAATCTTAACAGGGACCAATGTAAAGATAATTTTAAACTTGCAGAAGTTTTTAAACACTTAATCAAGCCTTGTCATGAAGTAGTAGGCACATTCAAAAGCTGGATTTAATGTCAGATGGTCTACAGAAAAAAGGAAAAAAAAAGACGGAGGCATACACCTAAAGCTGAATTGGCTTTCATTTCCCAGTGGTTCCAACAGCCTGACAAAGCAGCAGCAATGCCACTGCCCCATGTTAAATACAATCTACAAAAACCAAAGCACAAAGCCCAGAGGCAGAGCCCAGGACAATGTTTGCATTCCTTCTGAGTTGAAGCATTCCACAGGCAGGCTTCAGACTCCCAGGAAAACACCACAGCACTCAGTTCCTGCCTCTAACCTCTGGTTTTCTTCCAGTCAGGACCTCTCCCTTCTTCCTGCTCTTACAACAGCCATTTCTCTTTTCCTTTTTTTTTTTTTTTTCTTTCTTTTTTCTCTTTTCCCTTTTTGTCCTTGTTTTATTCTCTTCCTGGCTTCCTATGAAATGTTTCAAATTGTTACTTATAAGTGTGTCAATGACCCATGATCTTTAAAGGCTATGTCCTTCAAGGAGATGGGGACAAAGGGAGGAGGACCATTTTCTGTAACTACAGCTAGGACACCAGGTAGAGTGGATGGGCTCCTCAGGAGTGGTAGGGCTGCACACCAGGAGAAGACAGCAGAGGAGATCACCACGAATTTTCATGGCCCTTGCTCACATCCAGGATGGGCCACAGAACCCTTAAGTAGATCAGCAAGCTCTTGGAAAAGCCTCACACCACAGAAGCACTAAGCAAAACGGGACAGGAGAGAGCAGGCAGCAAGTCCAGATTCCCTCCATGTCTTGGTGGGGGAAGATGACCCCGTGGCATTGCTGGGTTGAACATGGCTATGATTAGTCCCCAGAAACCTATGCACATCCCCAGTACTTCTGGAAATAAATAAATAAATGAGAGAAATTACAGTAGAAAACACAGAGTCTTCTAGAGATTATATGAACAGAGGAAGAATGCCAAAAGTGGTTGCTGTTTAATTGCAGCATACATACTGCCTCAGGTACAAATAAAAGTCTCAAGAATCCCATTTAAAGCTCTAATCAAGCTCTTCATTTATTTTCTAATTTGTAGAGCCTGACCCTGCAACATCCAAATGAACAAAAATGAGGAAGAAAAGAGATGCAGATCCAGGCCACAGTCCACCTGCAACGTGCTCTTGGCACACCGCAGAACTCTGAGGTAAAACTTCACCCAACCTGCAACCCCATGAAGCATGGAAAGCATCTTACCTATGAGGCTGTGACATACACCCACCCACTACAGAGCATGCAGTGGGGCTGTGCTAGCCTCTGGTTTCATAAAAAAACAACTTTGGTTCCATAGCTGTCTTTTTGTCTCTCTACCTTTAACTTTAGGATTGTCATTGGTGCTCAAACACTACATTTTTAAAACTTTTTTTTTTAAAAGCTTACCAGAATCTCAGTGCCAAACATAGCAGTCAGCCTCAAACCCATCCTCATTGCTATCCAGAGGAGTAAACATTTTGGGTATAGACACCTGACAGCAGCTGGAAACACGGGAGTTTTGATATCAACATCAAAATGTCTACTGGGCCACATCAGTGGTAAAAGAGCTACTGAAAACAGGGAAAGTTTGTTTACAACCAGTTCAGTACCATCTACTTGAGTTACTCCCATAACATGGGCCAGGATTTTTCTGTTTCATTGTTTTTCATCAAGCTGCTTTTAAAGGGCACTAGTTGAACAAAACCCAACATACTATCAAAGTAACCTTCCTGAAAGGTGTCTTACACAACACAAAAAGAAATGTCTAGCCTACTGAAGAGACCCCAATATGCTTCAAATAATTTCTTCTCCATTTGTTGTTTGAAGAATTACTTCTACTAATCACTACTGAAAAAAATAAACAAGAGAGAATTATTTTTCATTTTGTATTTTGAAAGGGATTCAGATGAAGAATCAAGAGGAAATCTTATTACTCCTTTCCTCTTATGAAAGATCTCAGACTAAAAATACCCATTGCACTCCTGTTATTGTCGAACCTACAGCAATTAAGAAGGTGGCCTTCAGAAGTAAAAAGAACAGTGATGCTTCATCTCACTGTTCAAAAGGAGGTTTCAATAAAACAATGCAGACTTTTTGCAAAGGAATGATTTTGCTTTGGGCTTTCAGGTACCATCCATGCAGAGAAATCTTTTGACATCAGGAAGAGATCTACTATCGCTAGCACTTAATCCTTTAAGACTAAAGGATTAAGCCAGTTGACCAGGAAGAGACATATTCAATTAAACACCTGGAAAATCCAAAGCACTTCCAACTTCCTCCTTCCAGAGTTACTCTCTTTGACAGTTTCGGACAATAACACTTAGATAAAATTTAGTTTCTGCATTTGACAGCAAAATTAATTTCTATTGATCTAATCGAGGAAGCAAAAGATCTGGTGAGGAAATGATACAGAAATATCACAACCAGACTAACAAAGAGTTAAAGTAAATGTGCAGAAGATGGGTGTCTTCATAATTCCAGCACGAAGAAATGAATGCTCACAGCCAAGGTGAGCACTCATGGATGTGCTGGATATGGTGGCTCTGTGCAACACTTGGGAACAGCTGAGTGTTCTGCTGTGAAATAGCAGACTTGCTCTGTTTATTTTGTCACTGACCTGGTTGTGCCCTATGAAAGGTCCCTTTCAGGTGGCCCCACACTGCTGGCCTCATCCAGACTTGCAAGTCAGTCTCAAAGGGCAATTACAGAGACACAGGGTCCATGAGACTTAGAATACAATTCAAATGTACAGTAAAAATAAATGAAAAAAAAAAGGTGGGGGGTGTCTAAAAAAAAAAAACAAAAACATTTTTATCTAGGAAAAAAATTATGTTTGACCTTCAGCATAGCCTCATGGCTGTGTTCATTCTCTGCAGTTGTGGTTAGTCCTTGCTCTGGGATGTTATACTTGCCACTGACATACAAAACATCCCAGCTTCACATTTGTTGTTTTGGGCAGCTCTGAGATGGGTAAAGTGAGCCACAGCAAAGCATCAGCTCTGTAATCCAGCAGTTACTGTTATTGATTTAACTGGTTTGTTTATGCCTATGTTTAATTGGCTATGTTAATAGCATTTTAATCCACATTTCACTTGTATGTGGCTGATAGCACAACACTTGCATGGCTGCAGTGACATTTTCTCGACATTACTATCTGTCATCAAGGACCAGGCCAGCACTGTGATGCTAACTGACAATCCCAAATGTTTTATTTAATTAGGTATAATTTACACTATACTGTATAATTCCACTGCAATGGCTGATAAATCTTTTATTAAATAGGCAAAACCATGAAAACCTTTAATCACATAGCAAAGATTTCAGTCATCTTTTACCACCATATTTGGCATTTCTAAATATTCAAATGTAGGATTAATGAGAACTGAGTTTAAAAAAATGCTGATGAAGCTGGAAAATCCACTCTAAAGTTTATGCCAAGCACCATATCGCAAGATCAAGCAACACAATTACCCAAGGTGTTCATTCTTAGAAATATTCTCTCCATCACAGTTGAGACCACTTTATCTCCAGAAAAATACTCTGCTGTTCCATCCCAGACAAGCACTGGCCTGCGACATGTTTCCAGAGGAATACAGTCAGCAAGAGACAAGTTCATTGTATCTGCCTTATCTGCCTTTGGGCCATCCTTCTCCCAACTGATCTGAAGCCTGAGCAACACTTAATTCAAACTGAAAATATTAAGACAATGAACAAAATCTCTCCTTAGGGTGTGCTCCTGCCAGGAAATTACTCAGCCCACAGAGCTTGCAGAGCCCAGTTGGTTTTGCTCAGTTCCTGCACAGCCCCAGGCAGACCCCTTGGATCAGGTACAGCCCTCCTGACCTCACAGCCCTGCCATGAACAGGAGCACTTTTTACTGTCTAAAGCCTACAGTTACAGTTTGTAACTTCTTAGTCCAAACCAGTTGCCTTTCAACCTTCTGCTTTGGTCTGTCCGACCAACCTCACCTTCACTTTGCTCCTGCTAGAAACCTTCTACTTCCTGGCCTTTAGTTTTTCATCCATATTTCAAAGTCTCTTTTCTTCCCATTTCACCTTGCTCTTAGATTAATAATTTAATACAGAAGTCAAAATGCAAAAATTCAAATTAATTTGGCATCTGTGCTAACTACATCAAGTGTCCTGTTTAATTACACAAATACTTTTGCTTTGGAAAATTTAAGTCTCTTTCTAATAGAAGTTTTGTAGAGAGTAACTGTATTTTTTTTTTTTCTTTGAGAGTGAGAGCAAGAGAATTTAACAGTAGAAAACTACAGAGCAGAAAACATCCAACCATATATTTTGTGCCAGGAAAATGGCACAGGAGTCTGCTACAGCTGCTTCCCCAGAATGCACTCTGTGTAATAATCAGGATCAGAATTATTTCACAAATGGGAAAATCTCAGGCCTCTGTATGAAACCCAACTGGCAGTCAGGCCCTGCACTCAAGCAGCAAGTGCTGAGGGCAGCACCAGGCACATCCGAGCTCCCCTGCTCCTGGGGACACAGAGGGACCAGGGCAGCAACATCTGCTGCAGATGGGGACCATTGTCACCACACAGCTGCCTTCTCCTTCCCTAGCAAGTGATGGGGCACATCCACACTGGAACTAATGATGGAGCCCCCACCTCCCACCTTGTCAGACTGGAGTCAGAGGCCATCAGTCCCAAGGCATCTTTGGAGGGAGCAGCCCAGCCCGCAGGGCTGGTCTCTCCCTCCCCTGGCTCACTCCAGCAGGGCAACTTTCACAGCAGATGCATTAGAGAAAGTGTAAAATGTTCCCAGGACAAGGTTTTCTGTCCTAGTTGGAGGTGACTACATACGTTCAGAGTACTTGCTGGGGAATTTAAAAGATCAGATTCATCACAGGAGGGTACATAGGGTTTTCAGAGTGGTGGTAAAGTGGGGAGAGAGGCGAAAAGCACTCACTGGCTTTTTGACACTCATAGGGGAAAAACTAGAAAGAGGCACAATCATGGAAAATATTAAAAAGAGAGACTTTTCCAATTGTCCGTGAAAGGCGAGAAAGCAGATGAAGATTTCTGAGAACAAACATAACACACACATACATGCACATACATACCCTCATCTCTAGATCCCGGAGAGAAGGCAAGCTGCTGCATTGTGTAGAGATTCAAAATGTAGAAAATCAATTGTAAATCACGAGTTCTGGATTCTTTGAGATGAAGTGTAATCTGATTTACAATGTTACAAAAAGAAATTAAAGTTAATTCCAACATGATTGTGGGTATACCACAATTTAATATAACCATGCTGTGGCCTTTAAATCTCCGCATTGCAATATGCCAACAGTCATTACTTCTTTAAGTTTCATATTTTATTTTAAACTATAAATTGGAAATATCACATAGCTTGTTATTTACATTTCAGAATTAGGATCTTTGCTTAGAAACAGAGTGCTCTATGGTGTAATAAGATTATTGTGCAACTACCACACAGTTAGGGTAGTTAAAGGCACTCCACTTCACCTCATCATTTTTTCTGCTTAAATATTATGCCATATTCTGATTAATACCAGACCAATAAAATCATCTTAGCAATCTGGTTAGAGTCTTTTGTCTACCCAGATGGCCTGCAATGTTAATGTGTGACAATTTCAACAATGAACTAGGACTGTTTTATGGAACCAACATTTGTTCCACTGCTTTTTCTTCTTAGGCTCAGAATTTTGACACAGATGGTACAAATTACTCAAAAAACAGAAATGTTCATTTAGAAGGCTTAAATATGTGGTTTTACTCAGGCCATCCCAATCTTTTACATTTACAATTCAGTAAATTTACTAACAACCCTGCTGTAATTAAGGTCTATAAAAATCTTTCCTCCTTTCCTGCTCGCTTTTCCCCTTACATATCTATGGCATTTCATTATGCCTTCAATTTATTAATATTTATTCCGGTTCTGAAATGTTTTTAATTTTGGAGGATTTACACCGTTCAACTTTGCATCCGATTCTTCATACCTTTCTAATTATGGGAAAGAGGGAAAAACATGTAATCTGTAACCACATATTAAACCCCCTTGAACATCCACATTTCTAGATCTTAAAGGAATAGGGGAAAAAAATGATAGAATTATATCAGAAGCTTCTGTCCAAACTGCAGAGCATTTTCAGTTAAGCAGAAGACTTGTCCTGGCTTTCCATACAGTCAGGAAAGACTAAGGTATGTCTGAGAAATTACAAAAGGGGGAAGAAAACAACAGGATTCCTATAAAGTGAAAAAGAGATCTCAGACAAAGGATAGATGCATTTTACAGTTTGCTTGGGTCAATAAAGGTGAGAAGTCATTGTGCAAAACTGCCAGAGCATAAAAGAGTAAACATAGAGCAACTGCTCTGGAGCTTTCGCCACTATCCAAGGGAAGAGATTGCTGGCACAGGCTCTCTCTCTCCCTTAGTCCAGACAGGTTCATGTTCTGCAACACCAGAGCAGCAAACAGTGCCAAGGCACCTTCTCTGAGAAGGATGGACAATGTTACATTCCCATACATCCAGGCACCCCTAGACCCACAAATATCATGGGGACTACCCAAAATGATTTGGTCACAGACAGAGGTGAGAAGGAACATCAGAAAGGCAGAGTCCCAGCGCTGCTCCAACTCTAGGCGTGTGGCAACCCCTGCTTGGTGTCCTTCAGCTCAGCAATAGCTGTGATCTGCAATAACCCACATGCTTCCAGAAAGTCTCTGGGTTCATGGGAAAGACTACACCAAAACCACCAGGCACAGCCCAGAAACCTGGTACCTTTACACAGCACCGCACTTGCTAACATTTATTTCAGCGCCTTCAACCAATTTACCTGACCACAATATTCCTTTGACAATTACAGTATCACTGTGTGGTTTCAGCAGCATTCTGTTGATCTGGTTGCTGCCTGACTATGTCTCTCTGATGGCTTGGTTTTATTATTTAAAAAAATAATTTAAGCATTAAAATAAAATTTAAAAAACCCCACAGCATAAAACTTATGGCTGTCCTTTTGCAGTCCTGGCAGAAAGTACAGTATATGCATGATACTCCAATTCATTATGATATTCTATTAGATCTGCCAACAGAAAGTGCATTTTGAGTTTCTAAATGTTGTTTCCATTAGAATCAATCACTCCATGCAATTAAGCCAATAGTCTCTCACCATTTATGCTGTTATGAGCTAAACCATCCTAAATATATTGACAGCTGTCTCCTATAAGATGACACAAATTAGGTTGAGGGGGCATAAGCCTAAATGTCACCAGTGGGAGGACATCAGTTATTCTTTCAGAAACCTACCTAATTTTCATACCCCATAAGGCATTCAGTAGACTTTCTTTGCATTGGCAGCATGGAGTAATCAATGTTTTGCATATTACAATCAATAACATGCTTAAATGTTTAAGTTTTGCATTCTTTTGCAATAAATATTGATATATTACAAACTATGTAAAACTGTTCATTGGACTTTTTGTTTGCAGCATGTACTGTATCATTCAGCAAATAAGTGAGCTAAATATTGTTTGTTACAAAACAGATGTCACATGAAATTATGCCATATGTGCCATTAAACACTTTTCTCTTTTTTCTTTTTTTTTTTTTTTTTCAGTGAAAACCAAGATTTCATTTCAGAAGTGAGTGTATTCGGCTTTTCAAGGATTTGAAGAATAAAAGCAACATCTCTCATATATATTTCAAACCTGCAGTGCATCCCAAAATGCAGTTTTGTGGGTGGAATCTGAGTGTTGTAAGTGTAGATACCTTAAAAACGAAGAAATGTGTTATGTGTATGATTTCAATATTACTTCTCCACAGATTCCACTGATTTATCAGAGAGGCAAATGAGAAATCTCCAGTTTTCCACTATCACAGAAATTTTAGTACTTTAATCTTTAAACACAGTTATTTTGACTTAAAAATGAATATACATTAATTACAGAAAAGTAAAAATCCAGCTGATGGCTGAATACAATTTTCTGCAAATATTTTTCATTGGAATCTGAGACTATTCAGTGCAAAGGATTCATGGAGGTCAAGGATGATGAATGCAGACCTTCTTTGGAGTGAAACACAAACCCACTAACTCTGCACAAGGAATGGGCACAGAGGTCTGACTTCCATCATTTTTACAAAACCATGTATGTGAAAGCAGAGCAATCTATATCTCAAGACTTTGAAAGTGTGAACTCCACAACAGGGAGAGCAGGATGCAAGAAATATGTTGCTAAGAGCCACACAGTAAAACAAAATCTGGTTGCCACAAGAAGAGTGACATTGGCATCAGAGGCAAAGACACTCACACTCACAAGTGGAAACACAGAGGACTGAGAAAGAGAGAGGAAGGGGAGCAGATGCAGCAGCACAAGGAAGAAACTCGAAGGAAAGATCTGCAGACTCCATATGTAGTTTTCTTTCTCTTAGTCATCAAAAGGAAGAAGACAGCGTAAACAAAAAGGGAGATAAAGGTGAAGAAAATATTTTCTTCTTTTTCTCCCCAAAGGCAAAATACTTGCTCACACTTCCAAATACACTATCTTTGTGAGTCTTCCCTCTAATACAAATAACTATTTGCTTGCCAGCAAGCATTCAAATGGGAGTCCTTAATCTCCCAGCTTGGTGGAGATTCCTCAGGCTGTAAAAAAAAAAAAAAAAAATCCTGCATATAAACTTTTCAACTTCAGAGGAGGAGGCCCCCTCTTCTAACACTACCAAATTCCATTACAAAGCCAGACAGAAGTGTCTGGGACCCTGAGACACTGCACCCCGCCTGCTGAAGCTGCCTTTCCCAGGTCACAGCACCTTCCAAACTGTACCAAATTCCCTTCAGGCTTTCTCATATTTTCTGAGGAGCTGTGTCACCTTCTTCATGTTCCATTTGTAACTTGTGGCTTCACTTAAATTGAGTATTTGTAGAACTGCAGATGGGGCCACCATGAGGGATCACTGCCATGACTCATTCACACCACCAAACACATGGGAGTAAGATAAATAAATAGTGGTTTATTGGCTTAATGAATTGGAAGCTTTTCCCATGGGAAGCTTTTCCATCATGGTGAGGTTAGCATAACTCCAGTACCTCCAATGAAGCAGTCCCACAAGCTCTACCTTAGGTTTATAGCAGGAGGATGAGCCCTTGCTGGTTTGGTGGTCACCCTGCATGTCAAGGAGCGACTGGGGTGCCCAGAGCACTGGCTGATGGGGAGAGGCTCCTGGAGGCTGCTGTCACCACAGAGATGGGCACCTGGTGCCCCTGTGTATTCCCCCCAGATCTAGGGCTGTGATGCCAACCACCCCAAAACTGATGGTTTTCCACATTTCCTGGTTTAACACGGCCTGGCGAAGACTAAATGGGATTTTCACTGATAACTCAAGACACAAAGTACAAGCAGGTCAAGTGTTTCCCTGGTTTAAAGACAACCACTGAGGGGGGTGGTGATGGGCAAGAATAGCTATTCTGCAGTAACTTCTGTTCTCACAAATCCTTAGTTCATGCAAGACATTCAGCATAGAAAACATACACACCTTTAAAAAAAAATCAGACTCACCTTTTCCTCTGAAAATGTACTGTTTTTTACCCCTACTTCTAGAGGAGGGCAAGATAATTTTTAAATGATGAAGCAAGATGCCAGTATTTGGGGTGATAGAGTCTTTCCAAATGCCAAAGATCTGAGAGCAAGAAAGATTACAGGCAACCCTTCAACCTCCAATTAAATGCAAACATAGTTGTAAAAGCTTTCTGTTCTCCCTGCCTCCATATTGCACCTTCTGCTGCAACATTATTAGTACATGATAAAAATAGCGAGATCTTTCAAAATCTTTGAAGAAAGGTACTTGAATATTTTTCTTTAAACATATTTTCTTAAAGGCAACATAATGAGGTCATCTGAAGCTGTATTCAGCTGATAAACTGTGTTTAGGAGAAACCAGAGGTTGAGCAAGAGGGTTCTAGCAAAGGAAAACAAAGAGAATGATTGCAAAAGTCAGATCTCAAAATGTTAATCAGATTCAGAAACATAAAACACGACAATTTAATGGTGTTTGGTTAAAACTAGAAAATTTTTAAGTTCTAAGTATCTTACATTGAATTATAATATTTTTTTAATTATTAGATATAAAATGCTTACAATTTTCAGTGAAAATTAGACTTGGTAATTTATATTTCTTGTTTATACAGTACAATTTGCTGATGAAAAAATGTGCTAAACTTATTGATTCATGACCATAATTGTTTAATTATTTATCATTGCAGAATTATATTAGCATTTATAATAATGCAGATGTGCACAAAGGCTAAGAAGTCATATACAGCTTTTGTTTTGTGTTTGCTATGCTGAAATTAGGTTGATCCAGGTTGTGTGTGCATACTGCATATTGTAAGTGTTGCAACTCAGTGTCTCTTGGTTTTACTGGGTCTAACCAATAGCTGCAATAATGAAAACACTCCAATAGCCAATAAAGTACACAAAGCTAGTGCTAACAGCATGGCAAAAGAAGTCTCTTCTCAGATTGATTTTCCTGTTACCATGATACACATTAAATTCAGTGCAACACATGCACAGCTGTTTGCTTCATACCACCCACAGTAAAGGAATAGCTTGTGTATGTTTGGTACAAGGGAAGCCAACAAGAGCTGCACACCACAAAAATTACAACCAGCTAGAGCAGCCAAAATCTTCTGCATGAGGCCAGTTTAAGAAGAACATAAGAACTCTTGATACGAGAGAAACATATTCCTTTAATTTTCATTTTTATTTTAAGGGATCATAAACACTGGAAGAAAATGACAGATGCCTCACTTCAGTCTCTCCTCCCCTCTGTGCACATAATCTATTCCCTCAAGGAACTACAATGAGACTGACATACATCCCTTCCTTGAAAGCTGCTAAAATAGCTTTGCCATGGGCTTCACAAGAAATTTGTAACAGAGTGTGTCTTTCTGGACTCATCCTTTTGACGTATTGATAGTCAAGGTTCATGTTGCCTGTCCCCTCTGCGCTCTTTTCACCTAACACTATTTACTGCTTCTACCTTTTCATAATTAAGAGCCCGTATCAAAGCAGTTGTAACACCACTTAAGCAGCTTTTCTAAGGAATCAAATCCAAATGAAAAGGCAAAGTATAAAAATGCCCCATCTTCTGCTGTGCCTAACTGATTTGCTCTGCATTTTATCCTCAGGGAGGTGCTGATTCCAAAAGACGGAGAAGAAGGACCATTCAGAAAAGCAGCATCACACAAACAGCAAGAAGAGCTGCTCCTGTATTTTACATCTACATGTGCTGAGTGTTTCTAAAAGCAGCCCCCAACCATGCTCCGGCCATTTCAGCTGGATTGTTTATCACAATTCAGAGAAGTGAGTATTTAACCTACTGACTCCTGCCTCACAGCACAGGTCAGGCATTTGTTTCTTTTGTTAGATTAATATTGGTGACAGAATAACATACTCATTAATGGCAAAAATTATCATACGGTGAGGTAGAATAGCAATTCTCCTGATGCACTGTACGAAGGAGTCAGTTTCATTAATTAATAAAATTTATTAAAGGACACAAGACAATGAAGGCAAACACACTTTCGTTAAGCACTTTCTCAGATGCTGATCATTGGCTGAGTAACTTTAAACCTATCAGCCCGTTATGGTAATGCTACATGTGCCATGGGGGGGCACAAGCACCAGGAGAGCACGGCCTGGTGCCAAGGCAGGCAGCATCCATCCCCTTGGCAAGCAGGGGCAGAACACCCTGGATAAATCCCTCCATTTCCCAGCTTGCTCCATCACTATCGAAGAGACCAATTCTCCCAAGGCTGCTTCTGCAAGGGCGGAATCACTTCTTCAAGAAGTTTGTGTGAGGACTTTTCCTGAGCAGGATGATCTCAAAACTCTTTGCAGGTATTAGTACCTTAATCCTCATAAAAATCTCCAGGTGGAATGGCCATTTAACAAACCACTTACCAGAACTGTTGAAAAACGTGCAGTTTTCGGTTTTACCAGTTTCAAAGCTATTTTTGGCAGCAGTGTCTGTATTTCTTTAAGAGATTGTGTTCCTACATGACTATCATGTCAGATTTTAATTCTGGTTACCAACACACTGCCATTAGCTATCTGGGGGATTTTTTGGTTTTGCCATGCAAGGTAGTTTAGGACTGATATGACCTGAAAAAAAGGTGGCCAAGAAGAGGAAGATTGCTACAGTGGCTGCAAGACTAAGTTCCCTGAATTCACACAGGCATTAGTTAAGTTATATAGTATTTCTGATCTTCAGTTCCACCACTATGAGACAGTAATTGGCTCAGTGACAGGCAGATAGATGCTTAAGAGATTAGGAAATTCCTGAATACAATAGACACAGTAACCGGAGACTCAGACATGCCATGGCAGCCACTGATGAAAAGGTGTCTCTCACCTTACTTTGCTCACTCTGTTTTGTTCAAATGTAAATGGGTTTTTTTGGAAAACGATGACTGAGATCTATTTTTATCATGAGCTTTTCTCTTCACTTTAGTTGGCGTCATCTCTACATGAAACCAAAAGTGGTAAGATCAAAACACCAGTAGTCAGCCCCCATTTCAGTTTGAAGTGTGGTGTGTTTTTTTTAATGCCAAGACCTATCTACAAACCAAACACCTAATAGGCAAGAAGTATAGAACAACTTTTTAAAGTGATGGTTGCTGGCTTGACAATATTTGTTGCAAAATTTTAGACATCTGGCAAAAAAAAGTAACAACTAGATTTTATCTAATATTTCTCCCCTTCACTCTGTTCCCTCTTGAAAATAAAATATATTTTGAAACCAAAGTCAACAAGACTTTGTTTAAGGAAGAGATTTTGAGTTTATTTTGGTTCCTGCTCAGGCCTTGGTGTAGTCACCAGCAAGTCACTTCCGAGTGTCAGAGTTTATTGTTTTTCTTGGGTGTCCAAATGGAAACTGAGCTCATTCAAAATCCCTCTCATAAAGGAAGTGCTTGCAACTCATAAATCTTCACCCAGAATTCAGTATTTCAATTTACTTATTTGAAAAATAACAAACACACACCTGTTGCAGTTCTTACTAAATAATGTGTAAAATCACTACATTTATTCAAGGCTGATGTAACTCAGTGATCTACATTCTCTTTTCCCCCAGCATCAGCGTGGAGCAACTGCCTGCAGTGAAGCAGCATAACTTAGTACAAAGTGGAACTTGATACACAACTTAGTACTTGTCCCTAAAAACACTGCCTCTGAAGTTAGCCTGAGAGACCTGCAGCAACTAATCCAAGAAACTGCTACTTTAAAACACTTAATGAAGAAATGAGGTGGAATTGAAATTAATTTTCACAACAATCAATGCACTCCTTCAATGTTTCCTTGGAAAGCCTGGCTCCTCTTCTCCCAGGTTGCCTTTTCCTCTTTTCCATTGTTTTTTTTTATCAACTTAGAACCTAGATCACCAAAATAACTGTGTGACTTTCAAAAATGCTTGAAATGTGTAAGCATGAAAATACATTTTGTGTGGCTGTGTGCAACCATGAAACATTTTTTAAATGAAGAGACTGAAGCAATATTTCTTCTATATCTCTGCCTGGGTTTGTCGTCACGATTGCTGAACCCTATTAGCTACATGCTGGCTAATAAGTACAACTGGAGTAAAATGGCTGGGGTTTGTCCTTTGTTAGAATCATTGTTTTTAATCACATTTGATTTTCAATATTTCTCCTTTAAAATAACCGTTTGAACCAAAGCCTGCATTCCTCTCTTGTTCCCACACTAATCTCCTACTTGCCAGTCCTCACGATTCACACATATTGCTATATTTGGTGGTTTTCCTAAAGCTCTTCATAATTACATCACAATTCATTCCTTAAATTTAAAAGTGTTTTGAGCTCTGATTGTAGAGACAACCTCAAGAATATTGCCAAATTAATCTAATGGCCTCCAAATCAAAAGGCAAAGAACAAAAAGACAGAAACCACTTAAAACCCTTCCTCATAAGCCAACATCATTCTTCTGGGGATCCTGACTCACGGTTGCAAATACTGCAAGTAATATAAACTGCTCTTGTCACAAAGATCCTGTAAACTTTAACCCACAGATTTTCAGTTTCCAGTTGGATGCCTTGTTCACAGACATGCAGATTCTAGACTGGCTGAACAACCTTCAATATCCCATCTGATAGAGCTTTCTAGAAACCATAAGTTTTCTACTTATCCTGCAGCTAGAACCAACCAGCAGCTGAGCTCTCTTCCTGCTCCTTCAGCCTCTTAACAGGAGGTCAATGCCATGTGCACATAGCCCATGAGCATCCGTGAAGTGCTTAACACACTGCACTCTCAAACACTAACAACAATTCAGCACATGAGGGCTTACAGTCCCTCTTCTGTGCTTCTTCACCATGACAAGAAGGTCCCCTCCCTGGTGGAACCAGAACCAAATGCACTGACGTGCCCAGTCAGGGATACCAACATCAGCTCAGAGGGATGCAGCACCTGCATAGCACAAACCACACTACTGTACACACAAAAGCGCTCTATATGCCTCCAAATGAACAGGAGGCAGAGAGTTTATCACCTTCAGAGCACAGAGGGAACCCTTGTTTCTTCAGTCTGTTCTCAAGTGCCTCCTGGACTTCAAGAGTTCAGCAAGGCCTGTGGGATAACGAAGTCAATTTCATTCACCAAGTAAAAATAAAACAAGGCAAATAAATTAAAACCTCCTCCTCCCTTCCTCGATGGCACTCATCTCTCAGAAAGTCCCTCCAGAACTGAGCAAGCAGAGGCTGAGACACCTACTCTCACTGGTTATCTACAAACTCCCACCTGGGGAGTCCTGTCCTGTATCCCACTGCCAGGTCATGTCCATGTCAAGCAGATTTCAGAGGCTGCACAGTGCTGATCCAGGCTCACTGACATTTTCCCTGATCCTACAGGATACAACTCCCATTACAAAACTTGAGTTAGTCCAATATTCTTATCATCACCCAGACCCCAGTGAGAACTGGGATTAAATAGGTGGGGAAAAAGAACCTATCAGGAGATCAAGCATAGTTTTGTTTGTGAGCAATAAGGGTAAAACATGAGATGTCTTAATCTTTATTCCATATTCTTATATTTATAGCCAAAAACGAAGAACAATATCTGAAATGTTCAAAGAACAGCACTCATCTGGTGACTTGAAGAAGATAATTGAAAGGATGATTGCAATGGGCTTGCTGTACTCCATTGACAGGAAAGGTTTGAGAACCCATTCAGTATGCTTAGCCATGGTACAAGGAGAAAACACAGTATTGTGGCTGTGACAGGACCTCAGAACTACAAAACATTAACGTGAAAGATAAAGGTGGCTCTGGAAGGAGCAATGTTGGGCACAGTTCACTTAATGACAAATATTTGGACAAATGCCTCGACTTCAGAATACCTCTCAGTCACTGCCCACTGGTTGTCACCCTGCAGTCCTGTGCAAAAATCTGCCCATAAATCAGAAGCGTTTGCAGTCTCTCCTGTTGATAAAGACCAGCAAGTAAAACACCAGCAACCAAACCCCTGCATGGATGTTTTCTCGGGATCTGCCAGTGGGGCTGATGCAAGGTCCAAACCCAGGAAAAACACGAGGTGATCATTTGTTTTGCTGTTCCATTTATTAAACATTTCTTGCTTGATTATAACTAAGCACTAAGTTTTTGCAACAGTAGCAAAATCTGTAACGGTTTCTATAACTCTCATGATATTCTAAGCTAACTTCAGAGGCAGAGCAATTTACCAGAACTGCAGCTTAAACAAGTTTGAATTTCATTTGCTATATATATGAAGAGAATGCTCTTACTGAAAAAAGAAATGCATGAGCGCACATTAAAGCAGAGCTTTGATTCTGAACTCTTTATCCTGAACTCTGAACAATGGATACTTATGAATCATTTGTGCTGCATACTGAAGCCTTTTGAACTGGTAACAAGAGAAATCAGTTCTGCTAATGCATCTCTCATCCGAGATCTCTCGCTCATCCAGATTTTAAATCCAAAACTTAGAATAAAATTGCCTTTTTGGAAGGACCAAGAATATTTTGGAAAATAGACCGGTCAGACAGGAGGATAATTTCTGGGTGGGGCAATAAGGAGATTGCGTGCAGGATCTGATTTTCAAGAGCAGATGTTTAAAATGAATGTCTGAAAAAGGAGGGGAAGAGGCCTTACAAAATGGTTTGCACTGCTTGTATTTGGGGTCTGCCAGGGCAATAAAATTAGGACCTGTAAAGGTCCTAATTATTAGGATGACATTAGAATGAAAATTTTGGATGTGGATAAAATGCTGAATTAAAGTACCTATCCTATATATTGGCACAAATTTGGTCCTAGTACTGAAAAAGATACAGCAAAGCTAGGAATTCTCTAATATCCTCACCAGTACTATGAAAACTTTCTATTTCAGACATCTTTAGTAATTCCCTGCTTTTTCCAGTTAACAGAAAGTACTCCAAAAATAAGGCTTCTAGTTATGAAATTTAGATAAATCTGGTGTAACGAGTTCCATGTTTGAGGATACATTTCACAAAAGAGATTGAGCTCAGATTAAAAGAATTAAAAGTGCAGCCTGCAATGATGCATGGACAGATACGTTCCTCCAACTTCAGGCTTTTGAGAATTCCTTTTAAATAGTAAAGTGTTCGAAAAAGCTACTGAAACTTTTATAAGAGATAAATGGCACAATACCAACCTGATTAAATTTCAAATGCTATCAACTTTTGCTTAGAGTCTACGATAGGGAGCAGACCTGAATTGAGAGTGCAGCCATCAAAAATGCTTTCCAGGCAGGTCCAGATGTATGTCTAAATGAATGTCCACATTAAGTGACAATGCCACTAACGACAGAAGCATTGAAAGATCAAAATGAACTGCACAATCAGAACTCTGTATTCCAGTGCAAAATTCACCCTTAATATTTAGTAGTGATGACCTCCAAATGATGAAATGCCTGCAGTGTCCCAAGCGTTAAGTGCACGTCCGTACAACGGAGGAACTGGCATTAGCACACTGCTAAATCATAGCTTGTAGGTAAATGCTGCAGCAGCTGGATGATGATGCAAGATGCATAGAGATAAAACCAGCCACATAAGAATAACACAGCATTTTTGTCCCCTTTCCCTTCCATGCAGCCACAGCTTGCTAATAAGAGCACATTTCCTCTGGCAGCTCCCCAGGTAGATGCATTACACTCATATTCACTCTGAGGTTTTTGCAGCTCAGAAAGGGCGTGTGGTGCGAGAAGGCAGAAGACACCCCAAGGCAGCCCCTGGGGAACTTGGCAGTGGCTGAGGGGGCCCATGGTGCTGGGGCACTGGGGAACAGTGAGGTCTTGCCCACGTGTCCCCCTTCAGCCATCACCTCTGTCAAAAGGGAGTGTCAATCACTACCCATGTTAGAGCACAGTCTTTGCAATGGCCTTCTTCCCATCAGGGTGGTTTAGGGACAGTGCAGTTAATCACTGACTTCATTCTCAGTTGTTTGGATCCACTTTCCACCTGCAACACCCACTGTTTCATCAAATTTTATTCAGTAAGAATATAAACCAAATACCTACTTAAAAAGATTAGACACTGGTAGCATTTCATAAGCACATGCCATAAATACTCTCTCATATGCCAAACTGAAAGCTTTCTCTCTCATGTTTACTGACCCTCATATCACACTTCTTTCAAATTGCCCAACTGTTACAGTAACAGCAAAAGCAACAGGATGCAAATAGCAAAATTCCCCACACGTTCACAAAAATATTCACAAAAATATAGAAGGGACAACCTCCCCTCTGAAACACATCCGGCTTGGGTAAAATGAATTCTGGTTTGGGGAGCAACATAACTTTCCATACAATTTGAGAGTAAAGACAGGTTTTGCACCAGTCATCTCTGCTCATCTAAGGCAAACACAAGAGAAACAGGAACTTCTTTCAGAAAGAGCAGCACTGGGAGGCATTCTACATGCTAACTGGCACAGCATGTCTATTGCTAACTTTGTTAAAAAGGCCAAAAGAAAAGAGAGAGAGAGAAGAAAAGAATCTGTATTTCCCAGGAAGCTAAGGGTGAGATTTAGATAACCAATGAATTGCTCTGTAGCTGGGACAAGAGCACAAGTGAAAGAAGCTGAGAACAAACCACCAATGCAGTGGTTCAAGTTCTCATTTGAGATGCTAGAGCTGCTTTATATGCTGAGCTCCCATCCTTCAACAGCAGGTCAGTGTTTTAATGTGGATTAGGCACATAAATGCAGATCAATTTATGCATTAAAAAAAATCATCTACATGTGCATTTATTTCAATTTCATTTTAGTGAATCAGGACCTGATTCAATGCTAACTGAAAACCCTTGAAATAACTGCGAGCTTGCTCATAGCCAATTCTGTGTCACTGCTATGAAATTAGTAGTGAAATTAAATGGCTCAACAGTGCTAAGACATTCCCCAACTACTCCAGCAAGCAGTCGCTCACCTCTAAGGTTAACAGGATAAAGGCTGGATAAAGAAACTACTCATTATACCACCTCTACAAAGAAGCAATTATGAGACTTTACAAAGTGGTTTCAAATATATTTTGCAAACTAGGACTCAGACAAATATTAGTGGCAGCAAATTACAGTACTTAACAGAATTATCACCAGAAAAGAGACTCTTTTAATCTATAAAAAATATCAACAAAAGATGTAAATATGGACTCCTCAATGGGTGGCATATCTTGAAGAAAATATACATCTAATCTCACAGTGTGTTACCTCCCGTACCTGGAGAGAAGGTTAACAATTCAGAGCTGTTTCCTACAGCTATAGAATATATTTTGATGTAGATTTGTAGATATCACAGACTCAAAATCTATTGTATAATCACAGGGCAAGTGCAAGGAACCTGGGGACATACTTGTCTGCAGTAAAGTGCCAGAACACTGGCTTTCATTTTAATCAATGTTATTCCCTGTTTTTAACAAATTATATTTTATTCTGTGGCCTCTTGGTTCTATTTTTCTCTGTGTAAACAGCAACAGTGCTTTCACTGCCACACGTACAATTTGCAGCCTATACATTGGCATTACACACATATTTATCTCCACGTGCAATGTGCAACCAGTAGAAAACTGTCACCCTCACAGCACCTCCCGATGAGCACCAGATTATCATCTTGTTTGCATCACCATAAATCCAGAGCAATACTCGGGTACAAATGGATCTATTGCTGCTCTGGGTTAAACCACACATGCCAGCACGGAATCTGCCGGTGATCCAGGGATTCACAACCTGATATGTCCAAGCATTCCGCTCCCAGAATTCTTGTTCAAGTCAATAGAAGCAGTGACCAGCACCTTGGGATGTCAATCAATTAGCAGGTTTATGTCAGGGTTACACAGAGATGAATTTGCCCACCCTGTCACACACACTTCACATATAAATGCCCTGCACACCAACCTGCAGTTCACGAAGCCCAAGATCCCTCCAGCTTTGATCTCTGCTTGCTCAAAGCATGAAGGTCTCCAGTGGAGGCCAGTGTCTATTGAACTTGAACAGTTACTGTCACAAGCAGAAAACATTTCTGTGGCTCCCTGGCACTTTTTTCTACAACATTTGAAACCTCTTCTTCATCAAAAGAGGAATACATGTAGTTTTAAGTTCCTTACATTTAAATATTATGCAAAAAGTTTTCTGGATGACATCCAGCAGATGTGAGAAGTGACCCTGATCATGTACTCCACTGTGCAAAGGAGGCAACCTCCAGGATAGAGGCAATCACTGCAGGTTCCCCTGTCTTTCTAAGAGGAATCTCACCCTGATGCCAGCCCCACTCCCAACCCGATTTACCCACAGGCATGCTGGAGCTGCCAGAACTGCATTAACTAAACACAACAGGGAAGTGAGCTTCCATGGGCTCTTTAACCCTTCCTTGCTTCATTCATTTTAATTTGTGTTTGGCAAGCTCCAAAACATTCAGAGGTCGGGTTTTAGCTTAATTAAGAGACCACAAAAATCCAGACAGTCATCCGAACCTTCTAAGCACTTGGAGTGTGGGAAAGTAAAGTAAGATAACCACGTGCCAGCAATTTCACTGAAGATTTCTAGCATTTACTGCTCCAAACAAGGCTTGAAAATACCAGAACTATTCGTCTCCCTCTCTGACACTGAACTTGAGCACTGCAGAGACCTGATGGAAAGCTCAGGGCAAAGCACCTGAGATTTGGTGCATTATCATTTGCAGCTGATGATTTTTACAGGTATTTTTCAGACTCCTCCCACCAGGAAAACTGCTGGAGATACCACTTCTACCTACATTTCTGTGTCATATACCATCTCTTAAATTTTCTCCAGCAGATCCTTCATTTTGAACACCCTCCTAAATTTTGAAAAAAAATTCTCCCCTTTGCTCCCCAGGTAGGTAAAATTCACCCCTTTTCTTCACATTTGATATCTGACTCCTGGATAAAAAAGCACAGAGCTGCAGCATCAGCAGTTCCTGAAAGAACCATCCTTTTCCATTACTATTTGGGTAGTGGTTGCTCCATGAGATCAATTAAAGGAAGAAAATGAAAACAGGAATAGATACTGGAGCCTAGGTCCTTGCCCAAGCTGAGGGCACGGACAATTGGAGAGATAATTTAGCAATGCTCTTCTGCCCTCATTTTGTCCATGTTTATTTATGCATCTTTCTGTTATAAGCATCGTGCATTAAAGTCAATAGCCTACCACTGCTTATCAGAAAACAAGTGGAGCCAGACCTGGACTTCTATAAATAAGATTTACTCTATTGGCTAAATAATGACATCTAAACTGGTCTGATTTAACTGACTATGGCAGTTCTTAGAGCAAAATTTAATTACACTTTGTACTTATTACAGTTCCTTTGTGTGCCTCTTGCTTCCCAGCAATTTTGAAATATAGACTTAAGTCTGCTATACAATACATCTCCATACCTATAGTGACATGTGCTAACAGATGGCACCGCGAGCACGGAGCAGCGGATCAGCATGAGTTGTCAGTTTTGGTGGCCACATTTTCCCTGAAGTTGTCACAGCCCAACATAAAATGGCATGAAATAATCACTGGCCATCTCCCCAGGGCTGGGAAGAGCATGACTCAGCACCGGCCCTTTTTATAACATCCAAACACTTAACTTTCTAGAAATGCTTTTATATTTATGGAGTGCATTCATCAGAGCAGCCTGATCAGTAACTGATGCTCTGGGATGATGCTGCTCAATGTTAAATGCAGCAAGAGCACCAAACACCTCAGGTCCTGGGCTGGGCTGGGCAGCAGCTGCCCCACTGGGAAGGAGGTTGCAAATGACACGTGTTTGTGCATGTCGGGTAATATCGCTCTATAAAATTATATTACATGTGCATTAGGGGATGTAACAGAAGACAGTAAGAGCCAAGGATAAGCAGAAGCAGGAAAGGGAAATGCAGGGGGGCAGTGGGAAAGGCCAGAGTGGCTTTGCCAACCCCCACAGCTCAGCACCAGCACAGCCCCAGTGCCCTCCCCACCAGGCATGGGGCACGAAGCAGGGGATGAGCCCCAGAGCTTGCTGTCACATCTTACATTCAGGTTCCATGTGCACTTCATCATATTCAGAAAAAACTCAGGACCAGCCCAAGGGAGGGTTCAGCTTTACCTGGGACTGATGCACCAGTGTTAAGAAAACATACCACAGTGAGGATACAGGCACATATTCCTAATGCATTTTAAAGATGGTGTGTCCTAAACCTCATCTTCTCTGCAAGCTCTCAGACTTTAGAGCCCCCTAGAACCTATCCAACACCTGCTACTATCTTGTGATTGAATTTCCTGAACTGACACCCCAAACACATTTTAGCACAGATTCACAGTACCTGCAAACAGCCTCGGAGCTGGGAGTAATGGAGCTGCTGCCACCTCATCAGAGCCAGGTGTAACACCCCAACACCTGCCCAATTTGAAGTCTGATCTGGTAGAAGAGCAACATGGGAAATGTAGACCTCTCCTTCTCCTTTTCTTCCCCCTCCCAGTCCCCATCACACAGATTCTCTTGGCATCCTTGAACCAGAGATGTCAGCTTGACAGAACCCAGGCTCAGCTACTGCATCCCCAGGAAGAGCTCCTTTCTTCACAGTCTTCAGGGACACAATTGTCTCCTGCCATTTTGGTCCTTTGTCTGGAAGAACTTCCGCAGAGACTGAATTTAGCCACAATGAAATGCCACAGCGGGTTCTTCTGGTGCTGATTTTGCTTTAGTTTTTATGACAGCCCATCCACTGAATATTAATATTTTTTAACACATTCATTGTTCTTCTATTGATGCAACATCCTCCAAATCTTTTGGAGGACAATTATTTTTTTTTTTTAATTTTGTATTGATTGAATATTCTTAGTTTGTGTGTTTGTGTGTAGAGAGCCACTTACAGACAGTTTAAATATGACTAAGTGGACTACACACATTTCAGAGGATAGGATGTTACCAGGCAGATAAGAATTTCAGATGCAAACCTGAAAGTATAATTGGCATAAGAGAGGTGGCAGGAAACCGTGTGGAATACATTTTCTGAAGATACACATTTTCACCATTTCTCCACAGTGGAAATGCATCAGCACACGACTTTCACCATCAAAGCCTGCAGTGTCATAACATACTGCAGAATTGTGGCCCTAGGGTTCAGTAAATTACTGGAAAATAATTTTAAATGTTTGCTCTTTCAAAATGAAAAATACAGAATGAAAGCCTCAAACAACATCACATGGAAATAACTGGTTTGGTTATGATATTGCATGAGGGTGGAAAAGCTTTTTAATCCCATCGTGGTGCCAGGTAGGTGCCCAGGTTGCTTCTGGGGTCCTGGTCCTGCAGTCAGACAGGGGACAGCAAAGCTGGCGGGTCCCTGCTGGGTCCCCAGCTCTGGCACGTGTTGCTGGGAACCTCCTGGTTGGAGGGTCTATGCCTCAGGCACTCTTAAAAGAACGTAAGTTTGAATTAGGTGCCATATCCACAGCAAAAAGTCTTTTAAGATATTAGGCCAAGAAGAAGAAAAATGTTACAGGAAGATGGGTCCAGTTTTAATTAGAACAGCACAAATTCAACGCTGGCAAACCCCTGCAGAATAGACACCTCTTAGCATTTCCCTCTCAGAACCACAGCAAAACACATTAAAGGTCATATACAAGATAGGATTTGACACAATAAGATTTCACTCCCGTGTTAATGCACCTCAGATCAAGCCTGCAAAAGTGAAATAATAAATTTAGGAAAACAAGCAAAATGACCCTACTGGTTGGTTGGTTTTCTAGATACCATCTACATATTTTAGAAACGTACAACCTTCTAATAGAAATGAATAAACTACTCAACCATAAAGTTGCTATAGAAGATATGCTTGTTCTGATTGGAAAGGGCATCTGCTATCTGCAATATTGATAATACTTTTCAAATTTCATCTGCTTTTGTTTGCATTCTGTGTCGTCTGTTTAAACACACTGGGAATAATAATGAATCCCAGCATTATCTCCACTTTTTCAAGGCCGAACATATAACTTTATCACAAAAATAATTAAAATTCTTTGGCACTCTTGTATCTTTTCCATTAAACGTTATCAAGCAGTGACAATAAACTAACATCAGTCCAAGGCTGCCCATATGCTGCTTTTAAAAAGAATGCGTTTGTCCCAGGGTAAGATACATGAATTTTGTGTTTACAGGGTCAAACAGCTCCAAAGTTTTTTACAGTAGAAGGGCTAAAAAATCTGTACATACACACACACATGCAAATGTACACAGAGCTGAGGATATTGGGTTCAGAGGGAACACCTACAAACTGGTTTGTTAAAACTTCCCTTCACAGATAAATCTTAGCAACTTAATAATTTGGAGAGCTAATGACATAAATATTTTGCATACTTGTACAACACAGTCAATCCAATAAATGATGCTCTGAAATATTCTTGCATGTCATATGCAGCTACTCTCAGATGCAGTGAATGAATTTTTTCTAAGCTGAATTTGGTACATAGAACTATATATTATTCCCTACACACAGGAATAATATTGTGACTTTATTTTGAAATTAATAATTTTACTTCAGTATGTTAATCCTCTTTTATAAACCACATTTTCTTTGTTATCCAAGGTAACAGAAAATAAAAGATATTCTCTGTTAATCATTGCTTGACCTGGATTAATACTCGTTTAAGAAAGAAGCCACTGACAGTTCCTTTTTTCACACACCTCTAATTATTTGCTAACAAAACCCAGTATAGATATGTTGCTAGAATATCTAACTCTGAAGTCTTTATGGTTTTTATAATGTGTGCTAACTTCTGCTTAAAATGTAGTAAAGCAACAATGTTGATCTCATTTCAGTACCACATACACAATATTGCATAGCAATGCACTGGCTTTTATAAGCCAGGAAACAGTACCAACTCACTAAACAGATCCATCAGGATAATTGAAGAACTCATTTCAGGAGAACTCCCATATGAAGGCAGAAATGTTAAAAGATGTTAAATTTTCTTTTTGTGTATTGTTGGCTCGCTTGATAAGCAGAAGCAAGTTTATACAGCTCTGCAGCTAGTGTAGAATGCTTAAGCAAGAAATCCATAACTTTTAATATGATGAGATTGTCCTGCTAGGAGAGATGGATTTTTTCCAATATCACTGCTAACAAACAAGTAGAGTTTCCTGTATCAGCACATTTCTGTTTCTACTCTGCAGCACACATGTGCTTCATTTAGAAACAACACATGGTTCAACATTTTTGGCATATTAAAAATGAGACAAGTACATTAGGCTAGTTGATGGACAGGTATCCTAACAGGTTTCTTTGGAGAATGAGTACAAAATCTTATATAGATAGACACACTGTCACATTTGGGAAAAAAAGGGAGAAGAAGAAGCATGAAGTTATTTGTGTTAATTTCCTTCCAATATTTAGCAGCAATGTTACTTACTGGAGTGACTGCTTGGTGGACAGATAATGTCACACAGTGTCTTATTACATGATTTCAAACCCCTGTGCACAATCTCACTTGCTGAAGAAAACTTAAATATGTTTCAGGTAGGAGCTAAATAAAAGACATTACTTTTCATCTGCTTTTTCACTTAATGCTAATATAGTCACTTGTCAGTGGATGTAAAAGTAAGGGAGACAAGGTTTTATTTTTATACCTCACAGAACAGCAACTGGTGATTTCCCTTAGATCATTGCTTTTGTGTGTGCAGGCACTAAGCTTTCTTCTTTTAATATTTTAGACATACTTTATTTTTTATTCAAAACAGTTTTATCCCAAGTCTGACACACTGATACTGTCAGGAAAGGAGGTGTGATGTTTAAATGCTAGTGGGTATTTTTTCTCACTATACCTTATCAACATAGGTAGTGAATTTCATTAATCCTAGAGCTAATCACCAGGCTCACTTTATTCACTTCTTTGAAGGTTTGGCTGAAGACATGACTTTGTGGTTCACTTCAGAGGATTTACAGTGCATATGTCTCCATGAGCAGTCAACAGGGTCACGGAGCTGAACCACAGCTTGGACAGGGGCTGCCCACCTGCACATGCCCATCCTGGGGAAAAACATGTCCCAAAAGGCATATAGGGAGTTCCACACACAATGACTGAAAATGTGCTCTCACTTTGTGTTTTGTGCCCAGAAAAAAATTCGTATAGACCTATGAAATCTCTGTGAGAGACGGTGTGAAGGTGAGGCAGACCCCAGCCTTCCTCCTGCACAGCAGCCCTGTGCCCCTCGGTCACCACTCTGTCTTCTGATGGCCCAGTCCCTCTGAGGAATGTTCTGCAGAGTCACTGGGCTGTGACAAGCATCCCATCCAGCTGTCAGAGTGGTGAACAGCTCAGCTGAGCTTGGACCAGCACCATTCACCAAGTTGTGAATGGATGCAGAGGATGCAAGACAGGCCCTGACAGTGCAGAAGGAGCTCAGGGCTGTGCAGACATCGGAGAGCAGAGCTCCTGGAATAGGAGAGTCACTGGCACAGGACTGCCCTGGCTGGTACTTGGCAGAAGACAAAAGCAAGCTGCAAGGAGTGGCACTGGTGACCACAGGTAGCAGCAGGGAGAGATGACTCTCCCATGTCACTTTGCTTTCACTCAGTGCATGGCATGATCTGTGAACAGACCTGGACACTTCATTACAGTTAATTATTAGAAAGCTGCAGCTTCACTTCTTTGCTTTCTTTTTCACCTTTTCCCACCTTACCTCCCTTTGGTTTTCTCAAGTATGCACGCCTACTCAATTCAATTAGCCTTGGATACAGCACCGAGGCCTCAGATACCTGTAGTCATTATCCCAAGCACTTTTTGTAAGAGTAGGGATATTAGTCCCAAAGTCCTGGCAAAATTCCAGCTAAGCTAATGTATTTACGGTCTAACTTCCCCAAATACATATCTTAGTTTTAAATAGTGGGAGGGGGTTATTCTTAATTTTACTCTCCTTACTTTGCTGCCCAGAGTTTGTGGTAGAGTTAAACTTATTTTCCATGGCAGAATAATGTAGGATTTTTCAGCCTTGCAACATTTGGTATTTTTCTTTAAGCTGCTGCTTATGGACTACAGAGACTGCAAGAATCCTGGTTTCCAACCCCTCCCTTTTTTTTTAAAAGCAAACCTCTAATCCTTGTGTAAAAAAGCTTAAAGCACAAAGCTCCAAAACAACTAAAAGATGCAGCTCAACATCTATTATTATCTTTAAAATATCCCACAAATTTAAATTAATTCTCATGTTCCCTGAGCCCTGCCTCAGACACGTTCCCACAGCTGGTGATGCCGGTGGTGCTGCAGAGCTGGGCCTGGAAGCAGCTATGCCCATCACTGCCCTGGGCCCATCTGCTTCATCTTTCACAAGCCCACCTCTGTCCCCAGTTACACCAGCAAGGTCACTGGAGTGGAAGACTTACAACTGCAGGAAGAACTGCAGGCAAACCCTGCCCTCCTGTGCAATGCTGAAAGATTTGCATTGGTGTACAGCTAGCGAGACAGATATTTTAAGATGTTTTCTTAAGGTTTTGGCTTCCTTGGTGCTTTCTCTCCTGACAGGATGAGGGATCCAGTGCTCAGCCTCTATCACACTGTGACAAGAGATGTGCTCCAAAATCCCCCAAAAGAGAGGTGCCCTTTTCCCATGGTGTGCTGTCACATTCCCAGTGGTCAGCCCACCACTCACGTGATCAATATTTCCACAGCTTGGCTAAGTGAAAGGAAACCTGCATATTTCAGCCTCCAGAGGAGTCAGCTGTTTAACTCCTCCACACTCAGTTTGGTAGGCTTTCTTTCCAGAGAGATAATGGGGCAAATGGGGCATGATCCTTTTGTTTGTCCCCTTGGATCTGGAGATGAAGCCAGGAGAGTTTAAAGAGAATTATAGATCATTTGTGGCATTGTTTACCAGAGTCCTCCCATGACAGCCTCAGAAACATTATTCATTAGTTCACTAACCTACCTGTACCCCTACCCAGCTACCCAATATTCAAAGACAATCAGCAAATTAACGATTTCACATTTTCAGCCCATTAAATTATTTATTGCCGGTGTCAATAGAAAGTTTTTAAAAGGTAAAATATCTTTGTATATTGACTACCAATTCTACATGGATGTAATGGCACCAAGCAGTGTACCACATCATGAAATAAAAATTAAATTGTAGTTGGGCTTTTAAATCAACTCAATTAAAATAAAGAGATTCTTGGCTTGATATAGGGAAATATTTGTATTTCCAATTCTATTTGTTAATACATTGACATATGTGCTATTTTTTAAATGTAGCACTAAGTGCACTTTCTGTCAATGCCATAGATTTTTTAATAGACTGAGAAAATGCATTTCATTTCTTCTTATTTTCCTTCAATACATCATTTGGTTCTGCTTTTTTGCCTGCATGAAATTCATTTTCTAATGGAAATATTTGTTTTGTAAATCAAATATGTATTATGCACAAAATGCAAAGCACAAATTAAATTATGTTAATGAAATGAAAGAGATATGAAATGCATATTTCATGGACAAAACATAACCTCAGCAAACAACCATTTCTTGATAAAATCTTTAAACACAATCTCATTCGGTGACAGACATATTGTTAAAGCAGATAGCACCTCATTTAAATGGTTTCCTTTAATATTAGTGCTTAGTATATAATTGTAAATAACTTTTGGGATGAAAAACCAATAATGAAATACTGTCTTTAATAGTTTGCTATTGATGTCAGCATAAAATTTGTAGTAGTTGAATATTGGAAATTGGGAGTGTGCACACATATAGTCAAAAGCTGTAAATGATTGCATATTTAAATAGAGCTGACTAAGGCAAAGATGTTATAGATATTAGTAATAGGCAGAATATTATGCTGACCTAACATTATTTGACAAAACCCACTGTTTTAAATTATATATTGGTTACACTTAATGAATAATAGATTCTGTAGGTGTTGTTTCTCAGATCATAATGCTGATGACACTATACATTGGAGACTTCTTAGTCATCCTTTTGACAAGAGAGCAGGTAGAGCTCACAAAGGTCACTGAAACATGGAGTTGTATTTATGGGTCTCCATCCTAGCCTAGTCTTCTGCAGGACAAACATTCCCAAAGCTAGGAGCAAAACACATGTTCCAGGTTAACCCTGAACAAATACAACGCAAGAAAAAAATCACTTGACACAAAGCTGGGGATTTCATCCAGGTTTTGGGTTACTTTGCTCTCCTAAGCAGTAAAGTCATTATATAGATTCCACTGTTCTGATAGGTCTCATCCCTGTTTTGCCATTGATCAGATTTGATCTGCAGTGTACATCTCTGTCCTCCTCTCTGCCTTGAGCACACACAAAATCAAGAAGAGAGCTCTTGATACATAAGCCAATTCTTTCAGACATTTTAGGGCAGCAAAGAACATATTAGAATCACCAAAGGGACACCTGTCTCTTTTCTACTACACTATTTTTATCAAAAATGCTAGGGAAAAGAACATGATGCACAGTTAAAAGAAAAAACACCAAAACTCAGATGATCATTAGAGTGCTGGGAGATGCCTGTAATCTAACAGGTGATAAGAAGACCAAAGAGCTTATTTGAATGTTGCTATTCTTCACGTGAAAGCAGGAGAGCTATACATAATTAATAGGGATCTGCTTCATTTTCTGAAGGAGAACATATTTGTTTTTATATTAAGCATTACAGAAGACACTTAAGATGCAGGCACTGATACCTGGTAATTGCTTATCATCTCCTTTTTTGCAGGAGGGAGCAAGAGCCAGGGGAAAACCAGGACAGAGTTACCTGGAGGACTTTGGCTTTTAAAGATGCTTTGGTTTAGGCCTTACCCAGGTATCACAAGTGCCCCTAGGTTGGCTAGCAACTCGTCTCACCTTTGCAGTGAAAGATAAGTATCTCCACTGATTTGTTCAGAGATATCAGATGTTGCCTTTGATAGCAGTGTTAACAGTGTTACAATAGTAGAAGTCCTCTTCTAAGCCTTTTTGCAGAGACTCAGAAATGCCCAGGCTGTGCCCAGGTGTGACACAGGACCCTCCACGCCAACAGTGCAGAGGATGCTGAGTGAGGCCACAGCTGGGGTCCAGTATCCCAAGTGATGCAGCACACAGGACACCCCTGACAGCACAGAGCATTGCTCACAGGAGCCTGGGCACATTTGGACATGGACTGGTTAAGTCATTTCAGAAGAAACTGGTATGGAAAGGACTGAAAAATCCATGAAAACCACAAGCCTTACCTGACTCCCAGCTAATATATTAATTCAAGATTCAAATTGCCCCCCAGGAGGGGGCTGCTTTCCCCACTGTCCCTGCACAGCCCACAGTGCTGCACCACTGCACTGTCAGAGCACACCACTGTCTGAGTTTCCCATCCCCAAACAATTTCTCCAGGTTAGAAAGCAGTCCCAAAACAGAACTGCCCCTGGGCGTTGCCTCTCCCCACCCACTGGCTGCACTCGGCCAGCATCCCCCCCCAGCAGCAGTTCAGTTCAATCTGAAGTTCAATCAAGAAGGGAGGTTTTGTGCCATCCTCTCTGCATGCCCTCAGCCATCGTGGTTGAGATAACTTTTCACTTTGGTCTGAGGGATAGACAGGCTTCTCGGCACCTTTAGTAATTTTCTGACAGCCTTGATAGCAAATACATAACTCTGAGATAAGCTTGGCAATAAATACATACAGCAAACACAGTAGAGCAACACAACAGCAAAGAGCTGTGTGACTAGAGAGGGGCTCTCCCACACAGCTCCCTGACCCTCCAATAAACTATTTATTGATCATACTTGCCCTATTTCCCTCTAATGGGGACACAGAAACACAGCACCCCTTCTGTGAGTGAAACAGGTGACCAGCTTCTGTGCATCCTTCACAGAAAGATGGTCACAAATCCTGCATGGGGGTCCCAGAAAAGGGTGGACTTGTATCAGCCGCACAAGATGATCTTCTACAGGGACAGGGAACAAATGCTGCTGAGGCACAAAAAGAAGAGGACAGCAAAATGCCTGAAGACAATTAACAGTATAGCCTTTTTTTGCTTCTGCCATAAGAAAAAAATTCAACCAAAATAAACAGTCCAGCTGTGTGAATCTTAGTCCCTTTTGAACGAGGCCATCAAACTGTCTCTCTGCCATAAAGTAAAAACCTTCCAAACACTTGCAGAATCTCCAGACTTGGCAGTTTCCCCAGGATAACCCAGTAAATTGCTGGGGGGCAAAAGTATCCCATGTATCATAAAATACTGGAATTCTAGCCCTAACAGAGGCCAAAAACATCTCCAGAGGGAGAATCCAAAGCCAGATCTCCAGCTATTCAGAGCCTGAGGAAGAGTTTCCTTCCAGTGCATTGAGGAATTCTCCCTGGCAGGTCACAAAGCCATTTGACTGGAGCACAGTAACACAGAGAGGACTTGCTAGAGGAGAAAATGTCACAGAGAAGCAGAAGGATCTGGGAGCAGGACTGACACAGATCTTGAGGGCCAAAGGGTAAAGTCTCCAGCTACTGAAGGCAACTGTGTCAGTGCAGTTTAGCTGGTGTGATATTAAGTGCCACCCCCATCTGGTCAAACCAAGCTGGGTACATACATCCCTTTACAGTAAAACCAGTTTCAGTCTTGCTCTATGTTTTTGAGTAGAAACCATGAGAGAGATGCTATTATGAGGCAATGGAATTACAGATATAGAAATCAGAATAAAATCTGGTCCCTAACATTTCCATTGTGAATATACCTCCTCTAGTAGAATAATGGATGTTAAATCTAAATTGTGCTTCTTACACTTATTTCATAGAAAATACAATTTTTTACCCATTTTATCAATTTTCTAAAATGAATCTTTCCCTTTTTCATTATCAAATTTTGATCTCATATCATTTCCAGCACCACCCCAAGCCATTCTGGAGTTCTCGTTTACATCACTAGAGATTAATATTAGGTGTTTGTAAAAGAAGGATATTAGCTTCTCCCTTATATCTGTCAAAATTAATAACTTCTCTATCACAGATAACTCCAGGTCAATATTAGATCCACAGATGTGGCCAAGAATAAAATGTATGGAATATAATATCTCATTTAGAAGTATCCAAAAAGGGGGAAAAAAAGAAAAGAAGAAAAAAGAAAGAAAAAAAAAAAGATAAAAAAGGAAGTGTTTTCATTATTGAAATTTAGATGGCAACTGTTCAAAAGGTCAAAAGACTTTGAGGGTTGAACATATCTGCCACATGGCCCTAGCCTTTCAAATAGAAAACAAATTGGAGTTCAGCCCAGGGGAGAAGAGACATGAATTTTCTATGAACAGGGCACGGGAAGGGATCAGGATCTTCTCTGCATTGTATGCATGCTTCTATCTGAACCTACATTGTGGCCAGAAGAAGGGCTCCAGACAAAAATGTTTGTAAAATAATTGATGTAAATACTTGGTTGATAATTGATAATGGTCAGGTCTGGCAGATGCTCACCTCCTGCACTTCTGATCCAATGTGATACCTCCTGATATCACACTGATTTAAAGGGAGTAGAACGTCTGAAGTGACCGTACTGCAGCAAGAATATCCTCTGCTTTTGGTCCAGCAGTGACAATGTTGATTATGTTTGTTAATGAACCATACTGCTGTCTTCTAAAATTTAGTGATTTAAGAGCATTGGCAGACACAAAGCTAGTCTGTGGCCTGGTAGAGGTAAGGAAGATCTTGCCATCTCTCCCAGAGCACTCCTGACCTGTAGGACTTTCTCTGACTCCAGAGTTGTTATGAGTTATATCACAGATGTGTTCAAATTCTAAACTGCACTCGTTGCATTGGATTTCGACTGGTTAGTTTAGTTCCCTAAATATAGACTGGACAGGTTAACTTCCAGACTTCTGATCTAAAAACAATTATCTTAATTTTACCTGGCTTTACTGGCTTCCCACCTGCCTGAGCTGTACCATCCCCCTGTCCCCATCCCACCACTGCCACCAAACCACGGAGGCAGAGGCCCAGCAGCCTGGGGGCAGAGCATGATCTCAAGAGGTAAAGAGGAAAAGAGAGCTGACAACATGAGATCTATTTTTTATATAGGTTTCAAGGGAGAAGGCGAGATAAATACATGCTATGGGAATACAACAGAGGAGAAGCTGTATGAGTTATGCTTTCAGCAGTGAATAACACGGGAGCCAGTGATTTAAAGGCTGTTAAATTAATTTTACCAACTATTTTATTCACTGAGATCAAAATTATATCACTGATGCTCTTACTAATACATCCCATTTGGCTCAATAATCTTTTATTTGTAATTACAGGTGAAGAGGTCATTTTAAAAAATTCTGTACTGGTCTTTAAAGAATTATGCTGCTTTCATTTTGTGTTTATAAGCAATTGAGGACAGAGGATAAAATTAACTGATGCTGCTTTCTATGAGAAAAATATTAAAATGTCCTCAGTTCATATCCTCATTCACCCAAAGGAGTTTTTCCTATTGCTCTTCCTCAGCTGCTGGCTTTGTGCACTGGCTGCTCTCTGCAGCCCATTGAGCAGCACAGCACCAGCCACTGACCTGCTGACAGGGAAACATCATCTCTCCCCCTTTCCTTCCTCAGCTCCTCAAACTCTGGATGAACCATAATAAAATCCTTTTAACAAGGATTCGTTCCTCACCAACCCAGATGAAACACTGCAAAAACAAACAAGAGCCACTCTTTGGTTTTCCTGCAGCTTTGGGATCTGTTTCAAGCGTGGAAGGAAGTGGCCCTGCCTGGGCATAAGGCATGGGAAGAGAGAGCAAAACAGTCAGATGGGGGAAAGTGATCTGGGGAGGCACCAGAGGTGGGGTCTAAATGCTTCTGGCCACCACTAAATCCCACTTATCTCCTTGTCTTCTTGATGCTGATACTATTTTTGCAAAGGACTTCATTCCTGCAAATTTAAAATAAAACCCCTCAAGCCTCAACATTTCCAGGTTGTGCTGTGAAACCCTCTCCACCAGCCAAACGAATGCTGGAGTATCAAGTGAATGGATGGCAGCTGGTTCCCAAGACCCTAGGGACAGGTACCTACTGGACAACCATTAGTATTGGAGCAGGCAGCACCCCTCACTCTGAAGGTCCCTTCTGAATAGTCCCATTCTTCCTTCCAAGCATTATTTATACAAAAACCCTACATCTTTATAAAGGAAAGCATTCCCTGACCCACCTCACCACGTTTCAGTTTGAAGTGCTGTTTGTCATCACGAAGCACTACTTGCCCAGCCAATGAGTGGTATTTCTCCCTGGAGTTGCTCTCTGCTTTAATACGGTGTGAATACCTGAAACAGCTCTGGTGCACTATTAATTGTTATTCATTCTTGGCTCCTAGTGGGAAACACAAAAGCTGCCACATGAACTTCTCTACTTCAAGATGATACCAACGTGTATAATATTTCAAAAGATGGGGAAAATATCTTTGTGACTTAACCTAGCTGAACTCACAAAAACAAAGCCATCTGCTCCATTGGGAAGAGTAAAATATTGAAATGGGACTTGGAGAAGATCAATTAATGAGTCTGTTCCCTCGTGTGCAAACACAACCCATACACCTCAGTTCTGAGAGGCTTACACATACCTCTGCAAAGTCACTTCCCACTTATTGTTGTTTTTCTTAACATTAGAAAGAGAAAAAACATGTTGCCCCTTCACTCTCAATCAGTTCCAAAGACTGATTAGGGTTGGGGGCCTCCGAGTGTAACCTCAGAACTGGGAGAGGGGGTTGGAGAACTGAAGAGAAGGAGAAAGATGGGTGTCACTCCCCATCTGTGCAAGGTAGTGATGGTCAAAGAAGAGCCTACAAAAAGGTGGGAAGCACAAAGCATTGCAGATGACTTTTAACAGAAGTTTTGTAAAAAGCATCTGCAACCAATTCTGCTATCTGGGCAGAGGACCCAGGGCAGGAGCAGGGGAGCAGAGACCCACACACCCCTCAGTGTTGTTTGCAACAAAGTGGATGGAGGCCCTGCAACCAGTGAGTATATTCTGGCCATGAGTATTTGAGAGAGGCAACAGAAAATATCTTACAGCCATCTGAAAAGGGACATTTTGAAACATCCTTTCAAGATAATCAGTTTTAAGATGCCACCTGGGAACTTAATCATGAGTTTAGGCTAACATTCTTGTAATACCAGGACCATTCTCACTCTGTCTTCTTCTGCGGAGAAATACAGAGTAAAAAAAAAAACAAAACAACAAAACTTAGACTTCAACAAGTGAAATGTATTTTTGGTGCATTTGATGGACGTTGTCTCACAGGACTGGGAGGGAGCTTGAAAAAAAAACAAAAAGTCTGCAAATATTCATTCACATTTTTAAATGAATTTACTGCAGCAACATTGATTTCCCCCTGGGATTTGCTTTCTGCACACTTTTGAGCAATCAAGTTTTACTGGGCAAATGTTTGCACAAGACAAATTTCAAAATTGCATGCAGAGAGAGAATTTTTTGTATTTTCATGCCAGACATGCTTGTAGGCTTCTCCAATGAGCAGGCAGAAACAATATCATGTGATTTATGTGACCCATCACAACCAACCCACATACCTTGACTAACGAAGATCAGACACCCACAGTTGTTTGTGATCAAGACACAGAGTTGTTTTTTTAATTACAAAGCTATCCATCAGTAATTTCAAATAATAAGTAAATTGGAGGGAATTGTGATCTGTCTCCAGATAGTCTGTGAGCAGAGAAAGCAGCTAAATTTGTTGAATAAATTATTCATTATGGATTATTCGCTCAGCTCTACTGCAATAGCAGTGACATTGTTTAATTTAATAGCACATTAAGGGATCTTTTTCCTTACACAAATGAGTGCATTGCTCCCAGCAAGTTGACTCTTGAAGATGCAATACTGGAAACCTGTAAGAACAGCTACCCCTGTCCAAGGCTTCAATTAGCTTTTGAGTAGAGAAGACTTTCATAATACACCACTGACTATATTATTTGGCTTCAGTCCTTCTGTGGGGATACAAACTTGTTTGGCAGAATATGGAGCCATGGAAGTCTTCTAAAAAAAGAAACAAACTACAACAAAAAACCCCACAAACAAAAAAACAAACCTAAAAAACAAGCACATTTGTTTATTTTCTTCACTGAGAAACTGACTGCACTTTGAGATGGACCTGAAAATCCCAAAGCCAAGAGAAAACATCTTTCATTCAGACCTAATTTGATCCTGGACAGGCAAACGGAAAGCATTTTATCTGAGCCCTCCATTTCTTTATCTTTCACTACAAAAGTCTAGAGCTCTTCTTTCCACCCCCAACCACCCTATAGCCCAAAATTCAAAGCCAAACTCAAGAACAGTGAAACTCTGCCAACCAGTCAAAGCCTTCCTGAACAGACACTGCACAAATACCACTCCTGTTGATATTATTGATCGTGTTGATTCTCCCTGAAGACAATATAAAGGATGGGGAATGTTTTTATATCTCATTTACGAGTAACTACTTGTGAAGGAAAACTCTCTGGTAACATTTTTCCCCTCCAAGAAACAAAGACCATCAAAGTCCTGGGGATCTTTAGCACAAACAGTTGCACAACATTGTAACAACTGAGTCCTGGCCATATTCCTTGATCACTTTCTCAGAAGTGACTCCTCCCGACTCTTGATGTTCAGGGCTGACCCGCACCCTCCACTCCTGCCTGTGGACACACTCTGCACCTTGCCTGCCTGGTTTGGTTTGGCATCCTGGGAGGATTCCGTCCCTTCGTCTGCCTGTGGTCCTGATCCGTGCCAGCCTGAATCTGGGTGTTCCCCTCCAGAAGGAGTAAAGAGGTCCCACCTGAACCCCTCCCTTGAGGTAGTCTGTGCCACAGATGCACTCCCCCCAGCCTCTCTAACACAGGCTCAGCTGCTATTGCCTTTCAGTGCAGACCCAGCAAAAGCTTCCAGCACAGCACCAAGATACTTTTCTTGAGACTATTGGGGCCCATGTAAGTGAGGCTCAGGGATCAGTGACCCACGGGCAGGCAGCAGAGGCTGAGGCTTGGCTTCCTAGAAACCCTCATGTGAAAAGGGAGATGTCTGTGAGACACTGACTGCGAGTGACACACACACACACACACACACACACAGGAAGGGAGGTCTCCTTAGTGGGGGTAAATTAGTTTCCTGCCAGTGTTGAGAGCAGAAAACAAAATAAATAAAGTGTATCTTTCATTTGGATTATGTAGAGCTGAACAAATACCAGTGATTAAATACATCCCTGGGTTTGCGTTGTCCATTCATGGATGCTAAATGTCATACCCTGAAATATCCTGACTCTGGACCAGATACAAATAGGCAGAGAAACAGAGGCATGTGCAGGGACCCCCAACCTGCTCTGATATATCTCCTCTGTGATTTTGGATGCTGTGCTTTTTTAAAACAGATCTTCCCCCGAGTAATGACCTGTGGGTAACAGGTACAGTGCCACATCCCAGGCAATCTGTTACAGCAGACAAGAAACAGATTTCTCAGCCCTAACAAACTCCTGGCTACCCCCAGTGCCTGTGCTGTGGCAGAGCAGGGAGTGCCTGGGTGCCACCGGGCTGAAGGGGAGAGGAGTGAGTCCTGGTATACAGAGCCTGATGCAGCAAGGACAGGAGCTCCAATAGATGATTAAGAAAGATCACGACCATTATTTCTGTATCAGATCCTCAATGACTATTCCATGTCTCTCATAATCTTTTTAATCTGCTTTTTCTCTGCTGGCATTATTAATCAGCATTGAAAACAAGGAGGGAAACCTTCAGTGGCCGACTCTGGGCTCAAATCTCTGTTGTTTATATATATAGTTATACTAGAGATATACTACATATATATACAAACACTCTTAAGATTCCTGGCCGTTCACTTTCTGCATTATATCACAGCTGTAAAACAGAAAGATGAGTGTGGTCAGGGAGTAAAATTAAAGGAAAACAACAAGGTACCTACAATTATCAAAACGTTAGAGAACAGAGAGTGATGCCACAAAAATCCTTTAAGGCTGATCAGAGCAACTGCACAGAGCCTGTAGCAGGCACAGGAGAATCCATCCAGGCAGCTGCAAGTCTTTCTCCTTCCCTCCTTTGGTACAACTATTTATATCCCTTTCTTCATGTATTGTATTTAATACCCAATATATATTATATATTTATACATTAAGCTATGATATTGTGTTCATTTTAGCCTATCAGCAGGTGAGTTGCCCTATTATGCCTCCAAGCATCTATACCATATCATTCTGCCTATAACCTTAAAATTGAAATGCCATGTCATATTTTCTACCGTCAGTAGCAAGTGTTATCTTACCTTACATTCTATTATATCATTGTACTTTCCTCCCTGCTTGATAAGCTGTCAATATTGTTTTGGCATAAGAAATTTCCATCTCATGCATCAGATGATCTCCCTGACCTTTAAGCAAGTTGCCAGTAAGATAATTTACTGACATTGTTGTGACAAAATAATATCTCTGCTGCCTGGGTCACATGACATGATCATTACATGGTTTTCCCAAAATGCTTAAATTGTGTATATTTGGGAGGTTGAAGACCTCTGTGGGAAATAGAAATTAGTAGATTACCAATAATTTCTGTTTACTGCAAAGAGTTAAAAAGGCTACTTGCCCTTGCTTCACCTCTTTTTTTTTTTTTTTTTACTTTTTTTTTAACTTTTTTTTTTTATCTTGAACTACTCAGCTTTTTGTAAGGAATGTTTTAATGCAATCATCTTTGCATTTGTTTCTTGTATTAGCAGGAGGATGTGATCACAAACATCACATCCTTTTGGCATCTTTTTGGCTCTCTGTGCATAACAAAAATGTCAAACAGATTTTAATGAAAGGCTGCATGCTTGTGGGTATTGACAGTTTGACATAGAACCCTAATTTTCAGATGTCTTGTTCTTACTGTTTTTAACACACAAATACTTGCAGTATAAGAGCAAGGCACCACAACTACGTAGAGCAGTATTTATATACCCTCCTTCTATTCTCCATGGGCTCTGCTGAGCAACATGCCCAATTTCTGTGGTTTTTGGCCTGAGAGTTTTTGTGGCTCAGCTGTAATCACGTCTAATCCCAATTTAGACACCAAACTATTTCTTTTCCTCACCCACAGAGCCTGGGCTTCTACCCCTGTTGTACCCTCATGGGGGTGTGGGCAGGGGGTGATCCCAGCCTGGGAAGGGGCACAGCTGGGAGGGCGTGTGGAGATGATGGTGGCCTCAGAGATGTCCCCACAGGGCAACACCCCATCTGCTCACATGCTGCTTCATGGGCTGCAGAAACCATTCTATGAAGGGCAGCAGGAACCAGGAGAGGACTCTGCACCAGGGGTCCCTCAAGGTACCAGTGCATAAGGAATGCACATACATATATATTCATATTTATTTATTAAACTGCAGTTGGGCTTCCTCCTCTTGCAGTCCCTGTGCTGGTGTGAGTGACAGCTCTTTGTTTCTCTGTAGAGAAAACATCAAGACTTCAGGAAAGGGGCGTGCAGCTCCCTCCATCATTTCACTTGACTACTTCCCATCTCAAGCACCCTGCACCATTATCATCAGCTACTTCTGCACATAAGTAAGGGAAGATCAGAGCAACTGTTTATTTGATGAGATATTAGAGAATAATAAAACTGAAAATTAGAGCTGGATGGCACCAGGAAATTCCACCGAGAAAAATGTTCTCCAAAGTTTTTCACAAGCAAGTGTTTAAAATGGCCATTATCTCTACCAGCTTTAAAACACCCAATGGCCATGGATTCCACCAGGTCTTCCCCTTGCACTACTAAATATAGGTGGCTCATCTTTCAGGACTTCCCTCTCCTCCCTCCCATGGCAGTGGGACAGAACAGCTCTTCCTAGGAACTTGCTCCTTGGAAGTGCCCCATTTTCCCCACGTGCTGCACCAATAATCCTCTCTATGAATGATGCTTCCCAGCTTTGTGTGATGAGCAATGTTCCCTTGACCTCAAGATCAGGCCTAAGGCTGATCCTGAGAGGCAGCCATTGGCTTCTCCCTAAACTAGTGCTTCATCTTTGACTGTGACACAGCCCTGAGTCCCTCCTCCATCTTGCTGTTCAGGTACTTATCTTGTCTTAATAATTTCCCACATGACACTGTATCAAATAGTTTACTGGGAGAAATGAGATCTACTTAATTTCTTTTATCTAGGAAATCAATGATATAATCAAAACAAGATATCGGGTTCTTCTGGCATAATCTACACTTGGTGGAGTTATGTAGCATTTTTTGCTATTACTTCTTTGGTTATTTTTTTTTCAAAACCACGTCCCAAGGTTTGCAGACAGTAGATCATCTCAGCACCCTTGATGACATGGCTCCAGCTCTGCACTGCTGCATGGCCATGTGGCCTCAGACTGTTCCTGTGAGGGCCATCTTCCTCACACTTTCATGTACTTGGAAAAAAAGAGTTACTTGAAACATTTTTTTAAAATTAATTACTGATTATTTTATTTAATGGCTCATTTATCTAAGGCTGTTCTGTACCTCATGCCTCCATCACTCTGCCCTTCTCCATTATCTGTGCAAGGTAGGTGATCTAAGATAGCCTTGGGACATCATTTTTGTACAGTTTCCACAAACCTACCAGAGAGGCACAACTCCAAAGAACAGGACACAAGCTCAGTTAGACTTCAGAAACCCAAGCCAACATTACTAATTTTTTTAAGGCAATTTAACAAAGTTTGCATCACTGGTGATATGATCAATGCAGCTCTGCAAATAACAAAGAGAATGGATCAATGTAATGCCCTATTGACAAAGCCTGCATTATAATACCTATATTTTGTACATTTTATCATGTTCATGTATGTTGATTCATAGCAGTTTTATCAACAAAAAAATTCTGCACAAAGTTTTATACTATAACTGTCACTGAAAATTATTTATCACTAGGATAACAAATTTTATGGGGACAGAGATTCTTTGTGGTAAGATTTTGAACTGTAAAGATACAGACAGAATTTCCTGCTCTATATTGCACCAGCCTAAGGAAAGTTGCTAATTTCTATGCACTGTACAGAATCTGTAGGTGTGCACGCATACATATGCCTGTGCTCAGGAAGGTCACATAAAAAAAAAAAAAAAAAAAAAAAAGAAGTGTTAGAAGGCCTACGACATGCTTAAAACAAGACAGATTCAAGAACCATGAAGTTAAGCACTTATCAAACTTGGAAGCCATTAATAGCGTCTCATCAATTATACCTCAGAAACAATTACAGAGGGCCAAATACTGCAGCCCTTCATTGAGCAGATCTCCCCTCGAGGTCACTGAGGGGGTTGCTCAATTAAGAGCTGCAGAACTTGGCACAAACTTAGCAATTTATGTGTTGTGGTGCCTATTTTTACAGCAGAGGCTTTGGGGCAGGTGGTCCCCGGGGGGCTGGGAGCAGCCCCACTCCCTGGCACGGTGTGCTCAGGATGGGAGAGCTGTGCCTCTCTGTCTGCCTTGGTACACAAACACAACAGGAGAACTTTTTTCTTGTCCATGCAGAGCAATTGGGGTTCAGGTACAAAGCATGCAAAAAAACCACTCTGAATACTTATTAAAGCCCGTTTGACTAAATTTATCAAAATATACCACAAACTTCTAAAGCTTCAACTTCTGAAAGTAAAAAAGATGTAAATATATTCCTGGTAAACCTGACCTTTGTGTGCTGTACAAAATGACTATAGTCTTGTGTTTCAAAGATATTCTTCCTTGAAAAATATCCATTGTTATGGCATTTGCTTGACTAAGTAGAAATAACAGGGGTTATGCTTTTGCTATACACAACAATATTATTTCTTTTAATATATAAACATGCCAAAAGGTACATATATAAAGAACACTGATAGAGTTCCTGGAGCTGTTCTTGGCTTCCTATTGTTACAAACAATAATTTTAGGAGAGGAGAAAAAAAATCCCACAAAGAAGGATTTCAGCTTAACATGAGCAATACTCCTCCTGCACATCTTTCCTTTTATGCAGTTTTGTTTCAGTTATTTGAGCATGTTCTAATTTTGTCATTCAAGCCATCTGACTTTCACTGCTCTATACAAACAAAACCTAATTTAGTCTGAGATGTTTTAAGTCATAACAATGACGGATGGCCAAGGTTCAGGTGCGCTAGAATATTTAAATACCTAGTCTATATTTTCCTGATATAAAGACAGGCAGCTTTTTGTACTCTGATTAATTATGATTTTCTGTCTGAAAAAAAATAGCTCTTTCTATTCTACATTATTAATTGGTTATTTAATTAGGGATTCTGGTAGCTTCAGATGTTGGGTAGCTAAAATTGTGCTATGGTTGGGAAAAAAAACGAAAAAAAAAAAAAAAAAAAGACTAGCTCCATACTGTTGCCTTTTTGTATCTTATGAAGGTCACAATAAGATGTGATTGTTTGGCACAGCAGCAGTGAATTATGCCACCCAGACAAGCTTTTAACCTATGTGCCTTCACTCTGAGTGAGACACACAGGGATGTGCTCTCTTTAAACAGTTCTCTATTGAAGAGGATTCAATCACCATAATGAATCTGAGGCCAGGCAGCAATCTTCTTCACTGAAAGAATTTCTAAAAGATTGTAGAATTTGTAAAACGAACAGCTCACAGACTAAATGGCTGTGTGGGTGAATCAATTATTGCAGGGCTCGCAGTAGTCATAATATTTAGTACATATCATAGAGTGTTTCAGGTACAATAAGATATGCCAGTTTTTTCCCATTCCTGCTTGAAAGTGGTGTGTGCTCCACCAACTTAGTCAATCTTCAGGATCTAGTTAGAACTAGTATTAAGTCAATAAAAAAATCCATCTGCAGCTGCAGTGCATGTACCAGGATCCAAGGGACGCACATTGCTAAACAGTAATTGTATTAAAATGTACATCACTGAGCTGCTCCTTGGGAAAAGATATGATGTATCATGAAACACAAAACACATCAAGGGCTGAAATATTTTTAGAGGTAGAGTAGGGCCAATGCTGAACAGCTTCCTTATTAATACAATAATAATTTTATTTTGACAGCACCATTTATAACCATATAGTCTGTGTCCAGCTATCCATATTTCCATTAATCAATGAATTTGAAGACAACTGTCATCATTTCATTTTATTATGACTTATAGGTTCATCACAGTTCACTTAGAAGTTGCCACAAGCAAGACACTCATGTGAAAGACCTGGAACTCTGTGGGTGCCAAGTGCTGGTGTCCTGTGCTGGCCTGGCAGGCAGCAAGCAGCCATGCCCTGAGCAGTGCCTGGGGACACATGGCACAAGCTGGGCTGTCAAGGGAGAGCAGAAGGGCAGGCTGGCCACTGGAGATTAAAAAACTGGACAGGCACTTTGGTTCACAGGTAGGACATGGAAACACCCTGGATCCCAGAGGGACAGTGCTGGGATGCTCTGAGAGAAAATGGGAAGGGTGTGATTCAGTCCTGAGAAAGGAAATATTTCTGCTAAAATCAAAAGCCTTGATGGCACCAGAGCATAGATCCAAAGAAGCTGAGGACAGTTCTCAAGCCTCCAACCTGGCCCTGAGTTTGCAGCAGCCACGCTGCACCCAGCCCCCTGTGGGAGAACAGGGACCCCCAACATGCAGCTCTGTGGCTTGGCTGCACCAAAGCCAAGTCACCACGTCACAAAGCCATGTCAGAAGCCAACAGATTCACTTTCACATTGCCTGCAACAGCCCCTAAAACACATCGGGCTGGATGGCAAACAGGGTGTCCCTTTAATGAAACTACAACATATTAAAAATTATTACAGCTTCGTCTTTTCAGGTTTTAGACAATGTAATGTGATTTATTCAAAGAAATGCTGATGATTAGACATTAAATGGCACTAAATATTCCACTTCCTCTGCGCTGCCTGATAAACTGGTTTCATTAACATTATAAGTAACAAAAGTTTCCATTTCAGTCGGCCCATTTTGTTTTCCTCACGATGTAAGTTGCAGCTGCACAGCACTATATTATAGGGCCCTCGCAGCACAGCAGCTTTGGGCTCTCCATCACTCCCCATGGTTAAAGGGACCAAGCTGGTGGCACACAGGGGGCTCTGCATCCCAGCCCCCTCCTGCCATGGGTTCCTGGGGGCTGCTGGGGGACCCGCCCCAGTCACTAGCCCATGAGGGATCCCCGTGGGTGCTCGTACCCCAGGGCTGGAACTAACATCACAACTCCACTGACATGGCCATTGGTTTTTGGTTGAGGGTTTTTTTTTCCCCTCAAGAGATTTTTCTTTAGCTGTGAAGTCTCTCCCTATTAAATCATGCTCCTCAGCCTTAAGTGCAGGTTAACACTGTGCCCTGAGTGGAAGCTACTATATTTGTCAAGGATACCTCTGTGATTTATCTCTGCCAGCCCTATAGAAGAACTCACATCTGGATATACAGTGCCTCTACATAATTTCCAGATTCAGCTGTTCTGCCCACTCCCTCAGAGACCTCACTTGGGGTCTCAGGCTGCTGGAGTTACAGTCTACTCCCAGACCAGGCCCTTATTTCACTCCCTTTCCAAAGGAAAACAGGCCTGCAGCACCAGGTAGGGATGCACTTGCATGGTTCCTCCCAAGGTCTGCACCTTCCCAGCCCCCTTCCCCGTGTTTTGCTCACATCTGCTTTCCTTCAGGGAAAAACTCCCTTTGCCATAAGCGACAGAGACAGTTTTTGAAAGTAAAACTGCGATGTAAGTGCATGCCAGCCAATGCAATGTTCAGTAAAGCCTCACTCCTGCCCTGAGGCAGCGTTGCCCACTCGGGGAAGCCTTGGCTGTATTTTGGGTGGGGGTTGGTCCAACCCCCCCTCCATCACTCACTAGACAGGGGAAAGTAAATCCTCAGCAACCACAAAATGCAGACTGCATGGGATGAAGCAGCCCCACTCGCTCAGTGTAAACCTGGAGCAACCCCAAACACACCAGCAGGCTCACTCTGGATTTACCACTGTGTATCCAAGATCTGGATTTTGCCCCCATCTCATGGAATGGGCAGCAGCCCTCACCCCTTCCCTCCAAGAGCACCTGAGCACCCAGGCAGAGAAGACCCAGCAGGACTGAGCCTGGGTGCTGCATCCCTTCCTCCTCCCACCCCTTGGGTAGCATCTCCACACACACACACAGATATTTAGATAGCTATATATTATTGTTTATGTAAAGCCATAGCTCTCCCTTGATTGCGAGGCATGGTGGGGCTGCTGATGAGGTTTGCTGTTGACATTTCTGCATTAGCTGGCTTTTGTCAATCCTGGCAGGCTGAGAAATTCTATCTTAAGGGCTGTTCTTTATTAAATTTGCAAGATACAAAACTGTGACTGACTCTTTTCTTTGGTGAATGTATAAATAATAAATCCTCCAGATCGCTAAAAATAACAATTAAAATATTGCTCAAATTTAAAAGAAAAAAAAATCAGTAATTTTCAGAGAGCTTTGTGAGGGCTATGAGAGCAGGCAGAGGTGGTGGGCAGTATCCCTCCTCAAGGGCTTTTGGCAGCTGCCAATATTCAAAGTGCTTGAGGAGGGACACAGGGCTGGGGAAAAAAAGAGCGCGCCTGAGTCGAGCCGCTATGTGTTTTACCAAACTTTGTCAGAGTCTTTTATACAACTCCTTTATGCAGGATCTGTGACATAATTCCTATTTTTTTCCACCAGCCATTATATATGATAAATAAAACAATGCACTGAAAACACTGAAATCTCTCATCAATGTCTTTGTGAAAAGGGCCCAGATAAATGAGTCTTGGAATCAAAGGCAGATTACATGACTGACCATGTATCATCCTCTATGTATTGAACATAGTCTTTGTAAAGATAGAGCGGTAATAAAAAGTGGTATTGTGTGCTGTGAAAGGCTGTGTGGGTCTGTGCATGACTAATCTGTCTTTCTGCATTATTTTATTCAATCTTCTCTGACTTTATGCCTTTGACATTTTTGCTACACTCAGTAAATTTGAGTGAATAGGCAATTTTAAAGAATTTTTATAGGGCTTCAGAGAAGTCATACGCAGACTGTATCTTTGTTCAGATTTAACAGTTTAAATATTTCCTTTGTCTAGGATGCAGAGTAATCTTTAGGCAGAGGAGAAGAGGGGGATGGGGTAGGAAATGCCGAAACCTCCCTTAATATTTTGGCAACCTTTTGGTGCAGGGGGGCAGAGCCAGGAGGCACGGGGACCCACGGGGGAGTGGGGGGCGATGCCGCCGGATCGGGCCCCGTCCGGGCTGTCCTCAACTTTGCTGCCCCTGCCAAAGGGCTGTGGGAATACCAGCTCCCTCCATGCAACTCAAGTGGGAAGCAGATGAAATGTTTAAAGGGCTATTGTGAATATAGGCTTAAATATGATCCTCTTGCATCAGCCAATTTCTCTGACAAGATATTGCAAGGGTTGCTGTTTCTTAGTAAATAATGATTTTATTGCATCTCTTTAATGAACTGATAACGTGATACACAGTAAATTATCTGCATCTATAACATTACTGAGGATAAGCAGCGTGGTTTTAGTAATTTATACCACAGAGAGACATGCATTATAAAAATAGGAAAATTATTTCCTTTGTTAAATTGTGCAGAAGTCTTTACCTGAGGAACACCAGACAGATTAATCTCTGGAGATCCACTCGCTTGTATTTAAGCTGTTGAACTGTTCGCTGTTTTTTCCTCAGAACAGTTGAAAAAAACATTTTGCAAGCCAGAATTGACACTGTGGGTATTGTTCCTGCTCATACAAGTTATTAAAATAATTACTAAGCTATTTTGAGGTAACTTGAAGCTTTCCTTAAAACTTAAATCCAAATCTGAAGGAATTAGAGTAAATGATTTGCATGGATGAAAACCAAAGTATGGCAGACAGCTCACCCGGGCACCTCCTGGCAATACAGCTCCAGTTGCTCACTGCACCCCCAGGGGCTCACTCAACCAAGGTGGGATAGAGATGGTGATGGGGACAGGGGGATGCCATGGTTTAGAGCAGCCATGGGGGGTTGCAGAGGGACCAATGCCAAACCCTGCACAGCCCCACAGCATCCCTGTGCTTCAACACTCAGCCCAGCTAAAGGGCAGAGGCAATTTCTGCCCCTTGCCCCCACACAGGTGAGCCCAGAACTATTCTGTGTTTGGCTGCAGACACTGTCTGTCCTCCCTGCCACTGGCTGCTCCAGCCCAGGGCACAATGGGATGAGCCCAGGCAGAGGCTGATGCTGACTTTCCTCCCCAACTGCCCCTAGCCCAGCACGGATTGGGATCAGGGATCTGCAACCCCATCCAGGTTGGTCCAGTGGTTGACCCCCACAGCTGTAACCCCAGAGGGCTTGTCCACTTACCAAGGAATTTTTCTGAGCTGGCTGCACACACAGGGCAGCTGAGGAAAGAGATTTGTTTGTGGGTTTGGTAGGGTTTAGGTTTTTTGTTTTTGTTTTTGTTTTTTTTTAAATTTTTTTTTTTTTTTTTTAGTATCACCATTAACCTTTCAAAGAGATCAAGCAGTACTGACAAACTGGGATCCCAGAACTGGGTGGGTTGCCCCATTAATCCACAGCCCACCCTTCAGAGATGAGCATATCACCCACAGATTACAGCCTTCCTAGATGTAATCATGCTTTAGCATCTTACTTCAAAATTTTAACAGGTAAAATTCCCCATCACAGTGCAAGATTGCATCATGAATTCCCTCTGCCTGGTACAGCAGGGATGGAAAAATACTACTTTTCATCCTTGCACAATGCTTGATACAAGTTTCTGAAAACGAGTGCTCTAGTAAGCCTAAAAACGTAGGATAATACGGTTCATTTATAGATCTCTGATAATAGATGTGGTTTCTGTTACTCTGTTACCACATCAAGGATTACTCCTGCTCCTTCAGGAAGGACACGGCACCCTCCTCCTCAAGAACCATTACCATAAAGCAGGGTAAACAACAAATACCACCTTATCATTAGCTGCATGGAGCAGTTCCCATTGATTTATGACGCCAAACACTGGCAGGCTGGCTCAAGCTGCAAGTCCCTTCTTTGCAAATAACATTTGCACGAGACCATCATAAAATACAAGAAGCCACCTCACCTGGGTTCGGTTTTGTTTACAAAAAAAAAAAAAAAATGTTTTACAACTTGCAGGAATTCTTCCCGATATTAGTTATTAACAACGCCGAGATGGCATTTGCATTTTTATAACCTTGTTACTTAAAAGTGAAACAGTAGAAGGAAAGACTCAGTGATAGCATTCCCTGCGTGCTTTAATCCCAGCCTGAGCTTTTTATGCTTGAGAGCACCTTATGATGCTGTAACTAACCTCAAACCTGGAGCAGCAGGAGGGCAACAAACCTCCGAATACAGCAATGTCATGCTTTACAGGCACACTCTGCAACAGCATGAATGAAGGGGGGTGACGGGGGGGGGAAATAAAGAAATAAAAAAATAAAAAGGAAAAAAAAAAAAAAAAAAAAACCCGTTGCCTAGGAAACACTCTAGTCTTGGTAATTATTACTGTAACTGTCTGCACACCCCACCTATAACAGAAATGAATAATAAATTACCCGCACTGACTGGCAGCTTTCCGCTCTCGCTTTTGCTCAGCGCTGCGACCTACCGGCGCGCACCCCCTCCCGCACCCTCC
>JAAWXA010000018.1:8192950-8206290 GCA_038090715.1 Florisuga fusca | reverse complement strand
GGGGCGCGAACGGCGGCGCTGAGGGCCCCTTGGCCGGGTCGGTGCGGGGCTGGAGGGGCCCTGGCGGGCGGTGACGAACCCGCCATCAAACAACGGCCGCGCCATTTGTCTAGGGCTGCGTTAATTCGGCGTACGGTGCTTAACGGGGTTCTATGGGAAGCCCCAGTTTGTTTAGAAATTAGAACACTCGGAGTGATTTACTGGATTTGATTTAAAAGACACAGCGGGAGTTGGCAAAATTCACATATCATGGGGTTAATGTGGGTTAGAACGGAGCTATTTGTAATACAAAAATGCTGCATACCAAATACACACATCTGATTTCTTTTAATCCCAGCTCATTTTTTGCAACATAAATCACTTTGTTAAAACGAGCAGCTAAAACAGCTGGTTTAGACACTCTTGAAACGTACAAAAATCTGCAGCTTTAGATGCTCTAAGTGAGCAATGAAAAGCGCTAAATGCAACTCGTCTTACTGGAGAGAGAGGGAAATAACCCCAGTTTACCTCCGAACACTCATCCCAGGCTCCGCTCTCCCCGGCCAGCGCTGGACACGCGATGCCACCAGCGATGCCACCCGCTGTCCCCGCAGCTCCCCTTGTCCCGCCAGCCCTGCTCTGGGTGCAGGCAGGAGCTCAGTGTGCTGGGTGGGCAGTGGGAGATGAAAGAGTGAAACCTGCGCCCCGTAAGGGCTGCAGGGGAGCGGGTAATTTGCAGCGCTAATTGCTGCAATCATGGCCCTGCAAAGGGCTGCGTGGGGCACAGCACACCGGGGCTGGGGAACACCGGCGGTGCCTGTGCAGGCAGGTGCAACCACTCATTTTGGACCAAAGACCTCTTGTGCAGCGATGTCTTCCCCCGTTGTTTTCTCCTGCTGTGTTTCCACCTGCCTGTGAAGCTTTGCCTGATTGCACTTTCAGCTGGAGCTGCTCGGCTGTGGCCGGGAGGGTTGGGGATGCCGGGATGGGGCTGGGGACACAGGTCCTTCCAACACCACATGTTCTTGTGCCACTCCAGTGACCTGCTGCCGAAGCCGGACCACATCCTTCCTGCCAAGTACATGCAAACTCTCAGGGAACACCGAGAAGAACCAAACCCACCCTCCTCAGCCCGGTGCATAGAGGCAACACTCCCCTGACACAACGAGCCCTTTCAGAAGCACTAGAAAAAGCCATCAAGGGTGTTTCAGAAATCGATTAAACTGTACCCTTATTATTTAAGTGAATAAAACCTCCAACTGCAGCATCAGGGGCAAAAAGCCACTCATCTTGACAGATTAATTTACCATCAGGACCACTACATTGCCTCAAATTTGGGCCATCATTGCTTCACCCTTGTGTTTGCTACATCCATGCACTGGTGGTTATCTACAGCCACTTTTTGGATTCAGTGGCTCACAAAAAGCCAAAGTCCTCAACAAGATGGGCTTTCATGTGATCTTTTTTTATTATTATTATTTTTACACTGGTTTTTATGTGCTTTTGGAGATTTTTTTTTTTTTCTAGGTTTCTATGTGCTTTTGGAGATTTTTTAATTTTATTTTATTTTTTTTTAGCATTTACAAACATTCTCCAGAAATCCTAGAGCCATTTCTTCTTGCTATAGGCACTGCACAATGAATCTCCTGGCAAAGCCCAAGTGGAGAGACCAAAGATGAAGCATCATTCCAGCCTGCAGACCTTGTGACAATAAAATATACTGCAAAAAGGGCACAGACACATTCAGGCTCCCTATTAGGGAAAACACTCATGTGCTTAGTTTTAAGCATGTGGTTAAATCCATTCTTCTTTGCAAAATCTTTGAGACATAAGCACATGCCAAAGTGCATTCCTGAGTAAGGATGCTTCCCTGAACTGAGGCCGTAATTCATTAAAACCCAAGGTGCATTTATCCTACTTTTTCCTGTGAGCAGGGATGTGAAAAAAAGGAATGAGGGGAAGGAAAACAAGCAAAGAATTAATTTTGATTTGAAACTGATCAATGTGATAAGGGGCATTTGGTTTTGTTGAAGTAACTAGAAGTGGGAAGTATTTCAGAAGATATCTAAATAAATCTTTTTAAAGGGGTTTCTCTCTCTCTCACTCGCTTTCTTTCCTTTTCCCTCTAATTACCCATGTCTGGTAGTCTTGGATCTCAACCCCTTGTTATTTAAAATACATATTCATGGAACTATATTTTACAGTTGCACTGTTCTGGTTACAAAATAGCTTCTACTTTTCTAGGACATAATTTCATTTTGTTTAGCCAAGAATTCATTAAAGAAGCTATAAATAACCTCCTTTAAATATTTAGCCGTGAATAGAGGGTGGACTGGCATTGATGGCTTATTTTAGTACTAATGCAATATGCTTTAAAAAAAAAATTCACATTTGAGCATGAATCAAGTTAATCATTAACACTTTCATCGTGATTCTGAGGACACATTTAGAATGGAGACTGCCCCCTCCCAGCCAGCAAGCTTTGGGCATGGGAGGGCTGCACAACTTTCCCTTTTGTTTCACCAAAGCACAACTTGCTCTATTTCATGAGGAAAATGCAGCCCCGCAGCTTGGGCAGGCTGCTCCCTGGGACCCCAGCTATCAGCTCCTTCCTGCTGTCACACCTTGGCCAGCATTTTCTGCCCAGGCCACTTTGCCAAAGACACAGCAGAAAACAGTTAGATGGAGTTCAGCCTTTTTAAAAGTCACCCTAGAAAAGGAAGTCCAAATGCCTCCACCTCAGTTTTATGCAGAGAGGAAAAAGTGTTGAAAAACAGGAGTTGGTATCTCTACCTGAATGCATGAAGCTCCCCTATGAGATAATCTGCTGTGATGCAAGAGCAAAGAATCTGAGTGCAAGGCATTGTTATTGTAGGGGAAGGTGAGGACACAGCATCAGATGATGCTCTGCTCAAGGATGGCCAAGATTTGGAAAACCAGAGTCTGGTGGCTCTCAGGCTGTGTGTTTGTGTGTTTACACAGCCACAGAACTGTGGCCAAAAAAAGTCCTTCCTTACAGCTCCCAAGTCTTTTTGCCTCACTTTTCAGGCCGTGGTTTGATCATGTCTAGTGGAGAGTAACATAATTTTAAGGTACTCCAGCTCCCTATGCCCTCTGCTAATGATTCCCTTTGTCCTTACTCAACTCATTACCACTTTAAGTGAGCTGACAGACATGCCGAGAAAGAGATCAGGAAACTGCTAGCTTCAAAAAGCACAGGCACAACTATTTACAAAACAACAACAACCAAACCTAAACCCAGTAGTTTCTTTTTTAAACCCACCTTCGCTACCTGTTATTATTCAAGGGGTGGGCCCCATAAAAACTGTGTCAGCACAGGGGAGGGGATGGGCAGAAGACAGGCAGGGGCTGCTGAGCAGGAACTCCTAAAGTCAGGACTGCTCTCAGTCAAGAGAAGGAGACACAAAACTGTACCCTGAGTGCTGCAGTGCTATTGCATTTTGAAATTAAGTTGAAGCACTAAGACATTTTCCCTCAGTGCTGACTCCCTCTGGGCATTCCCAAGACAATTACAATGTTTTCTGAATATACAAAAGAACTGGGAGATTTTGTAATCAGAGTCAGAGTTTATGCTTCTCTCCTTAAGAGCATTCAATTTCAATGGACATTCATTAGCAGGAGGTTAAAACACAATGGCAGAAGAGAATGGACTGCTTTTATGTCCATGTGGTAGTAAACACTTCAAGCTACAAATGCAAGTTCAAAATAAAAACCTCCCCGTGCTGTTTCCAAATTAGTAGTAAAGCAACAAAGCCCACACTACTTTCACAGTTTTACTGAAAATTTAATTTTACAAAATACCCTTTTCCATCAAAGAAACTTCCCTGCAATGTACATGAACCCAGCATTTTATAGATCTGTACAGTGAGATATCAGAGAGGTTTGAAAGAAGGAAAAAACCCAGACACCTAGTTGCAAAACCTACAACAATGCGAATACAAGTATGTCTTAAAATGCTAAAGCAAGTAATGTGATATAATTGGTGAATCTATTTGAAATGTGAAAAGTTTCCTTAAAACGGTCCATATGGTAAGTAGAACATCACAGCTGGCATGAAACTGCCTGTATTTAGGCTTAAACACAAAAACAATGTATGTAAGGAACCGTTTTTGAAAAAGAACTCAAGTGCTGCTATCATAAGGCAAACATACACACAGGTGCTGACAGCACACAGGGAAATCGACAAAAGATGAATACTCAAAGTGTTCAATCACTGAACTTCTTTTTTTTTAATGTTGTCAATAAATGTTTAAAAGATAACTAATGCCAAATTAACAGAGGACACCCTTTTAACTAGCTAGGTGTAACGCATATAGTTTTAGAGAATTTCAACAAACACTAGGCATGAACACTCCAGTTTCTGCTTGCTCGGCAGGACCTAGTTAGTCTGTTGCATCCTGGCAGCTTTGAATTTTGAAATCCTCTTGGTAGTTTCTTCTGATGCTTCAGACAAAATTTCCTCTGATTTTCGCTCCAGAATGGTAGGCAGGACTGGGTGAGCGATGACTGGGTGTGGTATTAAGGAGGGAGACAAAGGCTCCTTTTCTATAACAGTTCCGGAAAATGCCTACAACAGAAGAGAATACTCAAAATGAGCTAATAAAATGCAAATGTGGAGCTATGCCCATAAGGTCATTACCCTATATTAGCCTGATTAGGATTGTTATTTCTTTTAATCAAAAGTAAAGAAATATCTTTAAATCAATGATTGTTCCTTGCATAAGTAACCAAATTGTAATTAACCTCAAAATATAGCTTGTTCAAAGATGACTGAAAGACAGTGTCTTAAAAGTACTACTTAATCTCATTCCTACTGCATAAGTGATCTAAAAATTTGCTTCCTCACTGACATATGCTCAAGAAATAAAACAGATGATGTAATATATAGTTTCAGTTTGCAAGGTTGGAGTATGTCAGCATTTCCACTATACGTCATATTTTATGACTTAATATATTCGAATTGCATTAAGCTGACACACTGCATTCAAATTGGCAGGCACAGATTTTGTTTGTTCTTTGCTCCTTACCAAATATGATCAAAAAATGTTGAAAGCAATTTATACTTAAGAGAACAGCACACTTGCTTCCAACTGTTTTTCCCTATAGAAGGTCTCATGACAACATCTAATGTTTAAAAATTATAATTTATATGCAGCCAATTGTATTACTTAATCCTTTTTAACTTAGCTAAGAAATGACCCCGATTCTTCAAAAACATTGGGGAAAAAAGCAACCTGGAACTAGTTTTCGTAAGTATATTTACAAACAAATCACCATGCTATGTACTGAAAACAGAAAACTCTGAATGGGTACAGACAAGAGGAAGTAATTTACATCCCAGGTTTGATGCTCATACTAGGCACAAAGGAATGCACTGCAGATTTATTAACTATGCTTAGTTCTGCTTTTTCATAACTCAGTTACCAAGAAAAACAAAGCAAAACAAACCAGCGATTCTTTTCTTGCAGGACTTGCAAAAAAAGCAGTGCTTTTTTTTCTGCTCCAATAGCCAAAATCTGCTTAAAGCCATCCCTGTACTCAACTACAGTGTTCTAACAACACGCTCATTTTCAAAAACAGGTAGGCAAAATACAACCTAAGATAATAGTAGTAAAATTAGAAACAAAACAAACAAAAAAGATTAGTGTGCTGCAAATGGTAATGGAGAAATAATGCATTGCAAACACCCTCAAAACCAACCAAAAGCAAAACAGCAAAATCTAAGAAGGCATGTCTCACTGAAGTGTTTTGCTCACTCTCCTTCAGTTAGAAGGAGAAAATACATTAGATTGTAGAGAATAATCATGCCATACTCAGAAAATGGACTAATGCGTGACATCTAAAGTGTACTTAGATGATTATAAAAATATAGCAAATACATTTCATGATGAATAAAATGTGAAGTGCAAACTCTACAGATGGATCTTCCACCATGAATCTTCATGTTCTGCCTGGATTTGTCGGTAGCTGTTTGTATGAGAAATGATGATCAACAATAGCTTTCATGAGGAATTCATATATTCATTCAAATAATTCTTCTACAGATAGTGTTTTCATTGACCTTGCCCACTGCATTGGGAACTACTGAAAACTCTAGTTTTACCTAGTTTGAAAAAATTAGCATAAGTTCTTACAAAATTAAAATGAAGAATGCTCTATGCCATGAATTTCAGAGCAGCAGCTGCATTTAATGCCTGTGCTTCCCCAGTCACTAAGCAACTGTACATTTTTGTTTTTGTCATACAGTCTCTTTCCTTTATGATGAAGCCCTGAACTTTCCAAATACATGAAAACAGATTTGTTTGGGATCGTGAATGGCCCTAGTCTGGAACAGGATGAGTAGAGATGCAATGCTTCCTCCTAGAAGGCAATTCCTCTGCTTTTGGCAAACCCAAATAATAATTCAGGTACTATTTGTGTATTTTAAAACTTAAAAACATCACCTGAAAACTAGCTGTCTAGTAGCTGTGCAATGCAGTTTACACAGAATCAACCTTTTCCTCTCATCAGCTACCAGGCACAGATTGTCAGGTCTCTGGGAAACCACCTGACTTCATCTCTTCCCCTCTGTCCCTCGGATGCATATGACAGCAGCTCATCAGCTGACTTCGTCTTTCTGAAGCAAACTAGGTAGGGGTCAGAAATTTATTTTAAAGAAATCAAACTGATGTTATAGGCAACTACAGTCATTAAATTTCTCTGTTTTATTCTTGAGAACAATCAATAATTAATTAAAATCTGTACCTCAGATGTCCCTGAAGAGGGAGGAAGCTTTTTTGGTAGCTGCTGCTGTCCCTCCTCCTCCTCTTCCTCCAGTATGCCTTCGCTGTTGTCACTCTGAGTAGCTTCATCACAGCTAATACTCCTCTGAACTCCTCGTCTGTCATCAAACTCAGCAGCACTGTTCTCACTGGTATCGCTACAAACACTGTTCTCTCTGCTTCGAGACTTCAAAATTGATTTACGAGGGACATATTCTCCATTCACAACATCAACAAAGACTCTATAAAGGAAAATGTTAGCTTTAATAAAGCATTTCAGGATCAGATGACAAATTTACAGTGATATTCCTTTGTCTTTTGTACAAATTAATTATGATGTGCCTTTCCAACTTTTTCACTGCAGAATTACAATACGGTACCTTTAGAGGCATTTTATTTACCAACTTACAAGAATCAATTCTGCAGAGCAAACACTGTTATGCCCTTTATTCAAGCATTAAGTTGCTTCACTCTTTCAACAGAAAATTTATATTTTTTTTGAAAAGTGTTAGAAAACAGAATAGTGTGAGTTACAAAAAGTTACAAAAAGGTAAATTCAATGATTTTGAGGGTTGTTTCTTTACAGAAAAACAGTAGCCTACAATGGCAGAAGGTTTTCTAGAATGAAGTCCTTGTCAAATATAAAACAAATACTTGAAATGTTCATAGCACATAGAAAGGATGACACTTTTTCCTGACAAGTGCCATAATCTTCTGCTTTCACTTAAAAAAAATAAATTAAAAATCATCTTTCAAGATCAAACCAACATGAAGACACTTTTTAAGTATTAACAGACTGTAGACTGTTAAAGGGGCCTCTTCCTATATTTGTACTCCCATCTCCATGACTTAAAGAAGTCAAGGGTGGGTGGAGGAGAAAGAGTGGCATTAGAAGACAGTACCAATTTTATCAAACTTATAAAGTAGTAGCTCAAAGGCTGGATGAGTTTTAAAGGTGTTACTTGTTTCTTAACAGCTTTGTTCACCAGGCACTCATGGGAACACTCATGTATTGCTACAGAGGATGGAGTTCCTTTGCAGAGCTTAGAGAGAGCACCATGAAGGAATCCTTTATTTCATCTTCAGCCCCAGCAACTGTAATTTTACGGGACGGGTTTTATCTTTTCCCACTTTGTGACACATACTTTAAGATATTTAGGTGCCTGAATACACAGACAGACAAACTTAATCAACCAATCTAATAGATGTATACGGTCATCTCTACAAACCTAAATACTTGTTTTAACTTCCCCATCACCTTAGTATTTTATACAATCTCTAAGCCCAACAGTGATTTTCAAGGTGTCTGAGTTCAAGTGTTCTACAGGTGAGCAGGTCTTTTTTATGGAGCACAGAGACAGCGATGGATTAAAGTCCGGGAGAGAGAATGTAAGAGAAACTATGCAAACAAAGACCTGAGTATGTTCTTCATACACTGGAAGGAACAGACAAAACCCAGCAATTAGTAACTGGGAAAGAAGGAGTATTACAAGTGATAGATCTGGTCAGTTATGTTTGAAAACAAACACAGAAGCAAATGGCATGGAACTGACCAGAATACATAACTGTATTCTGTTTTGCAGATGATATATACTGACACATGTATCTCTGTTGCAGACAATCCTTTCCTGGACCACGGTGTTTTGAGGTCCAGTAGGTGTTCTTGCCAAGGTGCAAGGACAGCACTCTGAAAACTGCCCTTAGAATCAGTTAGTCTATCTCAGTGCTAATGCTCCAGAGTCAACCATCCTCTTCCTCAGGCTGGTCAGGACTGACCTCTGCCTCACTTCTCGAGCTCACCTTTTATTGGTCCCCCAATTCTGCTCATGTGCAGCTGGGGCCAGCCCTCATTGGGCACAGGTGGGCTTAACAGGAGCTCATGCCTTCCTCCTGGCAACACCTGATTGTGTTCAACTGATTGCCTCTACATATCTCAATTTCAGAAGCTCTGATAAAGGAACTAAAGGGTGAATTGCTAGTTGGAAAAGGTCATTTTAAGCCCAGAAACATTTTATGGATATGAAAGCATGGCAACCATGCAGAAGCCACAGATGTTCATTTTTAAGAAGTAAATTTCAGTTCCAGGTGCTTCTTTCAGGAAACAGTCATCTTGGTTTCATACTACAGGTGAACTGAAATGAAATGAGAAGGTCTGCTAAGGGGAAAGCTCATGAGCCAAAGCTATAAATTACACACCGGTAAATGTCTGCTGGGGTTTTGATGTTAGGCAGCTCTGGAGTTGCATGGCCATTGCCGTTGCTGTTCTTCCTTTTACGCTTGGCCTCTTCTTTCTTTTCACTGAATTTCAAAGTAGTATTTTTTCCTGTGTTTATTCTTACCTGAAAATTGAACACAAATGATGGTGTAGACCATAAGATCAACAATCGCCAGGCTGCAGACCAACAGACTTCTGACATCCTCCTATACAAGCAGCTGGGGGCTATGATGCATGGATAAGTTAAACAAATATATGAATAATAACATCCATAGTGTGACTATTCTTTACCACTTGCACTAGGCTGGTGCATTTCTTTGCACTAATGTGCACAGACTTTGCAAGTAATGTAGAACAATCTCCTTACTCAAACTCTGCTCAACAACTGAGCTCATAAGTAAAAAGTCATTTTAAAGTTCCTAGACAGGATAATACCTTTAACAACAGCTGGAAGACAGACCAGAAGGGTATAAATTTGAAGACCAGCAGGAGTTAAAAAGTGGGTTTCCAGCATTTGAAAAAAAATCTAAATAAAACTCACCTACAGTAAGCACTATAAATTTTCTAAAATTTTTTTCGATATGGTATATATGTTGTATGCAATCTCTCCATAGAAAGATAAAAATAATAAAGTACAAACCCTTTTAGGTTCAACAGTGTGAGAGAAAAAAATAGTTGGAACAGAGTTATCTCCAACATCTACGTCATCTTCATCATCACTGTGATAGTAAGTAGAGCCATTAACTTGGCCACGAAACAAGCCTGAATTTGTTACTTCTTTATGGAAGTTGCCCTGAGTAATAGAGCCTTCTGCTCTACACGTCCCATTCAGATCTGTCCTCTTATCTTCTTTCTCCTCTTCAGAGGAGGATGTATCTTCTCCATTGGCTTCAACTGTATCAGGCATCCTATGAAATAAAAAATACTTAAGTGAACTGAGGCAATTCCTACTCTTGAGAGACATGGGCACACAAAACAATGAACAACCCTGTACACAGTTTTCTTTACCCAGGTTCTATTTTTTTAGCCAGATTGTAGAACCTTTTTTATACTCTGTAAGAATGACTGTGTCCTTTCTATGTGACCTGGAAATACCAAAAGTGTGACATTCTGGCTAATGACATATGCATTGCTTTAGGATCAGAATAGATCTAAGGATGTCATTAAATACTAAATGTGTAACTCTTCCATTATAAACGATGGATTTTTCTAGCCTGTGGGAAATGGATTTTACTTTCCCCTTTTCTATCATCTTAAAGACAAAATACTATAATGCTGCACTGCTGTGGTTGCACAGAGGTAGATTTTAGGACCTCTGGCCTTGCAGTGCATGGTTTGTTCATATTCCACCATTCTTCCACCTTTTATAATTTTAAATGCATCTTTCTAGTCAGCTATTTGCACTTACTGTGAGATCCTCTGTGTACAAACAGAAGCATACGCCTATGGCTTCCTGAACTCCAAACCTGACTGTGCTACAGCAGTACTATACCTGTCAAGTTCACCAAGAATCTCTTCCTGTCTCTCAAGCTCTTCTAATCGAGCCCAAAGTTCCTCCTCTGACTGGAACCGTCCCATTGATTTTGTATCACTTCCATTTGCTGGAAAATCTATCTCAAAAACGTCTGATACTTTTGGCTTTGAATGAGGTTTGTGAGCTGTTCGGTGTTTTCCTGTGTAACAAAAAATAAGATACTATTACTAAAGCAACTGAAAAAAACAAAAACAACAAAAACATTTTGGGGGAAAAAAAACCCACAAAAGAATAAAAGAATATGGGCAGAATATTTTCCATTTCAAATTATTGTTTAACTGTTTATTTGAAACTGTCAATGAACCACAGCACCAGCACAGGATAATGGTCTCCGGATGTTACAGAAATACTGAGGGCAAAGCAGACGTTTATTTACAAAGCAGGGGACACTGATCCTGTGACAGTTTTATTACAGTGTGGGAGTTTTTTACTTCTTGTGCCTAACTGTAGATTTTTATTTGCACTGATAGATACCAACATGTCAATGTGGCATTTGCTCACTGTCCCATTAACAGCACATTTTATTAACTGGGAAAACAAACCTAGTTTGTACTTTAGCTCATTTTGGACACAGTCACCTATATTTAAGGAGCAGTCTTTTTCTTTTGGGTTGTGTTTTCTTAAAGTCACAATGCAGATCATTCAAAATTATCTTCAGAGTCATCTAAAAAATCTGACCAAGGTCAAGTCATTATGAATCACCTATTTTGGTGAAAAAGACCCACTCTGAAAAGCATACAAAGTCCACATTTCAGAAATAATAAATATAAACCCCTTTAAAACGTCAGAGGTGACCTGAGATATGCACTTATGAGTAAATGGTAGTCACAATGGTAGTTCTTGCTGAAATGTAAAAGCTTTGCTACCTAGTTAACATGGTGCATCCAGTGAGGATGGGGAATACTCTCTCCGGTTTGAGTGCTGTCTGGCACATAGGCAACAAACTGCCGGCCAACACCACTACTGCCTGGGCCCTGTCCCTGTGAAGGGCAGCACTGCTGCTTTCATCTCCCTCTCCTCAAGACTGGCAACTCCCCAGAAGCACTGCCTGCTTCTGCATAGTCCCAGGCAGGTTCTCAAAGGAAGTCCCTCTGGTCTGCCCCTCAGCACCTGCACCTCTTTACAAGAGTGAGGACCCTTCCTCTTCCATCACTGCCAAAAATACACACAAGCTTTAGTCTCTCCACTATCTCTATGGGTCTTCACGAAATTTTGCTTTGTGAATCTAATCAACTGTAGTACAATGTCTTTGTTATTCAGCATCCTTCAAGTTTTAAATTCTCTATTAACCAATTGCTTGGCCATTTAAAAAAAAAAATTAAGAACTCATGGCTTAAAGATATCCTTATTCAAATATGTCAGCTTATACTTTAATCCTGAGTTAAATACAATTTGAAAAGCAACATTAAAAAGCAAACAGGTGACTGTAAGTAACGTTGGAATGTGTGTCCCCTACTCTTCCCACAGCAGAGCATTTTTCATCATCTCATTAAGAAAAGGCTGAAATGTATTTTATTGAGATTTGAATATAAATTGAGGTAAGCCAAGCAATCAGAATAGCTTGTGAGGATTTCATTTGGTATAATTACAAAATTAATAAATAAAATTTGGAAGGATTAGTTAACAATCTATTTCAATTTGATTTTTAGATTGTACCCTCCCTATTTCTTTCTGTTATCCTTCAGCAGTACCCACTGACTTGACCACCAAGTTAAGTACATGTCTTCCTGGACCAGGAAGCACTTCCAATATGCCAGTGGTTTAAAATCTAGAAAAATGAAGAGTCAGTAATAAACTATTGAGATGCTCAGGATATTTGGTTTTGTCTTCCTCAGAGATACAGCCCATTTTCATGTGAACAAAAACAATTCTTAGGCTGGTGAAGCCCAGCCAGTCTCAAAATAATCACTTCTAGCTACTTCTCTCTAAATCTCAGTACAGATCAGTGCTGACAGAAAATGTATGTAATTCCCACTTACAGATTTTCAGTAGAAAAATTATTTCAGAAGACAATAATTATTATGAACGTTTAGAATACAATAAAGCTGAACAAAGGTTGACCTGGCATCCACAGCATGCTGCTGTATTAAGACCAATACAATAGAATGCATTTCCCAGAATGTTACTCTTACTTTGCAGCAACATCCACCCATAGTACAGACACCCCCATAGTCTTAGCACACAAAGACTACTGTGATTAGTTCCAGATGGTGTAATGTAATGCTGATCTGCCCAACTTAGCCCTCTGCAAACCACAAACTAATAGTCCTCAAAATGTCCAAGTGATGCTATTTTCAAACTGTAAAATTACTTCTTCCTCCAACTTTGCCTGAGTCTTACCTATCAAGCACCACTTCAGAAAGCACATAAATTATCCGTTTTCTTAGCACAACTACCAGTTTCCCAGTGTCCTCTCCAGAAATCTTCAGGAGGCATCTGCTCCAGTACACCTACAAAACCTCTGTGCTATGATTGCTTTGCATTTGTTTAACTTGCAGTACTGAAAGGTCCCAGTGGATGACAACGTTTACATTGCCTGTTTGTGTCTCATCCCTGTCCATGCTTCTTCCCCTCCCTGCTGACACAGCTCACCTACTTTCACCATAACAAGCAGAGCCTGAGTTTCTCTACTTAATTTTTTTCCATTCTAAAACTCACACTTGGATGCAAAAAATTTCTCATCTAGTTCTCCCTCCAGGAACCAGCCTATTTTGTTTTCTGCCTCTTTTCTTCTAGAAAACTTCAAACGCCCAGTGTAGATTCTTCAAAGAAAAAAATCCTCCAAATATGTTTACCTGATGGCTATCAAGGGATTATCACAGCATCTCAT
>JAAWXA010000018.1:8132950-8187950 GCA_038090715.1 Florisuga fusca | reverse complement strand
GGAAAAACTTTGAGACAAAATTCTCCAGCTGAAAACCTATTTTCAAAGTATTTTCTCAGGACATCTTAACTCTTTAACTCTCCTTTTTCTTGTTAACTTTAGTGTTTCGTTATGTAGCTGTCTGGTGGGGAGGCTAATCCTAAAAAGCTATAGTAAGTACATAGATGCTGCCCAGTTTTTCGGCTAGAGTATTCACTTATAAATGTTTCAGAGACTGCATTTATTGCAATGATTGGCCTTTCTGACAAGGATGCGTGAAAATACATTAATAATCACAAAAATATTACAAAATTCACTTAAGTAGAAAAAAATTAATTTGTAGCTGTACTTGCAAAAAAAATCTACTTAGTGACTCAGACGTCTACACACAGGTTCAGATCCCTCCTCCTCTGCACACACAGAAGGGGGGATTATGCATGAGACAGTCAAGGCAAAACAACTACCACCACGCGTGCAAGATCACTCTCATCCTGATTTTAGCAGATTCAGTATTGTATGCTTTTCCCCCTGTTGATATTTCACAGTGTACCAAACACAATTCCTTAAAAATATACTACTTGCAGTAAATGGTTTAGAAAGAACATTATGTGTTTTGGAAAAGTCTACTCAAGCAAACATCCATCCTTTCCAACAAGAAGCACAAAGACACAGCTCAGACTTTTGGGGTATTCCAAAAGCTTTAAATCAAACAGTCACCTATGTATCATATGTGCAGTCACATCCACCAGTTAAGAGGTTTGTAAGAAATAGTTTAAGAGTCTCCCCTGAAAAATACTCTGCATTTGCATTTCTTTCTCGATGAAATACTATTTCTAGTATTTAGAAATACTATTTCTAAAAAGTATTTGACATCTTGAGTGGTGCAAACACACACCCTTCAGGGGACTCAGCTCCTTACACACACAATCAGGGTCCTGCTCCCCTTACAAAACTCCTTTGAGAGCCACTTCATCCTCTGCTGGACACAGCAGTGATTACCTCTCACCTGCAGCTTTTATTCTTAAATTAATTCATAACTACAGACACATTTTTGTTCAGTGTATAATGCACCCTCCAAAGCCCCAGCCAAAGAGAGATGAAAACTGTTTTTGTAGAAAATCCCATCTATGCTTTCAGCTTTTGAAGGTAGTCTCAATGTATATGAACATCTAGATTGAGATCCATTTTCCTGAGACTTTTATTTTACATTCATAGGAAACATGATGCTCAGCTGTTTCTTAAACACCATGAGTGTCTCAGTCACTGCCTGTATATCTAAATATTGTTCAACAGCCATCTCGGTTATGCTGCTCTGGAGCATATTGGTTTGCTCTGGTAGGTAAGGACACTGAGCAGTTACACATTGCATTTCATTTTAAACTGCCACACAAGCACTAACTAATCTGTCCCGTGCCCTGTGAGGGAGGTAAGTATTACTCTCTCCTATTTTACAGATGAAGAAACAGTTTAAGTGATTCGCCCTGGGCCACACAGCATGTCAGTGGACAGTTGGGATTACCACAATGCCTTGTCCCTGCGTCCCTGGACAGCCCCTGGGGTCACTTATGCCACCCCTGCCAGCAGAAAGCCAGGGCTCCCCATCAGCCAAAGGAGAGACCTTCCCACGGCCAGGCCCCCTGTGAAGAAGGGGTCTCCTGGAAAAGTGTTTGTGCATGGAACTGCAGGGAAAGCTCATGGTTTCTTATTTTAAACTTGCCACAGCACAGCCTAAAATCTTCTAATGTCATCACCTGAATTTTAAAATGTACAGTATCTAGCAAGAAATTATTCACTTTACAAACTGTAGGGGTTTTTTTATTCATCAAGACCCCAGAAAAACAGCAGTAGAGTAAGAGAGGCTCCAGAGTCTCCTCCTCTTACTACCCTGTGGTTTAAGCTTCTTAGAGCCTTTTAAGACGGATTGAACCAGAGGCTGTTGTCCAACTTTGTCACATCCAATAATCTGGGAAAAGTCTGACATGGCTTTCAGGTGAACCCGAGTAGTTCCTTATTTACATGTCTCAACTAAACCACTTGGAAAGACAGTTCAGTGCTACAGACAAGCCAGAGTCTCTAGATTTGTATTTGAGGACTACCAAAAAGAAAAAGGTATTTGAATCATAAATCAGGACATGCAGATTTCCTCTGCACAGCAGCCTTTGAATATTTACAGGCAGACAGATTTCTTTACATTTAGATCATTCTTTCCCAGCTTCCTTATTAGTCTGAAAGGCCTTGGCTGGATTTCCTTACACCACGATTAGCCATTTTTAAGAAACAGCACACTGGTAGAGACAAAAAATAATTGGGGACTGCATTTTGTATTGTTGAAATGAAGTCCACTGAAGCCAGATTTTACAAGACATGACAACGTACTAATGCCAAACTGACACAAATTCTCATCTATGCATTTTGGCTTTAATGGGTTAATTAGCTAAGGCTGGATACAAATTTTAATTATCTGAGTTTGACATTAATGTCCTTGGAGTGTTGTCTATAAGGATTTGGGGAATCATAGACATTATTTTAGTTACTTCTGGAAACTGTGTGTTACACTGCGATTTAAATAGTAAGAACAGACAAGAATAGTGAGAACAGGTTGATCTATTTTGAAAACTCAGACTTTATGAAACAGGACAAACTGAGATGAAGCTCAAGTCTGGTGTACCTTGCTAAGTTCAGTTACTTTTCAGGGGAGTCTTATGGAGATAATATAGAAGAAAAAGACTGGAAAGTTAGGAAATAATCTCCTTTGAGACAACTGGATAGAAATTTCAGATTAAGTATAACAAAGAACTCTGTATGCAGTTGAGATTTATAGTTGAGATCTCTTCACCCTCTGACACCGTTTCTCAGGTAGAAGGTAACCACTCTCAAGATGGTTTTACATACACAGAGTGTTTATATAAGGCAAGGAAAAACCTCCTACCTCAATTACTGACAGTGGCTCTGTTGCTGTGGAGTGAGAACCGTGCACACGCACCTGCAGGCAGCACCCTTGTGGTTCTCACTCTCACCATGGAAATGCCAGCCTGCCACCATCTCATTCCAGGTGAAAAAGGGAAGTTACACGGGGGAATCAGAGAACAGCATTTTGCATGCAAAATCTTTGATCAGCAGTTTCTGGGACAATTATGATTGACCCCTGAACAGGACCAGAACACCTGTCATGCAGGGTGCTAATGGAGCATGTTAAGATCACCGAGACTGGGGGTAAAATCTCACACAATCCAGTGCACGTTTTCCACTTCAGAATTCTTTGGAGATGGAAAGCACTTCCTTGCACAAGTTCAGTGCTACAGTACAATTACAAGTGCTATTCATGGGTTGAGTTATGGCATGCCATTTTAAATGAGCTTATTTTCTTGCTTTTAAGGGCCTAAGTGGATCAATCATCTGCTTTTCAATAAATATATATTTAAACTGGCAACAAAATATTTTTAGCCCCTAATTTTCTAATAAACTATCACAGGTTTCATGAAATGAGTAAGATCTACAGTTCTGCAGAAAGTAGCATCTACTAAGAGCTTTTCAAAACACCCTTCCCTGGTTTTCTGTTCCCTTTTTGTTCGTTTTTCTAGATATGCATTTGTTCTAAGATTCAAAAAAGAATCCAAATTGCTTTTTTGTGTATATGGATTTAAGCTCCCTTTGTGGCTTGCCACAACAAAAATAAATTCATTCTTTATAATAGCAACTGCACTAGTTGCAATGCAACCCTTTGTCCAGTACCTTTGCACTTAAAGACAACCTTCCTTCTGTTTTCCATGATCCCTTGGTATCAAAACTAAAGCAATGTGGCATTTTCTTCTGTATATTTGTACATTTTATATTTGTATACTTGTATATTTTGTTTTAGGAACACAAAATAAATGCAACGCATTTCTCTTAGGTTCACACACCTATATAATTACTAGAATTATACAAATACATTTAAAATCCTCTTAAATGAAGGAGAGTAGCATTCAGATAACTCCTCTGTTGCTTAGCAAGAATCATAAAAAAGTAGAGGCTTCTTTTAATCACAATATGTAACTTACAGAAAAGAATCTATTCTCCTTGCTTTCTTCCACTGTGTTCTGGCTAAAATACCTAGACTGTGGTCCTGTGAGAAACCAAACACCTCCTGGGAACTGCAGAGCAAATTTAGAGCACTTAGCACTCCACCAAATCAGCTCCTAGCTTAACAAGGGTAAAGAAGGAACTGATGGAGGTTATCAAGCCAAAAAGTGATAATTGCAAAAAATGGTAAAGAAAAAAAAAAGTATAAAAGAACAATAAAAGAAAATTCTCCAGCATGCAGGAAAAAAACAGGAAAAAAAAAATTTTTAAAGAAGGAAAGTAACAGCTACATTTCTTTGTAACACTGCCTACATTTTTTTCTCTTTTTCCCCAAAAATAGTGAGTAGGTAAGTTTGCATTACATTCTTTATAATATAAAAGAAGTTCTTTACACCCTTGAATGAAACATTAAAACCTCTAAAGGCTTGACTCATTCACAGATGGGAAATGGAAAGCCTTCCTATCATATATTTTGAAGACAATATCCTTTTTTTCTGGAAATGCTGATAAGGAACAAATTCAAACTGGTCCTCATCCGCCTGGATCATCTTATTTATTAAAAACAATGGTATCTTTTAAACCCTGTATACTAAGCTATCGGTCAATTTTGATTGACACAAATATTTGTATTAAAGGTTACATACTGCAATTTACAATTGGGTACTATCACAATACTGTATGTTAATGTAATCAGTATTTTCATTTCATGAATTCATTTGCAGCATGACACTGCAAGGGTATTCTTACATATACTGAAGACACAGTTGCTAAGTAGTTCAACAATTCTCCTTTAAGTGTTGTTTTTTTTTTATCTGATAAATTTTTAACACAATAAAACCACTCCTAGTTCTGCGTGCATTTTAATTTCCCACCTTTTAAAGTGTTTAGACACTTGGAACACCTAGCATACTGAATTAATCCACAAATATTTACAAGAAAAATCTATTTAATTTCTTTCTGTAGTAACTACCACAGGGACTATTGTAATGAAAAATTTCCCATCTTAAAGAATTAATGCGATTACTGATATAGAGAAAAAACGTAATTTATATCATCACAAACACGTAAAAGATATAATCCCATATTCACAAAAAGAATCTTTATTCCCTCTTTGAATTCTGAGACAATACAGTCTTGCCTTGAGGAGAACAGAAATATTATGAAGTACCTTAAGCAAGATAATTGTAAGAGAAAAAACTACAATTGCATTATTGTTGTGCTAAACTGTGACATACTTAAAAAGCTAATTTCTTTTATTATAATGGAATTTGGTGTGCATATCCTTTAATCTATTCCACTATTTCTTCACATTTTTACACACAAACATATGTGTAAAGTGTTGCCCATTATCAGTACTACCTGGTTTAACAAACTGCAACAAATTTAAAACAAAAATATACTTGGAAATTCCATAAACTTCACTAGGTTTATTTTTTTAACAGTTTTGGAACTATCTGAACATCCAGGATATCACAAAAATATGCAGCAAATTATAAATCTACTGCAGCTCAACTATTATTCAAGAAGATGTGATCAATATTTTATGAAAAAGTAACATTTGACATGAGTGACTGTCCCAAATTTTACCAAATACATTTCAGCCAATCACAATCTTGAGTAGTTTGCATCTAAGTCAAAAGCTAAGAAAACAAAAACGTATTTCCAAAATAGGACTTTCTACAGCTGTGTTAAAGAGCATTAACTTTTAAAATTCAGAACAGTCACTCTTCAATTATTCCTTTCCATTAAATAAATTTTTACCAAGAAATCAATCTGCTGTGTCTGGGCATTTCTCTGTTCCACAGAAGCAAACATTTTCTTCACTCATTCTCCTTTAAAAAGCAAATTTAACAAAATTCCTAAGACAAAAAGGATGACCTAATTAGCACTAAGTAATATTTAAAGCTTTAATATATAGTACACTCTTATTTCTACCCCTATCTTCCAAGGCTTTATACTCACTGATATTTTTGATTTGTCTGGCACTATTACCACTTAAGCATGTAAATTCATACTGTCCATTCTTTTATGCATCCAACATACACAGAAGGAACCAAACTGTTAAAGAAAATTTTCTGTCAACCTTGATTAAATGAACTGTTAGGGCAGTGGTGTCCTCAGCAGCAAACAGGGTCACTCCTGGTGACCAGAGGTCTGCAGTGGACAGACCCATGAAAATCCAGTCAAAGGCAGTAAAGAAAACTGCCCAAAACTAGCAAGAAAAAACACTCCTATGTGGGTGAGTTATAGGATTCTCTTGAACTCTTTTACAGAACAGTCAGTCCCACCAGAAAACTAAAACCCTGCACAGATGCTCTCCCACTCCTCACCACTCAGGAGAGTGCAACACAGTATATAATAAGTAATAAAAATGTGTGCCTTGTATTTATTTTTTTCTCTTAGTTTCTGTTAAAGCACTGAATTACTAGTACTGTAGTAATTAAGTTCATTTTGGTTATCTGAGCAGATTTGACCAGCTTGTTATGAAAAAATATCCATCTAAATTAAAGATATTATTATTGGATTTTTAAAAAGTAGGTCACTGAAGAAACAAATCATCAACAAATATTGCCAGCTTTCTGTTTGGGAAGCAATTTCAGCACATGCCTGTCTTTGCTCTCTTCAGACCCCAGTTCCTACATACCAAAGCCTTTAAGCACACAGTGGCCCTAAGCACATGCTTACAAAAGCTTTGCTGTGTTAGGACCTTCTGACTGCCACACAAGGGGATGTTCAGGACTGCTTGCAATGTAATCCCCTGCAGTAACCATGTCCTCTTCTCAGTGTGCGTGACCTACTCATGGAATTTATGTCCAAAATAAAAAGATTATATACTAAAAATCAAATCATGTTGCGTCAATATAACCATAATGCCCAATATACATCACCCTGTACAGGATGAAGCTCCTATGCTCAAGAAATGCCAGTGAAATCAGAAGTCATAGCTATGAAAGTCAGTAAGTGCAATACAGAAAGGAGACTTTAAACTAATACTCAGGAAACATCAGTTTTTCACATTTATGCCATAAGAGGCCAATTCACATTATAAAGCAATGGCCTACAGCTCTTCCACATATATAACTTTCTTTCTAATTAGAACAAATTAATAAAATCTCTAATACTCTCCTCTAAGTTGCCCTCATTTAGTGTGAAAATGATTCAAAGAGTTGAAATGAGTTGTGCATTTTAAAGAAGAAAAGTGTATCTATGAAAGAATTTATTTCTTTGTCAGAATCTGAAGTACTAATATGGTTTTTATCACCCAAAACTGACAACAGTCCTTTAAATAAAAAGTTTTCAGTTAATATCAGTGTTTTGGAGCCTCCCACTGGCAGCCATCACACAGATGAAGTGAACTATCAGCTGAATGGAGGGCTTTTATCCAGTAGCAATGACTATTTTGCTTTAAAAAAATTAATATTTCTGAACTCCTATTTTAAATGCAGTTTAAAATATCATGAAGGAAAGAATCCGGCATTTATTGCGTATCTCCCAGCAGACTACTTAATGTTCAAACATCTACTATGCAAAGGTCAAATAATTTCACTGAAAGTAACAGTGACAAAAATATTATGCAGCACTGAAAAAAATATCAGATGATCAAGGAAAAAGATATGGGCCTGAGATCTTCTTGTAAGAGTCACAATAAATTAGGTAGATTCAGTTCAGTAAGAAAGAAAATTGCAAAGTTGTGTCAGGAGAACCAGATTAAGAAAGGTAATAGGTAAAAAACAAATTATACACTTTTGGCAATGTTCTTCATAAAGGAGTATTTTAAAGTAATAAAGCAAACTAATTTTTATTGTAAAAAAACACAACTTTTCTTTAACAAATATTGCTTGCACAAAACTGAAAAAAAATCCCACACATTCAGTTGGGGAAGCTCTGAGGTATTCTGCTGCAGGCAGCAACATAGACAGCTGAACTCAAAAATCCAGTGTAAGTGGCTGCAGCAGTTGTAATGCATACAGGCTACAGGCACAGTGGGCACTCATTTGGGAATGAGACAGATTACAGTTAAAACCAGGATGAAAAAAATTTACTCAACTGCTTATCTGAAGCAAACAGCAAAGGCCAATTGGTACCGATTTATTTTCCATTTTATTGTGCTTTTCCTTCCTTGACATTTACATCAAATATTTTAGGCTCCCATTTTTTCTGACATAAAGAGGCTCCAATGTGTGACATGCACACCACTTGCCAGGGGTCCTGGCTCTTCAAAGCCAAGATCTCACTACCAACTACGAAGAGATGGAAGCAAAACCAGAATTGCCCATCTGCCTCTGTGATGCCCAGTGGATCTCTCCACACCAATTGCACAGGAATGTGAAGGGAAGGACACACAGCTGAGCAGAAAGTGAGAAAAAAAAGAATAACAAGCAGGAGTGTAGAAGAAATCTGGAAAATTATATGGATAAAGGAAAAAAAACAAAATAGAGGACAACTGATAAAAGAAGTAAGAGACAATGGACTAGATTATGGGGAATAAGGTAACTAAGTGCAAAAATACAATGTGATGCTCACATTCTGGATGAGAATATAGCATTCTGCACATTACAGTGATAGTGGTTTTAGTTTGTTTTTTCTATTTTTCACTTCTGGGCTTAAGATTAAGAAAAAAATCATAGAAATAAGAAGAAATAAAAGAAAAAATCTGATTTTGTGTTTTAGTCTCTAACATCTAAACCTGATTTTTGATAACTTAAACTTATGTAACATTAAAAAAAAAGCTCTAGCTAGATGTTTAAAAAAGTAGACATATCCAATAAAATATCACGTAAAGATGGAAAATAACATGCTTGATTGTTTTTATATCTGAATGAACTTTGTTTGCAGAAACCTCAAAAAACAGGGTAGATATTAATATTTCATATATTAATACCAAGATACATAATTTCAACTATTAAATTATTTTCAGAAATATACATACGTTTTTTTCTGTGCTCCACTAGCTCAACAGCCTGCTTTGCTGAGCATTTTGAAAACCAGTTGTCCCCAAGCAGAACAGTAACCTCATTGGTGTGGACAAGTTTTCCCGGCATGAAAGCAAGAGGCCCAAAAGGTACCTGTCAAAGGCACAGAAGAAATTGCTGAAAATCACTATTAAACATAAAACCTAGACGGTCATTCATGTCTTAGCTTTTTTAAAAAAGTAAAATACAGAGTTAAAGAAATAAAAATTCTACAGCAGTTATTTAATGACTAACCCTTCATAAATATTCAAATGACTGGATACATTTGAATTTAGTACTGTACTTACAAAATTAGAAAAGTCATATTAAACAGACAAGTTGTTCTGTCACATAAAACTACAGCACAGCCGAATGCTCACATGGAAAACAAATCACTTAGTCCTAACATGTAAACCTTGATAATAAAAATATTATAGGTGAGTTGCTCGTTTGTTATACACAGACTATATTAATTTCCTAAAAAAAGCAAGATTAGCTTTGCTAGAATTTCTAAAATACTTAAATAGGTATGGACAAGTCAAAGCTGAGCTGCTTGTCTCAGTATCTGTGTTGCTGATAGTATGTACCTAGAAACCTCAGTGTCAGTTTGTGGGGCTACTAGCAGGATCAGACCATGTTTAATCTCACTTTATCATTCACCTGCATGCAGACCTCAGCCTTTGAGTGATGCTCCACTAAGCAATGCCTGTGCTCTAATGACTGTATTGGCACAGGAACAATACATACAACCAGAATATTTCCAACAGCATATGTTGGAAATAAACAAATTTTATAACTTTAAGAGATTCTTCTTAAAATGTTACACCCCCATTCTAACGTGTATTACAATGTATGGGACATTGGTTTTACGTATCAAGACATCTTCCACAGCCTGGATTTTACAGACAGTGCTTGGGCAAGTCCTGTCCCTGAGGAGCCCTGGCAGCCCCTCACTGGTCTCCTGTACCAGCCCATTGCATCCTTGCACTTAGACCTACTGCCACCTGCCTGCTGCCTTTGGGCTTCAATTGCAAAGGTATTAGGAGATCAAAATCAAATTAAAGTTAAAATGGAAGTGAAAAAAAACCTAAGAACCATATCCACATCAGGTCTTCTCTTTCTTAGGCTAAAAAGAGATCTGTCTCAGCCAGTCTGTAACACTTTCTTCTTCTGTTTTATTCTTCAGCCACCTTTTTTATTCCCTAAGGATAGCCACTTTCTTTCTCATCACCACGGTGCTGAAGCATCTGGCCTATTGGATCTGTGTCCCTGCAAAGCCATATTCTCTGGTTTCAGTATCCAGGAGGGTATCAATGCTTGAAACACTTCTCCACAGGCAGGACCCTGACATTGAGTCTATGCAGAATGTGCTTTTCCTACATGTGTACCCTTCCTGACTTGGTTTTCAAGTAGCAGACTGCAGCATTTGCCTGTTCACTCTTCCCTGAAAATAATGAACATACAGTTGGAATCATATGAAACTATTTGGCTAACAGGATAGGAACTATTTATATACATTTAAAATAACAGATGTGAGTTGGCATTGCTGCTTCAACAAGAATAAGCCTTATCTAGATTTTTAAGGGTTTTTTCTCTGCTTCAAAACCCAATCTTTATGCTTTACATCATGTGGCTGCACATATACACACGGTATATGGACTACACACACAGAATCCCAAGCTGCATCATTAGCACAAGAAAGGGAAACACTCTCTTTCCCCACATGGTAAGTGGGCTCCAATGTCCTCTAACAAACAAGTCAACGCTGTATGATGAGCCAGGCTGACAAGGAAGAAAATCCAGCACTTTCTGTTCAGTTATTTACAGAACAACTTCCCTTCCATCAAAGATATATCTTAAATATATCTGGATCTGAGAAGGGAGGAGGGAAAAGAGAATGAGAGAAAAGTCAATTTGATCAAAACTCAGGTGAGCACAAACCAACAGGATAAAGTGTGCACAGGGAGGTGCGCAGTGGTTAAGGAAGATTCAAAGCACCAGAAAAGATCACTGTGTCACTGTGAAGACTGGTGAAACAAAAATTAGCAGCACCTTTTTGTGGAAAAATCAATGTTCTAGAGTTTATTTCCATGAATCAGGAAATACTTATGGCCAATTTCTTCTCAGGAAATGACTAAGTACCGTAATTCAGTCATAACTCCAATTTTCTATGCAACAGATTTACATATCAAAAATGTCAGGTTCTGTGTTAGCGTTTATGTCATCAGTTCTCAGCTGTCAGCTCCACTGTAATTTATAATGCATTCCAAGGAAAGAGAAAGAAACAAAAGCAAAGGTTTAACTAATATAATAAATGCAACATTACAAAGTACTACATGGCAACCTAAATAACACTTCACCACTGCAAATACCTGAGTTACTAGAACTTTTACCCCATTTTCTTGTTGCACTTCACTGTACATACCATGATATCATAGGACAGTTTATCGGGCAGCGTACGGAGTCGTTCCTGAAGAGCCTCATAATCGCTCTCTACCTTCTTCCTGTTGACAAATTCAAATCGATTCAGTTTCATACCTAAAGTAGAGTTAATGTTTTTCTGCTAGTAAATCAACAACACACAAAAAATCATAGAAAACTAGACTATTTTACCCTTGTAACATATTTAGTTGATAGATTAATAACTTTCTTATAAAAGACTTTGGATGAAAAACGTAATAGCTGGATTATTTGAGAATAATGTGTATTAAAAATAAAATAATTCTTTTACATCGTGCACATCTCTTTCTGAATTTGAATTTTTTACGGAGCAAAGAATCAGTTCTTTCACTAGGATCTGGCATATCTCACTCCATGTCACCTTCAACAGTGATACCACCATCAATATTTAGAAAATAACTGAAAATCCAGTTTATATTTCGTAAGAGGCAAATTCTTCAAATTATCACTCATAACGAATTGATAACCTTGATGTAAGCTGACCTAAAGGGGTGAAATTTTAATTAATTCTGATTCTTACGTAAACCTGGTGTTCCTACCAAGAGACAACACTCCTGAAAGATGGCTAGACTGCCAGGATTCTGTTGCATCTTCAGTCCCCGACAAGGAACAACACAGAGAAGGAACATCCCCTCTGCTGCTTCACTATCCAAACTGTAAATAAGGCTCATGATAAATGGTGAACTTAAAAAAAGTATTCTCACAGTAGACACCTGGATCTTCAGAGGATTTTGCAAGACTTCAGTTGCTGCAGGGATATTCCTTTGTGTGGAAAACAAAACACTCCCTCTAAAAAAGCCTTACTTTGTGAAGACATTCTTAAACACTTCAATTGGGCTGCAACAAGTCTTTTAATAGACCACTACCTGAAGATGTCTGCAAGATGGTCAGCAATCAGCTCCCACATGAAGAAGCTGGTATATGAATGTCAAGTTTGATGATACTGTTTACTTGTACTTCAAAATAGTAAACATATATATGCCAGTAAACTCTGCAATAAAAGGCATCTGAAAGCATGGAGCAGCACACTTAACAATGCTGACCCAAGATGCAAATTACAGGTTTTCTGAGGATTATTCAGGAAAGCAATCTATAAATGTGCTGAAAAATGAATGTCAGAGTTGATAACACAACTCTCAAAATATTATCACTGATTTTTTTAGACTCATAGGCAGAGTGAAATCTTCTTCAGCATTCGTTACGAAAAATTATCTGATACTCCTATGTTTTGACTTATTTGCTTCCACAGTTGAACTTTGCTGTAATTCACCCTACATTATATCTGGAGTACTTTGGTTTCAGTTGCTGAACTGGTCCTGAAAAAAAATCTTGGTTTTTTTATGCCACTTGGACATTGAAACTGTATTCCATGTAACCGATTAGCAGAAGATTCTTGCTGCTGCTGTAGTTTGATAGATTTCTCCCAGATATTTTAGGCAAGTTTCTCTATCCACTCTCTACATCAAAGTGAAGAATAATTCACTTCCTTCAAAGAGGAAGGACAAGCCCATGAATCCTAAAAAAGCTCACTGAGATTTTTTGAGGGGGAAGCAATATGATGACAACTTGGTGTCAACAATACTTATCAATTACTGACTGATATTTGCAGACTCCAGCCTTTGCCTCACAGAGATCTGTATTTGAGAAATGGACACTGATGCCCACAAACTGCCCACTGAAAAAACAAGCATGACCCCCAAGTCAAAGGCCTTGACTGTGTCTCCAACACAAAGTGAAAGGAATGGTATGAAAATCCCACCACCACTCGCAGCAGGATTAAATTTTTCCATAGGTTTATGGCAGACAGGCACTCAACGTTTCTTCACTAATCTAAAAAGAAGATACTACCTTGATGGTCTGACTCCTGCCTGTTCCCAAATAACCTGATGAGGGCAGTGGAGCCATCCCTTCCTACAAAAGCTATTTTGCTTTACAAAGCAAGGTATGTTTCGTTTTTCAGTGGAACTATTGCCCTTTGCTGATCAAACCTCCACTATGGGAATCTATAAACGTATGGACACGTCCTGAACTGGACCATCAAGATAAAGAAAATTAAAATCAAAATCAATCCTTTTAATTAACTGGCCTGAAACAGCACTATTTAAGGAAGGAGGCTGATGCCCTTCACCTATAGCAGACGGTGACAGGAGCTCTGGGGGGTGCTGGTGCTATGCTCAGTCCCAATATGCAATGAAGAACCAAAGAGAACAGAGAGAATGAGTACTGGGACTGCATCTATGAGCATGGCCCTGGCAGGGTAAACACAAGTCTAGATGTTTAACCCCATACCAGATCCATTTGGGCTTAATGGCCTTAGAAATACCCTTCAAGAACTGTACTAAAAATGAAAAAGAAAATACTTTAATGGAAATATACTGAAGCTGAGCATTTTAAAACCCTATTGTTATTCATCCAATTCTATTTAACATTCTTCTGTGTCACTGACTACTTAAAAAGGTCTTATATGAACAAATTACTCAGTTGAAATGAGCACTCAACTCTTGCACAATCAAGATCTAAACAAGGCTACTAATTTTTAAATAATGTTTTGTAAAGATCGTATGGATGCTGTATAAACTGCTTTTCTACACAAAAAGTATCAGTAAGTTAGGTTTTTCATTTGACATTCTGTACTCAAAACCCCCAAGTTCATTCGGCCATGGCCAGAGTTTGCACAAAAACAAACACTGGAGAAACTCCTCCTTCCACAGCCACCCCTCCCACGCCACAAACCTCAGCAATTTTTTAAAGAGGAAGTGAGAGTCGCAATTTTGTAAACTTTAAAAAATCTGTTTGAATTTTAAGGCTTTCTGTAAATTAGTTCATTTCTGAAAAATACCATCTCTTAGTGAAAGAACGGACATGCAGAATTACACAAGGGATGAAACTGGTATGGACACTGCAAACCTCCTGAGAAAGTATTTGTGCTGAGGATATTCTGCCTGACTTCACTACAGCAGAACCAGTAGGCACTTCAATAATATTTCCCTTATTGAAAATTAATGCAGTCTCTGAATTTTAAACATAAATGGAACATATTAGTTTTAGATTATTTTTGCGAGCCAATAGTCAGAATTTAATATGATGATGTGTATAGATTGCCTTGATTTTTTTTTTCCTCTTATCCAGTGCTTGCAGCCTATGTGCATTTAAACTAAAAACATTTGATACACACTAAATATAAATTATTTGCTTGGAGATCTTTCAGGCATGAAGAAAAAGCCTCTTAAAATAAATTTAAAATATTATATGCTTGATGGTGTATAACCAAAGGTTTAATCTCCCCACTAAAGGGGCAGTTGCTGTGATTCTGCAATAACCCTGCAGACAATAATCAAGACAGCTCCTGTTGTTCTCTCAGTAACATCATGGTAAACACAGCATGGATATATTGTAATTTGATACCTGTAAGATCAACTGGTATATCTCACAGTAACTCATAAGATTTCATTCACCATTAAATGTACATTTTCCTCAGATGCCATACAAAACTATTATTTACTAAGTATGTTTTCTATTAACCGCAGATTGCCAACGAAGAAGAAAGCACCCAGATAATAATTTTTTTACAAAACAAACTCTTTTTTTCTAGGTATTTTCTAGGTAACTAAGCTTTATCAAATACTTCACTGTCGAAAAAGGAGAAAACATTACTTTCATATTGTTTTAGCAGATTAAGAGTGGTAGCAGCATTTTTCCCAGAATTTCCTTACTTGTTCCATAGTTAGAAAGAAAACAAAAAGAATATTTAATTCTACCCCAGGAGTACCTTTTCACCAACCAGGCAAATTCATATTTCATCCCACAAGATTACTTGAGGAAAAATGACGAATACGCTGGGTATTTAAAACAGAAGTATAAACACTAAGGTTCAGCGTTTCTGTGATTTAAAGTAATGATATCAGTGGAAAATATATGTATTTTAAATAGAGTACACTGCAACAATTCTCAGCTACTGCTAATTATAATCCCCAAAACATGCTAGTAGGATTTTGCTATCATTAGAATAAACAGCACTACTTTAGTAAAATATAACTAGGTTACTCATCAGTATTTTAGGCATGTAATCAAACATTTTTCACTTACCAGTGCTGGATTTTTTCTTGGCAGCTAGTGACCACCTGTCATTAAAACAGATAACTACTCGTGAAAAAAGAAGGGTAAGCACACAGCTGCAATGTCAATGCATCAGAAACTAGCACAGCAGCTTTACAGATTTGGTGGTGTCTCTATATACATTTTTATTTGTCAGTGCAAAGGCATGTGAATGGTAGTTCCTAAGCAGCATGCTTTATCACACACTAATGCAGACTGATAACCACAGAAAAAATTACAGCTTTTCAATTCATATTTTGGTACAATACCTGCTCCATAACTATTAGGTGACACACAATATAAGATAAGTAGTAGTGTGTGCAATCTGCAGATCTATTTTCAATCTTACATGTTTGCAGAATAAGAAAACAACGTAAATTATAACAAGACATCAATGTAACTTCCATACTCCAGTCATTAAAAAACAAAAACAAATGAACCCCACAGCACCAGTAACATTTTTTCTTTTATCAGTACATCAACAAATGTTGCACAGTACATTTCAAATTGGAAAAGCACAAATTAATTTTGATATGTTTAAATACAAGGATATATGACACCATTATAGGCTGCTGGCTTATCTTCTGTACTTTCTGGGTGCCAAAAAATTGAAGTTTTATCTGAATATTCCACTTATTTCTTTATACCACAAGCTATCCCAAGAGATCCAAAATAACTTACAAAATAAAGTACCTTGTTAAAATGATATTTTTTTTTTCTTTTTAGCTGTATTTTTTAGACTATGTAGATATAGCAAAGAGACAAGATGCTGAAACCTGTGACCTTCTCTGCCACAGTTACAGAGATTGTCTTTCAAAACATATTCTGATCTCTGAATAATGGTTACCAAAAATATAACACAAACAATTTCATTCAATTATATGAAATGCAATGAAGCCATGATGCAATTAAATATGTCTAGACATCTTCTCAATATAAGCATTTTTGAGATTTTTTTTTTTTACAAATTTTGTTTTTCCTATAGCCAAAATAATGCTAACATTTGAAAGCAATTAATGAGAAAATTTGCAGAGAAAACAATAACATACATTCAAGTACCACTGAAAGCACCGGGGCAGATAATTCTTTTTTTTCCCCAAACAACAGAATGAAAGACAATTTTTTTTTTCAGTTAGCATATGTGCAGCTATTACAGAACAGATCTCAGAACCTGCACTTTCTACTCATCTATGAGTGAAAAAAAAATTGGACTACTCTGTGAGCTAATGATACTTTTAACAGAGTGCAGTACTTAAATGAAAAGGATCAGGGCTACGTTTGTGATTACATTATATCATAATCCATCAGGAAAACCTGCCAGGTAGCTTGTCCTGCATAACCAAAGTTTAAATTTATCATTTGCTTTAAACTCCTGTAAATCAAATGACTAGCAAACATATTCCTTAAGGTACAAGCTAAGTACTTTTAAGGTTAAAAGTAAATATACAGACTTCTACAGGACATCAACTCAAAAATCTAGGTCATAATATTAAGCCCATTTCAAGAGTCAGGTTTGCAAAAAGGAATACAGCACAGCAAGGTTTGGTAACAATGCTAACACACAATGGACCCCGCCACAAAAAAGTAAAAGTCAGAGCCTGTTCTATCAACATCCTTCATTCTTTCATATTTGGTAGCAATTGTGAAGTACACAACATAATTAAGCACACAGAAACCTTTATGAGATCTTCTAAGAAAGTTACAGTTTAATTGCCCCACTGCAGATGAAGACAGAAAAGACAGAAAGCTTTCCATTCCCAACACATGACTTTCCATGCATGAAGTGAGCTAAAAGCACAAAAAGAAAAGCCCTGAAAACCGTAAGAGCAGCATGTTCATTAACCTCTACATGATAATCCTTTAGTAGCTGCATATTAACTAGTTACATATTCACAATCATTTACATTATTTAGAGGACCTTCTATGAAAATTTCCAGGCTATATCCATTAGCTACAATGTTAAAGGTTACAGAAGACAGTCTACTTAATGTTGCCAGGAAGCTTTTTTTAATTAGTAAATATGTAAATTGGGCACATATGCTTTTTATGTTTTAAAAAAATAGTCCATCAGTAAAACACCATAGAGGCATATGCTGTTTCCACCACCCTCTATCCCCTCAAAAAAAAAAAGAAAAAAAAAATCAATAACACCAATCAATTTTAATTTAATTCTTCTTCTTTGATATAATCTCTCTTGAAGGGATACTAAAGGGTGGAACCAACAACAAACCTTTTCATTTCAGTAGCCAGCATAAAACGAGACCTTTTACAGAAGTGCTGAAATATACCACCTTAAAAATGTTCCACACAGCACTTCTGGAACTGAATTCTATTTTAAAAATATAGAGAATAAATATTGAAAAACACATGGAGATCAATTATGCATATTTCCTTTATTAGGTCAGTCCCACTGTTTGGGTAACAACTGTTCTTACCACAGCAAAGAAACAAATGGGTAAATATATAAACACATCTTTGATTCCTTGCCTTTAATCAAACACTGGAAAATCATTAGTCTATCTTCCACACATAGTTTATATCTAGAGTTACAATTAAAGAATGAAAATTCCTTTCAGAGTAAATAAAATAAATGACCTGTTTGTTCATTTGAGTTCACTTTATCTGGACATCTAGTGCCACCAACGATGCATTACTTTTAAGAGACTGTAGTGGAAGTGGTAGCAATAAACTTAAATTCTCCCCTTTTAGGCATAAAAATGCATGAGTATGAATGTATGCAGTTATCAGTGGCTTATCTGCATACTAAAATATTTATTAAACTAGTCGTGAAGCAAACTTAATGTTACCTAATCATGGAACTGTTTTTATTAGAACAGGATCCACTGTCGGAAAACACATTGCATAGTCTTAAAAGAAAGCAAATGGGCAAATACCTTGTTTCCTTCCTTTCCTCCAACAGCAACTTCTTAAAATTTTGTGCTTCTCAAGCCCCTGACCAGACACGTATCTTGGGAGACCCATGAGTGAGCCTCAAGAGAGCACACCTCTGTGGGCCTGCAACCCCAAGTTAATTCCTTCTGAATTAAAAACAAAAGCCTTTCAAGGAGTAATGGTTTTATGGTGCAGGAGGGTAGGCTTAGGTTAGACATTAGAAACAAGTTCTTTAGTGTGAGGGTGGTGAGACATTGGAACAGGTTGCCTGGGGAGGCTGTGGATGCCTCATCCCTGGAAGTGTTCAAGACCAGGTTGGATGGAGTTTGATGGGGGCTTTGAGCAACCTGGTTTAGTGGGAGGTGTCCCTGACCATGCAAGGGGCACGAGATGATCTTTCAGGTTTTTTCCAATCAAAACCATTCTGATTCATTAAAGCAGGAAATTATGCATTGCTTGCTCTCATCACTACCAGGATGAACTATTCAAAGGTAAGTGTATGCTATGGCTTTCAGGGAATCTCATGTTTCCAGGTTTCAAAAGCAGGGTGACAGCAGAGCAGAAAGATGAGCTTTAGCGCTACAAATCACTTCCCAGGTGTCCCCCCATTCCATGGTGCCAATATGAACACCAGGCAGCTGGCAGGCTGGTGACTCCAAATCACCCCCAAAAAACTCATTGTACAGCCAAACACTTCATTGCTATCTGAAGGCAGAAAATTCATTTTCTCTAGAATAATTTATTTCTTTCTAATCTACTGATTTCTATTCTACCTACTCTGGCATCTTCCATATGAAGAGCTCAAAAACTTTTCTGTGAATTACAGTGTACAGCACTTCAGAAAGCACTGCAGCTACTTCTGCAGGCTGAGTAACATCACCACTAACACTGGTCAGGAACAGAAGCCAGATCTAACTCAGCAGCCACACACTACAATCACTTAGCACGTTTGCTTGGGAATGAAAGCAGGCAAAAAGGAAAGGCTGTAGCACCTGTACGTGCCCATGGGTCTCTAACCTGATCTATATTATTCTACCTTTTCCCAGCAGGTTCTCACCCTCATGCACATCTTTTTTCCACCTCATTTTTCCTTACCTATTGCTTCTGCACATGCTCCTTACTAACAGCTGAATGTTATGGATGGTGCATGAATTGTCCCACTCTCCACTCTAAGACTATTTCATTTGCATGGCTCTTGAAGGTGGAGAGCATGTAGATGAATGTCACTGCCTACAAAGGTGAGAGGTTTTAGCACACTGAGGGTCATTCTTCTCTCTCACCCGTTCTGCACAGCACTAAGGCAAGCCTCCAAGTCAGTATTTTATTTATGTCTCAGCTCCTGAAATATTATAAGCAACAGAGCTGGTATTGGTATCATCTGTAGACAGTTTCCAGTACTGACTGTAAACCTGCTGTATCGGAGTCACACAATTATGTTCAAGTCTGAAGAACTGAAAACTGGTGCTCTTAAGATGGAAGTTGATTTCAATGCAAATTATGAAAATAAAAATGCCCCTTCAGATTAGGTGTTCCTAAATGAATGAGAGGCTATTTCCACACTTGTGGGTATGAACATGGAAATCTCCTGCATGGCACAAAAGCCATGTTTCTGCTTAAACAAACTGCAAGTGAGGCATCTAAGAGGCCAAGTTACTGTGCTGTTTGTACATGCATACTGGAGTATTTTGCTGCAAAACTGTGCCTCACAATCTAGCTGGTCTTCTGAAATTAGAAGCTAGGGACACAGATCTAATCCCAGCTCTGATTCTATTTCCTCTATATGGCCTTGAGCAAATCACAACCTCTCAGTCTACATTTCTTCATCTGCAAAATGGGGATAATAGTATTAACCTACCCACCTCAGAGTGTTTAATGATGATTAATTAATGTGAGAAAAGCACTCTAAAGATGTAAGAGCACTATATAAGTGATAAAGCATTATTTACCACTTGAAAAGTAATCTGAATAAAATCAGATATGCAAGTAATTTGTTTACATGTAGCAATAATATAATTTGTGACTATTTAATCTTGAATTAGTCTCACTTTAAACATCCCTTTCAATCACATTTCCAGTTACTTAAGGAGAATGGCAGTATAGAATACTTTTTGTGGAAGCAGAGCAAGTAATGAGGTGGTAATTAAAGTAAGAGTCTAATAAAGTCTAAAACCAATGATTTGCCTTCAGGACACTGTCCCTGCCATTTGGGACTGTGTAAATATCTCAGTCTCGACCTTGGTTCTGTACTTCAGAACCTTCCATGAACTACAGTGGAAGTGTATGTTGGTTTTCTGAAATGCAGATCCACGTTTGCAAGGCTTATGATAAATCCAAGATAATTTCCACTACTGACCTAATTCAGATGACTCCAACTCTGAACAGTTTAAACTGCTTAACCTTCTACGTTCAACTGTTTACTGCAGTTGACAAATGCATGAGTTGCCTCCATCTGTAAATGTTTGCAGTATCAAAACTCCCTCTGCCATGCAACTCATGCATGAGATTTCTCTGTCACACCCCCAAAACCCTAAAAGTTTACCAATGAAATAACCAGTTTACAGCATGACTTCACATTACAGAAGAACACTAATAGGTGGTCAAATATTTAATCATCTCTCAGTAACAAGGATGTAACAAGCCACATGCAAAATAAACATATAAAATTAATTTTCATTTGTTCCTCTAGGAAACTACACAGTACTTGCCTAAAACACAGCAACCACTGATGAAGACAGAATTAACATTTACACTACTGTTTTTCCTAGAGCCTCATTTTCAATCAAAGTATGAAATAAAACTATTAAAAGTTCTGCAGTCTGCTGGCACACTGTATGATCTAATGGAAAAGGAAACAAGCATTCTGAGCTCTCATATTCATTTATTAAATCATACTACTCAAAAACACTACATTTCAACAAATTATTAATATAAATTCCCCTTTGGGTGCAAACTTTTGCCTTTTGAAGAAAAGTATTTGGGAAAAATACTGAAGGAAAAGAGCAACTGAAAGAAATTAGAATCACGGCAAACATTTTTTCTAAAGAAAAAAAGTACTTTAAAATATAGCCACAATTTTTACCTTTCCCTACAAGAAAACAACTGAAGATTTACTATTTTTATATTAATTGTGTACACACAAGTGGGTTTCTTGGTTTTGCAGAAAAAGTAGTACATAACTATTACTTATCAATAAATACAAACTAAGTTCTGACCAAAATTATTTCTGAGAGCTTAAAATTCAGATGAAACATATAAGAATTATAAATCAGTAAGAGAATGCCTCATCTCTATTACAGCTGCAATTCTGCCCTCTCAAAATTATTTTATGTTGTGACCACTGCTGGGGTCATGTCACACATACCTTCCTGTTACCTTGCAGTACCTGGACACGCACACGTAAGGGTGGCAGCCAGGCAGACAGGGTCAGCTCACACGAGCCAGCACCCTTCTTCCCTGCCTCCAGCCATGAGTTCCCAACTCCTTCATACTGTTCTGCTGCTTGCCATTGCCCTTTAGGAGTCATTTCAGCTCACAAGCCCAGCAGAAGTCCCAAAGGCAGCAGGATGTTTTCTGCTGAGTGAGTTAAATTAGCCCTAAAGCACCTGAACTGGTGCTAGTGAGGTACAAACTGGAGTAAGGTCTTGTCTCTCCCTGGTAGCAATTCAGTATCTGTGTCATGTAACCTCATCTTTGAGACAGAGCTAAGGAACTTATGACTTAATATTTTAGCTTCCTGCAGGTAAATTTATTCCTGTGTCTATACCATATCCCAGCTAGCTCAGGTACTGGAAGAGCAGTAGACAAAACTAAGCACAGAACTCCCAGATCTTACTAACCAAACATCTCAAGCAGGTTTTGCAAGTTTTGATGCAGTCTATGCTGCAACAACTATGCTGCTAGCAATACTTGAGTTAACTAGTTTAGAGCTGACATGAGCCATGGCACATGTCTCCCAGACATGCCTCCAGGCTGTGCTTCAACATTCAGCTGCAGTCCTGAGTAAAGTAGCCATCATCCCTCTCCCTGTCTCCAGCTCCGTGGTTCCTCATCTTACCCTTCCAACTCTGACACAATTGGCTGGCAGACATTTGTGATGCTGCACAACCAACAGCATTAGGGAACCACACTGGATGAAAAATAAATGGGAAAGGAAAGAGAAGCAAAAAGAGGCAACAACAAAGGTTGCTTTTAAGCTGGATCCCAGCCCAGGTCAATCTGCAGTGTTACAAATGTCCCATCCTCAAAGGCAGAAGCAAGCAGTCACAAAAAAACCCTAAGGTTAAAAAACTGTTCAACAAATTAAAGTCATCTCCTTCCTGGATAACTCATTAATTGCCTGACAAACAAGCAACTCAGACTGTTGCTCACAACTGTTCCTACATGAGCATGGCCACAATTCAAAGGGTCAGCTGTGCTGGCATTTGACATGACCCTTTTGGCATGTGTTACTGGATTCCTCTTAACCCACAGAGGTCTGATCACAAGTGTTAGTACAAGACTGGTGAAGGGATTCAACCTTCTCATGACAGTGAAATTGCAGCCTCTGCTAACAGCCAAGAGGAACCACAAAATCAGCAACCACACAGTGCAGCTCAGTGTCCTGAACACTACTAAACAGTACAGCCTTAGTGCCATGGTTGCTGCTCTGAGGGCTCAAGATGACAAGCTCTGAGCTAGCATATCCATCTGCTAGACTGGGGCTTCAGATAAACACAAATTACAAATTTACAACCTCAAAGGGGGAAAGAAATGTCCATGAGGCATGGGGTACCCAAGTCAATCTGAGAAAACAGGTCACAAGCATGATTTCTGGAACAGAGACCTGCAAAGATGCTAGAGATACTAAAGATGACTCTCACACAGTATTCTGGTTACTACATCCACAGAATCTGTAGACAGACAACTTAGTAGCATTTAAATTTTGTGGATATAATCTCAACTACACGCTTTAGTTACGGAAGAGGCAGGACATACACAGACATGCCCAATCCAGAATAAAGGAAATGCTCTTTAAACTGTGAGTAGTTTGACTTGAATTACCATTTTAAAAAACCTTATTTAAGATCAGTTAATTAATTTCACAATTCTTAAAACTATATAAACCATGGGTATTTAATTCGTACTAACGAGAACATAGACAAATAGTGACTGCAGAAAGTAAAAATGATGATCAATTAACACTGGAGGAACAGTATTACACTGAAAGCTCCCACATACTAACTAAATTTAGACCTTTTACTTGAAAGAAGCACATAAGAAACTATTATTGGAACCCACCATTATAAAAAAATAAAGTGGATGTCACCACAGGTTTCTTAAGCTTCAGCTAGCACCTTTAAAGAGGAGTATGCCAAACCATGCTTCAGACACTACGTTAACTCCTCTCAAACAATTACTGTGCAAAATGAAGTCCTACTGCAGTGGTGTTTCATTCCCAGGCTTTCTCTATATTCTGTTAACATGGATGCAAGCCGGAAAAAGTGCTGTACCCTGAGAGACACTGGACTGGAAAGCACGTGGAATCTCATCTGCTGAGTCTTCAAGCAAGCAGTTCCAGACTTCTAGTGGCCCCTGCAGCAGCATGAAGTGCACAAGATCCTACTCAGTTTTGCTGCTCTTTTTCAGGCTGCAGGAACAGCTTTAACACTGCCAAGTTACTGATTTCATAATGCAGATTTTACTTGAATAAAACTTACACAGAAGCAGCTAGCCCCAGATATAGCTCACACAGGAAGAAAAGAAAAAAAATTAAAGGAGCATATTCTGTGATCTGTTTCCTTGTAACCCACCTATAAATTGTTTAACTGTTGAAAAACTTCAGCTACTCAGGATCTTGAAAACAGCTTGGCAATTAAAGATCATATAGCCCCACCATCTAAATTCATAAAAATTAAGAATATGTCATAACACAGAGTGGCCAATGAGTTACAGTAACAGCTGCACTGAATCTAACTGTGCTTTGGTGTCATGCTGACTGACAGGAGATTCACTTCCTTTAATGTGTTTATCAGTGCAAAAAAAAAATAGTGTTTATCAGTGCAATGCTAGGGAAAACAAAACAAAAAAACCAATAAACAAACAAACACACCACCACCCCAAAACATAACAAAACCAAAAAAAACCACTATTGCCAGCTAACACTGGAATGCTTTAGATTCTCCATGCCTGTTTGCACTCTACAAATGTCTCTTGGGTCTAACTGGTTCTATAATGTCACCCATCACATGTATCTTCATTGCATTGCTCAGGAGCTATAGAACACATCAGCCCACTGCAAATTCACTTTCTACACAAGTCTCACCAAATGATACGGATTTGACTTGTCAACTTCCTATCAGTCAGTAATCCCAACCCATTTGGCTGTAGGATTAAACATACATCAATTATCAGGTCTAAATGCAGGCTCAACAGCACCAGAATCTACCTTTTTAAATCTTCATTTAATAATTCCTGTACTAACTTGCAATAGATTTAGCACAGTATTTTCTGCTAACATATATTGCTTTTGCAAGTAATCCATGATACATATGTTATATTCTTCTTACAGAAATATTCAAAACTTTACACAGGCACTGTGCTTCCAATGATGGTCTTTATCATGAAAATTACAAGATATTCTTCTATAATTTATCCCCAAGATACACATTCTAAGTCATGTTTTTATACAAAGTGCCTTTAGTGGGAGCACTGAAAATTGCTCTTAACATTTTGGTCTTACTATCACTACAAATTAATAAGATGAAATCTGTCCAACAGGCAAGCAGTCCTGAACAAGAATTAAAATTACTTTTCACCAGGGGTCCTAAACCTGGAAGTTTCAGTCTCAATCAGATTAGAAAGTCATGAACATCCTGTTCTTTTAATATTTTTAAACAGAAAGGAAGCCTCAGTTCACATGGTCTCCAGAGCAGCCCTTGAGCACTTAAAAGCTCAAAATCATAGTTGAACCAGGGTTGTACAACAGCCTGGATGTTAAAATAATCAACCACAATTCAAATATTCTCTTTAATTCTGCAGATGTATAATGCTGTATTTCACTACTGCACTAAGGGTTGCCTTCAGACTAACAAGAATTATTAGGCTTCTTTATGCTCAGTCATCATGGGGATGACACAACATCACAGCAATAAAAATAATTGTGTTTGCTTAAATGCCAGTATATATATACACACACACACATATATATATATTTATATATATACACACACGTATAGATGGCTACATAATTTTACTATTTGTTGTGATGCTTCTACTACTATTACTAGTTTAATAAGGTACTGGGAAACAAATTCTCCTTCATCTTTATGCTAAGACCAAAACATGAGCCCTCAATTTCAGTAATTTTGTGAGAAAAGTATGAATCTCTGAAAAGAGGCGGCTGAAACAAAAAGACCTCTTCCATCTTAAAATACAGTATTTTTGTAACTGAAAACACTGTTGTAATCCAATTATATATATTCATTGCATAGAGGGAAAAGTCTACTGTATCTTCATTGTGACACTCCATTGTAACCAAGATATGTAGTTCTTTAGAATAATTTCATATTGAAGTGTTCAAAATTTTTTTTTAGCCAATTTGCAGAAATTATGTAAAGTTTCCCAATGATAAAATATAATTTTGGTACACCAGCCTAACAGAGGCTTAATTAATGGTCTCTTGGGCCTCTTTTCCACTGGAGCAGATCTGTGTTTAAGAAGAGTCTTAAACTTGCTTACAGAGAGGTCTTACCATGAACTGGGAATAATTCTATGATATCCACTTACACATTAGGCCTGACTGACACTAATGTACCAGAGAAATTATTCTTCACCAAATTCTGCTACCTTGAAAATTAACTGAAGGTGTCCAAGCAAATGAGTTACTATCACCAATTATGAGTATAATGTGTTACTATGCAGGCAGAATGGACGACGTGGAGTATTCCAGCAGATCCTCTTATTGTTCTTCCACAGTAATGGTCGGTTGGATATGTAGACCTCTTAGTAATGACCCAATGTGGTACTCTAATGTAGGCACATTTTTGCAGTCTTCCAGACAAGGCAGAGTTTTCACACCACATACAAGTTATAATAATTTCTCAATAATTTCTCTTAACTACACCAGCATGTGACAAACCAATACACACTGAAGTTAAAGCCCTCCATTACCCTTGAGGAGCTCTGATGTGCATCTCTGACATAGCTTTGAAAAATTTTAGTCATATGAGAAAAATTAGTAGAAAAAATGCAAGGTGTGCAGATTGAGGCAACGCACTTGGGCAAACCACACTGCTTGTGACTGTGAGGTCCACGGTGATTCTGCACCCACAGAGAGCTCACTGCAAGGCGGGGATCGATGAGCCCCGAGTCACAGCCACTAACCCAGCAAGGCCCACTCACCTCAGCTCGGGTATCAGTGTAGCCTGCAGGTGAAGGCCATCTCAAGTTTCACAGTGTGGCCACGGGTGGAACAGGCCTCCAAACTCTCAGGATTCATTTCCACGGGGGGAGGCTGGCTCTTTCAAAGCCATTTTCAAACATAATTTATGTCTTTTTTAATGCAAGCCAACAAACATTTTTAATTTTGATACACCAACTCCTCAGGCTGGACCACAAGGCGAGTCAGCTCAGAGACACCCGCTGGGCCTTGCGCGGGGCCTACGTGCAGGACCACGTTACAAAACGGGACGCCTGGGCCCGCGGCTGGAACACCCACAGAAACGGGGAAAGGGGACGAAAAACAAGGGGGTGAGCGCGACCCTGCGTGCAGGCGCTGTGCTTATGTAACGGTGACGGCCCGCGGGGGCTGCCCGGGAAAGCGGCGGCAGCGACCCGCAGGCTGTGCAGGGCCAGGCCCGCTGTCCCCCGGCCGCCTCCCGGGCAGCCCCCGCGGGCCGTCACCGTTACATAAGCACAGCGCCTGCACGCAGGGTCGCGCTCACCCCCTTGNGCTGCGAGCCGCGAGAGGCGGGCGCTCCCCACCCCCTGCCCGGCCCGGCTGCCGACGGCTCCCCCAGCCGCCGCGGGGGGCACGGTTGATACTTCCCGGTCCGGTTCCCCCCACACACACAACCGCGGGGCCCGCAGGCGCGGGTGCCCCTGGCCCTGTTGGGAGCACAGGCCCAAGGCCCGTAGGCCTTGGGTTCAGAAAACTAAGGCATCAGTTTGTCAAGTGTTTTGATGGTCTGGGTAATCCTAGGTACGCCTGAACACAACTGCGTGGCATTTACAAACAGGGAAGGGATGTCGCAATAACGGGTCTCGGAATGCCTGCTCTGCAGAGTTTACATAGTCAGGACGTCTGACAGTGAATAAACAGTAAGTTGCTGTAACCCAAAGGATTGCAAAATATTGTTAGATTCAATACATTGTTAGAATCCCTTCAAGCAGCACTCAGGCTGCCTACATGGAAAAGTTACTGCATGGGAAGCAAGTGGCAGAGAGCCACTCTTGATTGTAATATGCAGTAAATTAATCAGCTAATTTCATGAATGGCATTAGACACATCCAAAGTAACGTGCTGGTAATGGAACAGAGCCATACTTGAAGGGCACTGCTGAAAACCTGGATAACTTTACATGGTGTTTGATCAGCTGCAACAACTCTGGCAGGTGTATTTTAACATCTCATAGGTGGGCTCAGTTACAGATAGACCTTCTGTTTACTGCTGCACCTTTCTCTTGGTTGAATAGGGGTTTGTGAACACCCAGCATATATATTTGCCAGGAGAGTAGCAGGGTTTATATTGTGTTCCTCACAGGCACTGGAAGGCATGTCCTAAAGTGGAGGCACGAAGGTGCGTTTTCCATAACTTTAGATCCACGGTTTCCTTCTTCAAAAGAAACAGCAGTTTATTCCCATGAGCAGAACTAACCCTGTATACCCCACAAACCAACTGCTTATGTTGCATAGATGGTATGTTATGTGCTATGCACTTTTCTGTGTCCATGTTCCCATCCCCCTTAAAGACCTTGTTAAAGCTCCACAGAGGAGGAATTTAGAAACCATTTTCAAAGCATGGTTACTCAAGCTGGAAGCTAGCTTTTAGCCAGCTTCCAGTATTGCAAATAAAAATCTGCAACTGCAGCTGGGTAGTTTGGTTTATGAAGTAACTACATCCATAATCTTCAAGAATAATTGAAAGTTAGCTGAAATCTCTGGCATACATTTGCCACCAAGGCATTCTGGATCCTCTGAATGTACAAGAGATGTCTGTATATTGTCAGTAGAAAACAGCTCACCAGCAAAATAATATCTCAAGTTTGACGAGGTTATACAAATCTTGTGTTCTTTCTAAATACTCATAGTAAGTAACTACCTTTCAACCTGCTTAGAACCTCTTCTAAACTTTCTCCAATTAATAGGGCTTGCAGAGTACATACAACAAACATGGGAAATTTTGGAATGCTCTTGTTGGGTCCCATTTCATCCCAACTCAATTGGAAGTCAAAACAGATGCACAACAAAGATATATGTCTTATTTTAGATTTTAATTTTTGCTTACCATAACAAAAAGGCATTTAACTAACAAAAGAAAGGAACAAAGTAGGAATTCTAAATCACAAGACACTTCTCTAAGCAGATTGTAAAGGCATGCAATCATTTCTCTTGTTTCCTAGTCCAAGGACTTTGCTGTTTCACATGCCACTAATACATCATTTAGTCACAAAATGTATTGCACTGAAGACTTTTGACACTTGGCCAAAATAAGAGGCTACATCATTATCAGAGTAATGACTTTACATGTTTGGTTGTACTGACGATAGTATGGAATAGTTTACTGGATCCTTTTGTACATTTGGGTTTTTATCTGCCAATGAAGAAGTGTTCTAATAGTGACAAACAGATGGGAGACAGCAGTTGCCAAAGAGGAGCACAAAGCCTGACTCTGGATCACATACTTTTGCACTTATAACCTGTACAAAACCATTGTCACTAGTGAAACACTCTGGACTATAAGTTAAATCAAACCAAAACTTGGCCTTCTAAGCATCAGATTTTTGCTTACTACATTAAATCTTTTAGATGGCCTAGCAGATGATTTTCATAAAACCTTGGGGAAAGCTCTGGAGAACTCTTATGTAATCAAGTAAGACAAAGGCAAATAAGCAAAGCTTTCACATTCTCTTCCATGTGGATGGCTCATCAGTCAGCAGATATATCTGTAGTGTAGCTGAAGCTATGGCTGCTGGCAGAGCTCCCACCAGAACCCAAGCTTAGTAGCTTGGATGAGCTTTGAGAATCTGTGTCACTGTTGGATTTGGTATAAGCATGTCAGTTCTGCCTGTGAGAGGTCAAGTTCAGTTTGCAGCAGAGAAACTCACACCAAGGCTCTGGCTCAAAGGATATTGTTCTAGGGCAAAGAAGTTGATGCCTTCACCCATACTCTTTAAACGTCATTCATCCCACTCCACAAAGAAGGCAGGCACAACAGAAGGGAAAAACAAGGAGAGGAGAGAACAAAGAGGAGGCAGCAGCCAGTGTTTCTGCTGAGAGAAACAAAGGTGAGACCATTACACCTCTGTTTTGCAAGACCAAAAGCCGCAGTTTAAAAACAAATTGCAACAAAAAGTCATGGATGAGGACAAAAGGATTAAGAACCAGGTCATCCTTGGAGCTCACAAATGTGCTCATACATGCAGACTTACACAAAGAACAAGTTTCTTTTGGACTGGCTGAAAAATGAGTACCAGGAAAAAGTGACAGAAAGGAGTTCATCATTATTAAGTTGGAAAATAAGTTAAGCTGAGACAGACCTCTGACAAGAGGTATGTATCTTTGGAAAACATCTTGGGATGTTCAAGAACCAAACTTACACACCTTCAGGTTCAGTTTTTCAGCACGATCATGCATTAAGTAGGTTGACGTTAATTTGTTTCTTCAGGGAAAACAAGGGGCCTGATTTGTTACATTAAGGTTGAAGCTACTGGACCTTGAAGTCTGTCAACACCGTGTTGTCACGTTTCTGCGTCAGCAGTGAAGAGGAGCCTGGATTTCCGTATTGGATTTAGTTGGAAATTGCCCATACACATACACAGCTGTCTGGGAGTAGTTGCTTAAGAAAAACTGGGGCAGATTATAAGCATTCTGGTGAGACTATCTATAGAAATTCTATTTCTATATGATCCAAAAGACATCTATGTAAAGTACGTGGTATCTTTAGAAGGCAAGACAGCCAACTCTTAGTGTGCATTGTTTTAATCTTATTATGAGTTTGATAATAAATAATTTCTTTTTATAATACTATCATGCAATAAAGCTCAGGCCCCTCACAGCAACACAGCTGAGTGTACCTTAGGTTTTATACCATGAGTGTTGTCCTGGCTGGTTTAATACATGAAGACCTGGATGCTCTGTGTGCTTTGTAGTTGCTTCTGCCATCTTTGATTAGTATCACCTGGAAATCCCAGCTTTTCTGAATGTAGTCACACCCAAGAGGAAAGCCAGACTCAGAAAAGATTAGTGTCACTTTGCTTTTTCCCCCTCATCTTTTCTCTGTAAAGGAGGAGAGTTTTCTGATCATGGCAGTATATTAGTAAAGATAGCCTAGATACCTAAATACCCTAAGGGCTTCAATCTTTTCTCATATGTACCAGTATTAAAGCTGGTATAACTCTGTTGACTGCAATGGTGATTTATACCTGTATCAGTGAAAGGAGAATCATGTTTTGAAGTTTGTATGAGGGGTACTATGAGATTTGTTCTTTTAGCTTGTTATACAAACAGTACCAAAGTCACATTTCCATTGAATATAAGATTGTGACATTAAGGTTGTCTTTCTCCCAAGCTATTTACTCCTCATTTGCTGAGATGATGATGAGGGTGGCAGAGCTAGAGCAGTGTTTATACAGACCCAGGCAGCAGATATAGAGGTCTTTCCCACTGCAAATGCACAGATTCTTTTCCAGCATTTGGATACACAAACTCTCTTCAGTATGGGAGCCAACAAACATGCACACACAAACCAGAGCTGGTAGCACATAAAATTCCTGTGAAGATCTGCATTTAACTTTCACAAGCTAAAATAAGGCTGTCAGACTTAGGCCCATGACAGTGTGTTTAATACAAGTTGTACATCAGATCCAGGCATGAGCCACCTGGATCAGACCCATGAAGAACTCTCAACTAGACGTGGCCTTGCTAAATACTCAGCTACTAGGTGTATTTTTCTGCTCATCATTGATCAGGAGCAGGTTGTACACTAGTACTTATTGCTGTACCTGAGACAGCTAGCTTGATACTGTAAAACTCAGAAAGCTGTTCCTTTGGTTTCCAATATGAAGGCCCAAAAGGAGATGTCACAGTAAAATACCAAATTATATTGAGTATTACATTTTTAAGCAAACAACTGGGATAGAATTATGACAAACTGAAGGAAGCCATAAACAACTGTCCTCTCCTTCTGCTGCTGTAAACCCAAACATATTACAATTCAGTTCTGCATGCCCTTTGTTAAGCATGTAATCCCAAATTACTAAAACAATCCTCCTGGCTTCAGTGGAAGCGCTTACATGATCATGAGCTCTCCTCCAGGGAAAAAGATTCAGATGACTTGTCTAAGGAAGAGTTTTTCTGGAGGCTCTAGGCTGAGGAGACTTGTAGCACAATTTGAACTCTTTTTGCATCACCAGATCAAATCTGGCCCTGGTAATGATGGGAAATCATTACCATCTGAATTCTAATCCATGTCATATGTAATAAGGACTGGGTGGTCTCATTATAGCTTCTAGGAGAGTAAACCTCATCTCATAAACCACCACTGCAGGTGGCACTTAAAATAGAGATCTCTAGGCTCCGTGGCATAAATCCAGCATTTTTTACCACTGCTGAATTCACATAGCATTAAGGAAATGTAACAGTCAGTTAGCTTTGTGTTTTCTGAACCCTTAAGATTTGCACTAGATCATTATTTAGAGGAAGAAAAAAAACCCAAAAGAACTCTAAGTGCATATTTTGTATGGAAAGATGTAAACTACAAATATTTGAGTCAATCTCAGTGAGGTGACCCCCAACCACTTAGGCCAGCAGTCATGGGCCCTGAAGAAGAAAATGGTTCCAAAGATACTGTGTTTTCTGGGCACATATACAAATAGATCTCACTTTATACAACAAATTAGAATTGATTAGACCCCTTCTATGCAAAAGATGAACAGGTATTTCCACATCCTTCAGCATGTTGATAGATCTAGGGGACTAATATTTTTGGAGACACAAACTATTTTAACCAACCTGAACTTGACACCGTATCAGTTTACAGGATGAGCCACAGTCTGTATCTGTTTACGTGCATTTGGTGTATTACATTGCTAGAAAGTTACAGCCCGGCCATCTTAACTCAGTTGTGTTTCAAAGTACCATGCAAACCTGGTCTACTTTGCTACAGAAACAGCTAGCAGATATCCTTGAGCTGGCATCTCCATGGTTTAAAATTTGGATGGAAAATAATAGCTAGCCCAAGCCCAAGCAACAGCCAAAGCATCATTGCCCATGCTGGCAGGACTGGAAGGACAGCACTTCTGAACACCTGCTCAACAAGATTTTTGATCAGAGGTGGTAGCTCAGTGCAGGGGAGATGCAGCAACATTTACCATCTTCAGGAAGCAAAGTAAATAGGGCTGTTTCTGCATGAAAAAAATAAAAAAAATAGCTTTCACACAGACACACTGCTCTTTGCTAAAAATAGTCAGGCTTTCTTCTAAAGCAAGTTTATGACATGAGAGGTCCATGATAGGGGAGCTGCTGTTTACATACAAAAGTGATGCTGATAAACAGAGAAGATAGCATTGTAGTTCAGTGAAGAGCAGATAAAATTTTTGTGATTTGATTTCAATGTATTTCGAGTGGGTTTTTTTGAGTGTGTATTTCAGTTGTTTTTTCCAAAGGCATCTATAATTTAGGAGACGTATTTATATACATAAATCAAAATAAGTGAGGAAGTGACAGAAGAAGGAACTGAAGACTTTCATTAATGTGTTCCATTTTGAAATTTATATATAAGAGCACAAATGCACAAAATCTTAAAGGCCTCGATCCAAGAGAGCGCTTACATGTATACTTAATTTTAGTCTCACTACAGTCACGCTTTGCTGGATTGAGGCATAATAATGGTAAACTTCTAGGCCAAATTCTGGACTGAATTCAGTAGATGCAGATGTCTTTAAAAGGAAACAATATGTGTATGTAGAAATCACATCTCTAGACACGCATGCCTGATCACTTGCATTCGTGTTCTGAAATTGTCAAAAGCATGAACATTTGTTTCCCCAGATTTAAAATACTTGCCCTATTTAACACAAACTCACAGAGGTGTTTTGCTTTGCCAGCAGAAAAAATGGTCTCTGCCCAGAAAACCTGACAGTCTAAAATGTAAATAGATAAATAGCCAGTAAAACATAAGAAAGGACAAGAATAGAGAAGAGTTGGAATAATAGGCTCAAAGGGTTGTTCATTATAGACATGTGCATTTTGTGGTTGCCAAGTTATAAGTTTTAAATATAGAAGTTTACTTTTATGTAGAAGTAATAATTATTAACAGAACACAAATCTTAGGGGGCTCTACAGATCATTTTGACAATCCAGAGTGAATGGGGGTTTTGCCACTCATTTCAATAGAGTCAAGCTTTTACTCCATGTTTCTCCTTTAACCCATGTGTCCCCGAGAAAGACTGCACACAAATCTTTGTTGCCCGCACGCCTACCCTGACCTGTATAGCTTGGAAACTTGTAAATATCCACTGATTCCGTACTCTCAGAAGGGGGATTTGTCATTCATTGCACAGCTGTGAATGGCAGCAAGCCACACAGCAGCAAGCCCTCCTCCAGCCTTTCTTTATAACCAGCCCTCCTAATTAACCCTGCTAACATCCAGAAGCCAAGTGGGAGACTCTTACAAAAGAGGAGTTGCCTCACAATACCTCACCTCCAATCCTGCAGTGCCATTTTAAGATGAAGGACATGTAAACTCAGCAGTATAGGACTGCTAGGTAGGAACTGCCCGTGCAGATGGCCATGCTCAGAGCTCTCATCTGCTCCCACTCACCCCAGGAACTGTAAATGCTCTGTACCCCTGACTCCCATAGGAAAAGGGATTTAAAACTGTCAGGCAGAAGCTCTCGCTATTAACTTTCAGTTTTGAAACAGCTGAGAAGTGGAGGCTTTGAGGAAATCTGTGTCCAGTTTCTATTTTCAGATAAACTGCCAGGGAAATAAATCACACAATAATGATTTTCAGTAATTCTTATAGGGGAACCAACAACTCACTGTAGTGACTCAGTTTTTGCAGAGTGCTCTACAATGGTGTGTAAGCACTTTAATTTCACCCTTGATTAAGACAATTCAAGGGATCTGGACTTTGTTCCTTTAGCACTTTGGAGGTGTTTGAACACGAGGTGGGAAGAAGGCAGCGGACAGACTTTGTCATCATGTTGCAATAGGCACTATAGGAAACATGCAAAGGTACACGGAGTTAATATTTTTCTGATATTTCAGGGCTTGTACTCAACCCAAAATACATAAAATTCACTTGTTACAGGGATAGCAACTAGCCTTAATAATATCACTGCTAAGGTTAGAGCAATATGTGGCCTGGTCTTGCTTTTGCCCAGATTCAGTAGACCTGTTGGAGAGGGAAAAAAAATCTTTCCAGCAAGATGATTTTAGTACCAAAATACCTTTGTAGTACTAGGAAAGAATTCAGTACCCTAAAAAGTGGATAGTTGGGTTTGAGGTTTCTACCTTATTTGTCAAAAGACAAAACAAAACAATCACGTTAAGATCAAAGCTGCAGCTCTTACACCCTGCTGAACCCAGGCACTGGCTCCAGGGGCTCTGAGCAAGGAACTGGCATTAGTTCAGGGACTTCAACCCGGCTCCACACTGTCTGAAAGGTCCATTCATAGGGAAGTTAATGCAATATCTCAGCCTGAATTACCTCCTTTTTATCACTACCTCCATGCTATTTAGATATGGATTTTTTAGTTAAATGTACTTGTTAAATTTTAATGTTCTTTTGAAACACTGGTGAATTCAAATACCACTATATGCAGCTTGCCGGGTCCAAAGAGTCACACAGGGGGAGCAGAGCTGTACTCAAGCCATGCTGAAGTAGTTTAGCTACAGCAGCTGATCTTATTTTCAGTACAGGCATGATGCAATAACTACCCAGCTAGTAGGCATTAACTTTTTAGCAGTCCCATTTTATTCTTAGGAACAACTTCAGGAAGCTATGGTTGAAGTGAATCTTTCCCCAAATTGCCCTACACTGTGCTCCAATTTGCTTCCTCCCTCCCAAGGCAGATCCTCAGTACCTACAGACACTCGGCTGTTTGTGAGACAGATGTGACCCTGTCCAGGGGGTCACACAGGCAGTCACTGCCCCTTTTGCAAGGGCAAGACTGAAGGCAGACACCACTGAGTACACACAGCTGCTGACCACACACTTAGACTCTGGAGGAAATTAACTCTTAATGTAGCAATAATAAGAGCAAACATATTCTTTGAGAATGGGAGGAAATAAACACTGAATTGTTTAATTGCAATTTTTCTTTTGTTTGGGACAGTGCTTTGGTCTACAGTTCTAGAATGTATTGGTATTCAAGTTCTAGAATGATCAAGAGACCAATGATTTCCTCTTGCACTCACAAGACAGCTCCAAATATTTGTTCAAGTTCAACTGTGATAGACAAGTACAACACACAGAGGTCTGGAGATGTTAAGGCAAGAAAGGACTACTAGGTCAGCTATCCCCACTCACATGGCAACAGCTACTAGACCACCAGAATACCCTTGCATCAAATTTCATACTTACACTTTGATGAACAGCTTCTACATAACTAAACAACATCATTCAGAGTCTGAAGACACTAAGACAGGTGGAACCAATCCCCAATGCCAGCAGAAAGTTCCAGCAGGTACTTTGAAATGTCCAATTCATTTCCAACTTCAACAACTGTTTTCAGATGTTATTTCTTCTGGCACATCTTCCTGCAGGGGAAGTAAGCTCCCTAGTACTCTGATTTTTTTTCCCCACGAAGGTGCTGATACATTATAACTGAGACACTTCTCAATCTTTCAACAGTGAAAGACAGAATAAAACATCCTGTGGCCTTTGGTGTTTGTGAAGGAGTAGTGGAAGTCTTAATTTGACACAATGCAGTATCAGTCATCTCCCTTCTCAAACTTGCCAGAAAGCTTTTAATTCCTTTTGGGAAAAAAATATACTCACAGTAAAAAGCATGTAAGCATCTATCAGTTCAGAGAGCCCTTGGTCTCTCAGCCTGGTTTTGAGGTGGACATGAGCCCTATTTCTGACAACCCAATTTGGAATTGCATAGCAGATATAAAATTTAAATCTTGTGTAAATCTAGAGCTCTAGTGCTGCTTCTAACAGCAGCTTTTGTTTCACTGAAGTATTTTCTTTTCATAGAAGTGGATTTCAGCTAATCTTGCACTGATTTGAGAAAGCCCTTTGCAGGTCCCAATGTCGTTACAGACTGTTTGCAAGGATTTGCCATTGATTGTTGCCACTGTGGTCATTGGTAGACAGGGGCTGCTCCCCCCCAGCCAGCATCTTCTGGAGGGACTACCCAGCTCTCTGATACAGAGCAATTTTTCTGAAAAAAGGGCCAGCATGGTGTGTTTTGTGACTAGCACAAGCACCTGCATTTGATCTTAGTAGAGAAGGAATCAGATAGAAAAGCAAGTCCCAGCCTTGGCAGCACAGGCAGCATCCCCCTGAGCTGTGCCTCAGCCACCCCCAGGACTCAGCTGCTGGCCCACAGACCTGCTCCCAGAGGGCTATTTGCCATCCAGCCCCTCACACAGCACCCTGCTCCCTGTCACAGAGCAATGGGATTGGTATCCAAATCCATCCCTTGCCCCTCGCTGGTGCCTGTTTGGGGCTCCAGCCCCTGGAGCTATACCTGACAGCTCCATGCTAAAGCCATTCTCTGCTTCCCACTCCCTTTTCTGCTTTGTCACCTGTGACAGCAGCTCTTTCCCTCAGCACCTGAGACCCATTTCCACAAAACAGAACAGATGAGGCTTCACAGTCCCTTTTTCCCCAGATCCCTCACCCCTGGCCTGTGTCAGCCCTGCCCAGGACCGTGCAGAAGTGACATGACTGAGCCACAGGGAATCACAGCTTGTAGGAGGGAAATGCTGCTTGGATCCCTGACACAGCACAACCACTGGCACCTACAGCATCACAAATCCTGTCAGGGCTTCCCTGTCTGGCACTAAAACCATACCTATTATTTATGGATACCCCTTTTTAAATTTAGAGGATTAAAAATTAGAAAACATGTCCTTAGATTTCAAAGTGTAAAAAAGGGTTATAAATATGCTAAGTCATTCTTTTGTGTGACCTGAATAATTACAGAAAGTGTAAGAGTTGCAATTTAAAAGGATTTTCAAAACACATCATCTTTCAAAAGACACATCAGAAGAATGTGACCTCAGCGTTGTGTAAGTTTTTCTGATAGAGTATATAGACCCAAAGTAAGATGACAGCTGCCCTCCCATAATTATCTAGTAGGAAGCTGAAACTAACTGAAAACTACCCGAAATATCAGTATCAGAGTTGACTCAAATGGCACCGGCACAAAGATAAGCATTGTGCTTAAATCCCTACAAGACGCTGGATCTGACCTTAAAGGAAGATGCTGATTTCCAATGCAGACACAACACCTCTCTAATTACTATATACTACAATTATTATAGCAGCACATGCAGATCTTGTGCAGCGCAGTATGAAAGCAGACTGCTCACACAGAGTAGTTTGTGTGGTCATGGTAATCTCAGCACAAGTAGGAGAGAAAGCCACAGATGCACGTCCACCTTCCCACGTTTGGGAGCCCAGGCAGATCCACCCTTCCCTCCTGTTAACCATGTGCCCATCAACCTCACACTGGAGCAGTCTATGTTCAAAAATCAGGAGTGTCAGTTCTAATGCTAAGGGACAAGTCCCATTGTCTTCTGGCATATCGTGTTTTCTTTGAAATGACTTGTCCTAGATTTTTAGATTAAAAATAACGAGTATATAATTCATATATACCACATAAATTTTATATTAAAAAAACCTTAAAACCATACCTACAGTACTTTAGTACCTGACTTGTATATTTATGTGACTATTGTTAGAAGTGACTAATTGGGTTTGATTAGCTTCATCATTAATATTCTGTCCATAATTTAACATGCTTCAATAAAATACCCTAAAGCAGTATAATGATTAGATTTCAGGAATATGTGTTTTGCAATTAAGTTGCTCTTGATTTTGATATGCAGATTAAGAAATGGTGGTCTCATTTAAAAAAAACTGCCCTTATTAACTCAGCAGTATACTCTGAAGATTAGGTAAGAAATCCAAGATTTTCTCTTTGTATATGCTAGTTAAAATGTATTTCAATCAAGCATATGTGGGCAAATCAGATTTGATTAGTTTAAGTTCACAGTCATTCTACCTAAATGAATAATGTGTCACCTAACATTGCAAAAATTTGATTAATAGTTTATCAGTTAATTAAAAATGGGGTTTAATTTTTCTTTTTTAGGAAAATGCAAGGTAGATATTCCTTGTCTTCATCATAAATGCAAATTATTTCATCTTGAATCTATTGTTCCTTGCTCACTTCTCAGCCAACTGGCATGAAAATAAAGCTTTTAAAACGATCTCTTTTAGAGAGAAGTAGTAAAACTTTGTTTGCTTACACATATGGCTGCCAGTTGTCTCAGTTCAGGCAGGAAAAATCCATGTACATCCTTACTCCTCCCCCAGCCCCTGCAGGGACTTCTTGGAGAAGGCCTCAGACTGTCTTTGGTCCATCCCAAAGCAGGTCCAGGAGGACTCCACGGGTACAGTAGCCAAACAGGACCCACTCGAGGGTTCAGGGAGAGCAGAGGAGATGACACCCACTCCTAGGAGTAAAAGGAAGAAGCTCAGAGGAGGAGCTACTGGCAGCCCCAGCCAGCCCCATGAGGACAGCAGCAGCTGACGGTCCCCAGGGTCTCCTCTCTTATCCAGCAGGGTGCTGAGCATCCCTGGGGCCACCAGCCACTCTCCAGCCCAGGAGAGCTGAGGGCCAGGGTGGCAGGCAGGAACCCAAACTAAAGGCTCCAGAGGAAGGGAGCTACTGGTCAGATCAGGTGTCTGAGCACAGCTGCTGTAGCCTTACAACCTGTGTGTGTATATACACATATACATGTGTGTATATATCTATGTATACACACACATGTTCTTCCTGGCAGAGCCCCACCTTGATTAGCCAGAGAGGGATGGGGATGAAGGTGCTGGTGGTGCCTGGATTTGTGCAAGTTCTCTATCCATGTCTGATCTGCATTGCCAGCTGAGTGTATGTGTATATATATTTATGTTGTGTATGTAAGTGCCTACTGGAAATGCATCTTTAGCCTCTCTGCTGGTTGGAGCTGGGAGCAGGGAGCTGGAGCAGCCTCACTTCTCTCAGGATGTCAAATCTTGCTTGATACATTTTCATCTGACATTGTGAATGCAGAGCAACTTGGGAAAGAAGAGAGGGAGAAGAGGAGGAATTTCCTCCATCTAAAAAGCTTTGAAAGTTATTTACAAACACCAACATTAAATAAGTGATAGTACTAAAAAAAAAAAAAAACTGACAAAGCTGGGTTTCCTTCAAGACCTCAGTTCGGTCACTTGGTGCAGCCCCGTTGTATAGTTTTAATTAAATTCTCACATATTACATTTCCTATAAGATTTTACATTATCCAGTACACAGCATGAGTAGTGCTCTCTGAATTAGCACACATGAAACATCTATACATGACATTACCCAAGTACACAATTTAAGACACTTAGCAGAGCCTCTTACCAGTCCCTGTGATACCCTGGGGAAAGCAGCCAGGACTTCAGCAAGGAACACAGGACAGCCTTCACACTGCACAAAACAGTCCCCAGAGGTGCCTCTCACCACCCAGGCTCAGAATAGGGACCTCCTCATGTATCTGAGCTCCTTTGTCCTCCCCAAAGCTCTTATACCCTGCCTCCAGTGCTCAGAGCATCCAGACCATCCCATCCTTTTTTATTCCACCTGAACATTTCAACATCCCACCCTTTTCTATCTCCTGCAAATTAGAATAGGCTCTTCTGTTCCCTTGTCACCTACACTTTCCATACTTAATATCTTTATTTTTCTGCATAAGGCAGCTTCCCAGAGCTGATCAAGAAGACTATTACCATTTCTCCTTCTCTCTATAGCTACTATTGCCACCACATCAGGAAGAAATCAGCTACTTAATTACAGCATATGAGAGAGATAAAATGCCAATTTTGCCTCCTATTTATAATGATCACTTAATTCTGCAGGCATCCCACAAAGAGCAAAATCTGCATGCTGGTCCCTCATATTTTCACATTGTTATTAATAATCTGAACATGAGAGGAGTGAAAGACAGAAGAGCCAAGACCATGTTTGCTTCTGTAGAGTTCTACACTAAATACCATAGCTGTAGCACAATAACAACTATGTTTGTGAGCACTTAAATGTATTCATATTAGTGAAATGCTGCAAAGCCTCTTGCTTTCCTGACATAAGCAGTCCCTTTGACTTCATAGGCCATCTTCTGATTGAAGAAGTAGAAAGCCAAAAAGGGAAAGAAAAGCCTGATGTAATCCACTGAATAAAAAGTGAAGAAAACGGTTAACAGTAATTAAACAAATCTCCAGCTGCAAGTGGAAATATAATATGGGATCATGTCACTGTAATTGTATACAAGTAACCCTGAATAATGGATCTATCAAGAAACAGTTCACTTCAGTGGAAGCCTGGAGTACTCATCTTCTAAAAAACAGGCCCATAGAGCTCAACACCTAAAGACTGTGTCCCTCCAATAGGCAGAAACTAATTGGTCATGGATAATAATATAGCATGCTTGTCCCTCTGCCATTGATATGTGGCTATATTAATATATCATGGCTTGGTAACATGGTATGACTGGGATCTATATCAAATTATTGTGTCAATGGCCCATTAAGCAAATAGTATATTAAACCAGTAGAAGAACATTGAGTGTTTGCTCCATAAATGGGTATATAACAGCAGGTTTAGGATTTAACTAGACACTCCAATAGATGAAATACTTTACAAGATGCAGGTTAGGAACAAGTTTGCTTTACCTTGTTGGTTTCTATATAGAACCAGACATAAGGAGGCATTTTCTGTCAAGATTTGCACTGTAGCAAATTAATAAATGTTTTCCTATGAAAAGCCATACAAACATAACCATGTAATTCACTTCTAACAAAAATGTTCCATTAACTTCTCTGATAGAGGTCAATTCTTCTTCATCATGTTATTTTCACCATGTCCAGCAGTTATCTGTAACACTGAAGACATCAAACACTCCTCCCGTGTTTTTTTCCCCTCTCTAATGTTTGAATTCAGCTTGCCACAGAAGTTTAGGGATGATGAAAACTCCTGGACATGAGCCTGTGCAGCCTGGAAACAAGGCAATTCCCCTTTCCCGTAGTGTCCCTGATGCTGAAAGGCAACTTGGTTCGAATTCTGTGTTCTTTCCCCCTGAAGCCTTATGCTTAGGACTTCCAGAAAAAGAAAAACCAAATTAAAACTGTAACATGGATATTTATCCATCAAGGAATGTATTAAAATTGCAAGGCTTGCAAAGGTCACCAGGCACCTCTCCTCTGGCAGCAGTCCCCAGCCATGCCTGGCAGAAGCTGGAGCAGTGTCAAGGTGAGAAGCACCAGGTAACAATGGGAAAGTCACAGAAAAATCCACTTCCCCCCAACCATGAGCTCAGCTACAGGCACAGCCTTAGTCCCAGAGCTGCTCTGGCTGTTCAGGTCTTGCTGTGCAGCCTCTGCCAGTCACCTCCCAGGCTTCTCCCTGCAGCTTCCCAGAGGACTCCCATGGAGGTTGGGCTGCTCCATACCTCCCAAGCCTTCCAGCCCTCAGCTTCAAACCAGCTGCAAAGGAAACTCCTTCCACCTTATAAAGAAAACACAAGACTGTTTCTCAATCAAACAAAGAAACTACAGTTAAGTTATAAAAAACTTCAAGCATGTCTCTGTGTGCTGACCCACCAGGAAAGCAGAGGGCTGATGCCCTTCAGCAAAAGAAGTTATGTCAGCAATTGCTTTCTGCCAGTGCCCAACCTGCTCAGCCTACATACAAGATCAAGAATCACCTTTTTTTGTGTATCTTTTAATCAACTCACGTTAATAAAAAACATGTGGGATTGATAGCTGCTATTCCTCTATAATAAAGACTTCAAAAAACAGGACAGAGAGGCAATGCAGAATCCAAGGTTCAGTTCAGTTATTATAAACTAAAAAGGAATTTAAAAAATAAACTACAAGGTCATTTGCTACAAGCTGCAGCCAGGGCCACATCTCCTCCCACCACATGAGCCAAGAAGGAGCAGAGCTTTTTGCATCCTAGCTGTGTGTGCTTTGGTTGAGATGTCCATCCCCAGTTTTGGGCAACCCAGCTACAGCTCCATGCCCTGGCCCGGGGGCAGGCAGGCTGCCCTTATTCACTGCCTCCTGGACAGCTTCTTGCCTCACCACAGCTACGGATGTTCCCAATGCACAGGTTTCTCCACATCCACCCACTGTGACTGCTGCCTTAGCAGTCAGCTTTCTATGCACCTCTGCCTGCCTGATGCCTCTTCCCCTCCTGGGATTTTTCCCAACTCTCTCCTGCTAGCACACACAAGTTACTGCTGATCTGGTTCTCACACGTTGAGCACAAATTGCTCCCCTCCACATGTGTTTTCTGTTCACCGATACACTGATCTGGTGACAGTAATCCTCTTTATTCTCAGAATGGTTAATGGATTCAGGCACAATTTATCTCTGCTGTGCATTCAGCTTTCTGGCCTCTATGAAGTGAGCATAAAACAGTTTCAGACACTTCTGTTCACTGTGCACAAGACTAGAGTGCTTGAAAAGATGCAAGATAGTGAAAAAATCAGTGCTGTGTCTTTCTGCCTCACTTGTGACTGCCAATATCATTAAAAAAAAAAAAAATCAATAGATTGCAATTTGCATTAATTTTAATAAATTTGCATAAACACCAGCAAATACATTGACAGCTTTGTCCCTAACAATTATAAAGTTATGCTGGAGCAAAATGCTAGAATCCAGAGCTCATTGCAAGCAGCTGCCTTGAGGGGTTGGATAAAACAGGCAGGTAATTCCTCTCCCTACACAGCACAAGCTGGGCAGGCAGCACGAGTAGGGGAGCAGAGTCTGACCCTGCACACTTGAGAAGAACAAGCACGTGCCTGGCTACAGAGCAGCCCATGTGTATCTGTGCATTCAAAATACCACACAATACGAGGTAGCAGAAAATATAATTTCATTCCATTAGAAATGAAGCAACCATTTGGTGGTAGGATAAGAGAGCCCAGTCTTGTTTTGTTACTGTAACTAAATACCATGCTCAGATTTTTAAAGTATCCTGTAATTAATTTTTTAGTTCTACTCTTTTGGAGGCCAGAATTAAGGCCCTTGAGGACCAGCCCTTGACTACCTGCAGCAGTTATCGAGCAGCAGATAATTCAGGTATGCACAAAAATATGGTTTGTCACTGGGAGATGTTGACTTGTGCAAGCTTACAAATCTTCCTTCCCTTGATTAAGCATTTAAATCAGGTCTGCAAGATTACCTGTTCAAGGTGCTCTCAGTTTCCAAGTAAGTGTTTCTCTTTTCAAGATGTTTCTCATCTCCCAAATCCATAACTGACCACATAAGATTTGTTTCAAGACAGTATGGTTACTTTAAAAAAAATCAGGTTTCCTGGCTCTCAGTCTTGTTCTTCAGCCAGAGGTGCATTTCCTCTGCCTGTGGTGTAACTTGCTGTGCAGTGGGACCATCCCCTGCAGAGCATCCCACAGGTGCACAGCACTAGGCACTTACTGGGATGGAGCAGGTAAGACCCAGCAGGTGTGGCAGCACAGTGTAGGCAGGGAGAAGCACGAGCTCCCTATGGACCCATTGCACATCAGCATGGTGCAGCTCACTCCTTCAGCAGGGCAAGCATCACCCACAAACAGCCATGCCTCTTGCCTCTTAGCATAGAGGCTGAGCAGAAGCATGACTTCCCCAAGGTTTTTAAGCTGTGTTGTTCTGCAAAAATTATGTAAGTGACAGAGAGGCGTAGCATGGTGCCCTTAAACCTCAGCAGTCAGCCACGGGCAATGAGCTACCGTGCCAGAGCCCCAACCAAGATTTAAGGGGAAAGAAAAATATTGCTACTTACGGGCCTAAAAATCAGAAATACAAGGATAAAAATGAAGTGAGTAACTGCTTCTCTGCAAAAGGTGTAAAATATCATTGGGGGAGTAAAATCTGCAGCTGGCTGGAATATAAATAACAAAAACCTCACAAATACACCAAGGCCTTCAACACAGACCAAAGAGGAATGATGCACTGGAAAAAGATCTCTCAAATCCTATTCAGAGAAGCTGATTTCTGATGTTCTTCAACTCAGTGCTTAGAATAATTTTTTCCCCCATAGAAACTTACACAAAAATGACAAAGAAGGAAAAATATATAAAAAGCCAAGAAATAATGACTTTTTAATCTTTGATGATATCTGCTCAGAGGGTAACTATCTGTAAGGATTGCAAAATTTAACCTATCATTTTCATAGTGACAACAGAATTTATAGATTAAAGATTTATAGGTTTTAAACATTTGGAACAAAACCATCTGGCTCCGTGATAGCCAGCCCCAGACTCAGAGCTTCAATAGTGAGAGCTCTTCTCACTGAACAAAAGCCAAACCTCAAGTCATCAACAGCATCTGGCTATGATAAAGTCCTTCTCCAACACCAACTACTCAGAGGTTCACTACTAAATTAGTGGGGTGTGCCTGAGAAGCTGAACTGCATGAAAAGGTAGGTGAAGACACAGTTGGTATCCTCTGGGAAGCCTGGAAAAGGTACTGAGCATGTGTCCCAATGGGTCAGGAAGAGGACAAGTGAAGATGAACAGACTAAATTTTTAAAATCTTCTCTCATAAGGGTCAAACGCTCTCTCTGGGTATTTACAGCTGCTTCCCATGGGTGCGAGGCACTGAGCACTTACTGGCAGGGAAGAAAGGAAGCTCCTGGAAGCAGCCAGTGGGATGACACCACACCAGAGGGGGTGCCAAGGCTGAGCACCCAGTGAAACCACCTCCACAGTCCCACACAATCCCCATCCTGTGTCTGGAGACCCAAAACAACCCATTGGCCAAGCTTTGGCATGGACACAGGGTCTTCAGATGCTTGCTGCTCACCCACCCCGGTCCCAGCACACTGCCTGTTTTGAAGCCACATCTGTTCCTTAATGGTAAGGTAGAAATAAAAACTTGAGACAAAGCTCTGACATTTTATAACTGCGTTTGCACTAACAAATGTAGACGACACATTTATTGACATTGTAACAACTCCTCCAGGACAACAACATTTTTTATTTTTTTTTTAAATGGAAGACTAAAGATAAATCTCCCATAGATATTGCTATGAATCTTACACTGACATCCTAACAGCTCTGATTCAATCCTTGAATAGGGAAGAGCTCATTAAAAATATCTTTCCCAGTCACTACATGGGGCCGATGGCTCCTTCAGCCCAGCCCCAGTGACTCCCTCATGCAGCTGGTGATGCCAGACAGGAACAATTTATGGTTTCATGAATTTGATGAAATGACATATACACTCAGATTAGTACGTTCGGAAGAATTGTAAAGGTTTCAGGCTCAGATTTTGTGAACTACAAGTTTAATTGGCCCACGATTACTGTGACTGCATATGCAAATTAGCTCAGAGCAATTTCACATGTAAATAGCCATAAATCTGGCATGCCAAGCCTGCCACTCTGCCCGTGTGGCACACGAGCCCAGCCTTCCAGCTCCCCACACCTGCACCTTGCTGGTGCTGCCCCTGGGATCCCAACTAGACAGCAACTGCTGCATGTCTGGATCAGCACCCCAGACTCTTGGAATGGGGCTGGGAGCTGAAGCCATGGGCTCAGGAGAACACAGGAGGTGAGAGGAAGGGGCAGCAAGCCAATGAGTACCCAGAAGCCATCCTCTCCAGGGGCTTCTTCTCTCACTCACCCTGTGAAATCCTAACCCAGGCCTCTGCCAACACCTCACCTGGGCTCATAACTCACCAGCAACTTGAACTGAAGATTTAGCCTAAAGATTTTCTTACCAACTTGGCTGCTCTTCAGAATTTTCACAAGTTTTCCAGACCTTAGTGCCTTACCCCCAGGGCAGTCTCTCCCTCCCAGGGCTGTGTTCAAGGCAGCAAGTTCCCACAGTTAATGGGAACCCCAAGCTGTAGATACTGAAATTGAGACTAAGCCCTTGGAGCAAAGTGATTCAGTAGATGTTAACCTGGATTGCTGCCACTCCTTTCAGGGCCTGCAGTAGATGGGAGAGCAGTTTAAGATCTGGCCCATGTGTTCCTCTCCAGGAAGAAGGCACCCTGCAAGCTCTAGCTGTTCCTTAACACAAGCTTTGCTCTTGTGTATGGGAAAAAACTACACAAGGAAGGATGCCATCAATCACTGTTGCAAATCCAACAGTAAAATTTAGACTGAAAACCTTTGCTGGGGATTCCAATTGTAGTTTTGGGAGCAGAGGAGGGAGGCTGGGGCTCAGACACCTTGCCTTTCTGTAGAGCCGAGGGGGAGATGCTTCAGCAGCAGCACCTGGGGACACTGCAGAAGAGCCACTCCAGAGTTGCTGGCTCCAGACACAACAGCTCATCCTTCATTTCCCTAAATGCCTCATTTGCACAGCGTGTTTGTTGCTGTTCTTTTTAAAGAAGAAAGACTTCAGATCTTCAGCTATGGACTTGAAGCTCTTTAAAAAAAATTGAAATTTAAATTTTCTAATTTAAAAAACCTAGGAAAAATCCTAATATTAATGAAGAAAAACAGACTTATGCAAGCCTGAGACAACTAATAACCTATGCAGAGCTCTACACTGATAAAGATTTGCTAGTTCCTAGTGAAAGTGAAGTGCCAAGAGTTTTCATATAATATGCTCCTAAGAAGACTCTGGTATTCAGTCTATCTGAACAACATGCTTTAGGCTTAGTTTCCTGAAGACTTCTGTGCCATTTATGGACCATTTCTGCATGTAAAACAGGAAATTAGTGCACTAAAAATGACTTATGCACCAAATTAGTCTGTTTTCATACCCACAAAATCCCAAAGCAGCTGTATTTAACTCTGACCTAAGTATTCACCTCAGGGGTGAATTACCTAGAGAAGCTGAAGTCAGATGGAAAAGCATCCACAGCTTTAGAAAGATGATTTTACATATTCACCAATAACTCCATTTCATGGAAACAAGTGCCAATTTGGGGAATGTTGTGCCATCACCCATCATGGCAGGATCCAGTCTCACAGCACCAGGCCCCTACAGTGCTGCTCCCTCTGACCATTTAATGTTCTCATGTCTTTCCAGTTTAGGCAAGACTAAAAATATATTCCAACCTACAAATTAAATCCGGGGTACCCCACCTCAATAAGCTGCCTGCAGAACAGTGCCACACGTCCCATGCCCTGCTGCTGCTGGCTGCAGACCTCACCTGACAATAGAAGCTGAAACACAATTGGGAAGCAAAACCAAACCAGGTCGTGTTGTACAACAGCCTCCCAAAGCAGTGGGACCTTTTCCCACACATATTCTGGGTGTTTTCCAGGAATGTAGAGATTTCTCAGTTTCAGCAGGAGGCAGCACTCAAAACTGTTCCCCAGCCTCTGGGTGCACGCTTTCCTTAGCGAGGTCCCAAGCAGAAGCTGGAATAGGAATTTGCTTCTTCTGCTCCCACTAACACAACCCAATCTCCTCTGTTTACATCTGCAAGCTCCACTCAGCAAAAACATCCTGCACAGATGAACTCTGCAACTGTGCAATAAATAAATAATAACAATAACATTTTGTGTTAATATAGCACCTCTAATCCAATTATCTGAAAGCTCTTTGCAAATACTAATTAATTAAGTCTTGCAACAGCCCTGTGACGTAGGTTACTACTGTCCCCATTTTACACATGACAAACGGGAGTCTCCGGGATGCAGCTTCCCTCAAGGGCACAGTTAGCAGCACAGCCAGGGCACAGCCTGTGCTCCAGCACCACTTTTCATGCACAGTGTCACTTCAAAAACACACGGTTTTTTGGGAAAGACTGTCACACCACAACAGCAGAAAGGTTGGAAACTTCCCAGCATTGACAACACCACCAGACCCAGCCCTTACATGCAGCAAGAACCAGGCTTCCAGTTGCTGCTTTCTGCCCCAGAGAACCCCTCAGGAATGCAGGTCCCCAGAGGAAATCACACCTTACCTCTCCAGTCACAACACAGCATGAAGCAATAACCCTTTGCCTTGGGTCTATTCCAAGGCAGGGACTGCAAAACAAATAGGCACAGGGCAAGAACTCAAGCCCTAGAAGTGCTCATGGAAGCACAGGACTCTTTTATGGTTTCCTCCAGGTGCCATGAATTTAAGCAAACCCAGAAAAATGTGTAATTGTTGACAGGTGGAGCCATTTCTGTTTCCCTAGGAAATGGCCCATCCCAGAAGGACAGGTGGATGGAGGCTGGAAGAGAGCGAGTGCCTCCAAAGGGCTCCTATTTGCCTATGGCACTAATTATTCATCAGTCCTTTAAAGGCTATTCTAGCGTCAATAAAACAAATAATTTTTTAACTTGTGTTTTATGAGAAATTAATTTTTAAAAAGAGAGCTGCTGCTCACTTTCTGCTGAAAGCAGGCTGGGTTGCTTCTCTGGTCAGGAAGGTCAAGGCAAAATACCTCTGAAAATTACTCTTTTCTGCTCTTTCCTGACAGAGAAATACATCTCAGGGGGTTTTAATTTTTTACAACTATTTTGCACCCACACTGTTTTTAATTAATTAATGCTAGCTGGAAGAGTTACCAAGGCTCCCTGGATCAGCCATCCAAATCAGGGGCACTTTGGTCAGGAGTATGGTTGGAGCCATTCTTTGCCTCTTTTCATCTTACCCCAATACCAACAAACGGGTGCTAAAAAGGAAATATTTTACATTCCAGTTGTACCTTTTCAGAAATGAGCTGGTTTTCACCCCAGAAAAGCATTGCTGTCACACCCATCTCTGCTGTGCATTGAGCCATGGGCTGCTTAGGAGTAACTGGGGGAAATACCCTTTTTGTCTACAATGAAATCCATACTCCCTGTTTTTTAACATCCAAGTAATAAAATTCACACAGCTAAGTGAAAGATGTTGTTAATTATTTTACAGACTCGTTGCCAATTCATTCTCTCTTGTGTTATACTGAGGTCAGTTCAGTGCTGCAGCTGGTCCCAGGCTTCCCCAGCAGCTCTGGGTGTGCAACACGGAGAGGAGCAGGTCAGGAGGTGTATTGCTTCAAGTCAAACAAGATAAGACGTGTTTGCCAGTTGATTACCAAACCCAGGAAAGATCAAACGGCTCCAGTGGAGGAGAACTGGGTACAGCAGCTCATAGCAAGTGCTGTGGCTAATTCCAGACCAAAGGGGAAGTAGGATAAGAGGAAATTTATGAGTAAGCTCTTGAAGTAATGAAACGAAAGTAATGCTGATTGGCCTCATTTACAGCAGTTCAAAAGCTGATCGGCATCGCTGAAGTAGTGAAGGATCCACTAACAATCATTTCCACAGTGAGGAGCAGAGCTGACCCACAGGACACACCACAGCAGGTGCTGACATGAGGCGCCACTGCTGCTGGCCCCCATGTCCTCTCCTAGCACTGCTCAGAGGTCCCCCTGGCCCTGCTGGGGCACCTGCCCAGCTTCCTTGGGAAATGGGGGATGCAGTGCTGAGTGATGACCCAAGCAGCTTACTTTTTTTCCCCTGGAAAAAGAGGGGCAAGGCTGGAGAGCAGGTGAGTACCCCAAGGGTAAATCTCAGGAGAAGAGCACCATGCATGGAAGGTGCTGCCCTGGTGCAAAGATGCTCAAAGCTGTCCAGGCTTTGCAGGATCAGGACACTGGCTGAGGTCCCACCAAGCACTCTCTCTGGCTGTGAAGCTGACAAGGCTGCCCAGGGCTGCCCAGCCTGGGGTGAGCTCAAGCCCTGAGGCATGTGGTCCTCCCTGCTTGCCTGGCATGGTCAGGGCTGTGTTCAATCACAGCAGACAGTAACCAATAAATCAAAATAAAAGCCAGTGGATCTTCAATTATCCTATAACCTATTTTTAGAATTAAGGGGGCTTGTCTCCAACTGTTTGTCATGTGGCTAACCCAGAAACGGGGCTAGGAGAAAGAGGCACATTTGTTACTAATATACCTTCACTTCAAGACTGGGTTTGACCCATGTCGGGGTCAGGCTTGTATAGGAACATATTATCTGTGAACATAAAACCATCTGGAAAACATGTGATTTCACTGAATTTGGACAAAACCTTCTGCCCACAGGTTGCACCAATGCTCTGGTGGAATATGCAGTTTATGGAAATATTTGTCTCTTCCTGGCTGATATACTGTATTATGACTAATTTTTGTAGGCCATGTTGCATGAAGTCAGGATGTGCAGTGAAAACAACATGCCTGATAAAATCTGATGTGAGACAATGGGATGCAATATAAACGTTTTGAAACCGTAGAGAGAAAAATGACCTTTTCCACTAACACATTGATTCAAGTCTTTATGTAAGCACAAAATCCCTGTCTATAAACCTACGTGTCCAACACCATGTGTTTTCAGTAGTATTTCACATACCTGGAGAGTGTGGAGGGGAAGAACAGCGAATGAGTGGTTTTCAGCTTTGTATTTTGACTCTAAACACAGTGAGGGTTGAGAATCCCAACCCACAGCTGCACCCGCTGCTCCACAGGACGCACTGGTGCTGCCCCTCTGAGTCGCCCCCACTCCACTGGGGATCAAAACCCAAACTTAATTCGTGTGGAAAAAAAGATCCCATGAAACGAGGACGGGTTTCCCAGTGTCCATTCGGTCACAGAGCAAGACGGGGTGGCTGAGTCCGGCTCTCCGGGGAGGGTGGAGAGGGGGGGAGGCTGCTCAGAGAGGAAAATCTTTTTATTTCTGGGGTGACGGGGTGCAGCGGCCTGGGTGAGGGAGTGGGGCAGGGTGCGGGGTGCAGCGGGGAGGGTGCGGGCCGGTCTCCGGGCTCGGCGGGTCTCGGCCCACGAGGTGGCAGCAGACCCTTTGCAATGCGGCGGCTCTGCCGGGACAGCCCGGCCCCGCCCGCAGCCGCGCTGGGCCGGGGAGGTGAGGTGCCACAGGATAAATGCCTTTCAGCCGTGTTTGACACCGCAGCAGGACAGCAGAACCTCTCCTAGCCGGGCTGGGGAAGCAGGGGAGCGATTCCTTGCGTTACCTGCGCGGCGCGGCCCCGTTGGCAGCCGCCTCTGCCGACACCCCCAAAATGCTCTTGTCTTTCCTGCCACATTCAGCACAGCTTGCTGGCCTGCTGCTGACACGTGTGAAACTTCACATTGTTAAGATCTTTTAGAAGTAACAGCAGGGGAAAAAAATTTTATCTCCTATATCTTTACTTCTTCCGAGCTCCTCCTCTGAGTGTGTCAGGGCAGGACAGGAGCATCTGCTGGATGCTCAGTGGGGCAGCCTGGCACTGCTGGAGCACGGAAGGTCCCTCACCTATCTCATGTGCCACAGGCACAAAGTGGTTCCTCACCTGCTGGGGGAAAACTAAGGTATTTCCCACGAGGTGCGCTCAGGGACTAGTGAGACCTTCTGTGGCCTTGGGCACCACAGACATGGGTGTGCTGGGGACAATGGGACAACCCAGCCCAAGTGGAGAGGAGGTCCTTGCAGCTGGGTGTGACAAGTGGGGCTGGTTTTAGCTACAGCTACAAGGCATGATCAGCATTGCAAGCCCAGACAGGGCAACATCAAAATTCAGCTGCAGATAACAGTATCTGGGGACCCGCAGGGTGATGGCAGATGGAGGAAGGAGTTTTTCTTTATAAACAGAAAATGCAAACATGGAATCACTGTCCGCAGTGATTTTTCCCCCAAAAGAACTCACGAGCTAATAGACACTGCTACACATCTCCTCAATTAAGCAGTCAAGACATGCTGAATAATAAATGAGCACAGAAAGGCCTGGGCTGCAGCTGGGACCAAGTCCCCGGACAACTGTGGTGAGTGCAGCAGGTGCCCTGGCAGAGCCCTCCCAGCCCCCTCCCAGCTCCACTCTGAAGATCTCTGCTTTCTCCCCATAGCTGGTGGCTTCTCTCTCACTTGTCTCACCCAGCCCTGGGGAGCTTGCATCTCTGGCAGGGAGGACCAAGCCCAGACACCCAAGCATCCCACTGCCCTTATCCTTCATCTCTATCAGCTGCCACTCCCTGCCACCTTTGCATCTCAGATATGTAGACCACTTTGAATGAATTACGGGGGGTTATATGTATACATAGGAGAATAAAGTAAAAGTTAATTAAAAGATATGACCTACATCAAGCAAAACCATCGAGTGTCTGTTACATTAAAAGAGGTGGCAGAGTCCTCCATCCTGCTCAGCTATAGCATTTATTTTTTGGCAAAAAGTGGGCACAATGATGTTATATTCCCATCTTAGGTAACAATGCACCTTTGTTTATAAAGCTGGTAAGGAGCAGAGAAGTGAAAGGCATGAATATAGTTTGAATTCATTGCTTGAGTGGGCAGAACATGAAAATTCAAAACATTCCAGCAGCCTATAGATGTAGGCAAACTCCTGGCTGTTCAGGCAACTGATTGTTCAGTAAATGCAAACAGACAAAGCAAAGCATCACTGAACTTGAGAGATAAAGGTCCTAACAATAGAGGCCTTTTACAATGTGAGTCCAATTTTTGGTGCCTGTTTATAGAAGTAAAACCCAATTTGAGCAACTGGAGCATTAGCTCTTTACAGTGAAAGATAATTCAGTTGGAGCAACCAATGAGATCATGTAAGATCCTCTAAAGAAATCCTAAAATATATATCTCCATTTCGTTAATAAGTATCTTGGATCCAAGCATTGAAACTATGTGACTTTAATGGTTTCTCCAACTGGTAGCTACATTCCTTGTTAGCAGGAGATCCCATGTGGGAATATTAAAATAAGACCTCCTCCCACACAAGCTGGGAGTGATGAAATGTAACTTAGCAGCTTCAGAACGCATCAGAGGATGGAGCTTGGTGTTAAAATATTCAAATAAGCAATTCAGGCCTAAGTGTTTCTATACCTGCTGGGTGTCCAAATTTTGAAACTGGTATTTAAACATCTTTATATTTATAAGTGCCAAGTTTCCATAAGTAAATATGAAATTGCATGTCAAAAGCTGGTAATTATGACCCAGTTTGCAGTTGGAAGTCTAAGTAGATAATTTAAACCTGTATTTTGGCTTAGTCCAAGGAAACCATCAAAATCTATCATTGCTTTGTGGATCTTTGTGAAGTCAGCATGCTACAGGTAGGAGAGGGACCATGTGATACAGTAGGTTCTCATTTTTTGCTTCAGTAGACTCATTTTTTATTGAATACCAGAGTAAATATTTAAGCAAAACTAGTGTAAACTGCTGGCAGGTATGCCATGCTAAGTAACAGTCATTTACTTTTAAATAATTAAAAGTCAATATACAAGCATAACATTCTTATTGCATGTGGCATGCAGTACACCACTCTGCCTACGTGTCACTTCAGAGCCTGATTTACTAACAAAACATTTAGCCCTGCTTATTTTGAAAAAATTAAATAAGATATTTCTGAAAAACAGGCCTCTCCATTGTGTATGGTTGCAGGTATTTTGGCTACACATACCCCAGCTATTCCTGGGTAAGGCTGAATCTGAGTTACTTCTGGGGCTGATAAGGAAGCCCTGATTTCCCTTGCATGATGCATAGTGGAAGTGTCAGGATGGCTCTGATGGCATTTAATTAAATATTTGGCAGTGTTTAATTAATTAAATATTTAAACATTAAATACTAAATAGGATGTGATATCTGCTTAGTGGACATTATGTCTCAATAGCCATTAGTCATTAAATAGGACTCAAATTGGCCCTAGAAGACTCCCCTTAGCTAAGCAAGGTCTTAAGTACATGCACTTTTGGATCTTCATTAATAAGTAATAGAGGCCAATTCAGACTGTGTAGCAACACAGATCCCTATTAACAGAAATGTTAATGTCTCTGTTTGAGACCAAGCTCTCTAGCCCAGACAGCAGATGAGATGCTCAGAGCACAGGGGTGGGACACGGCCCCTTGGGTGATGTGCTGAGCAGCAGCGACCAGGAAATCCCCCACTACAGCCGCAGAACACCCAGCAGCACCTTTGCAAGGAAGGACAAAGGCACAGTGCTCAGATGCCTGTGGTCTCCCAACCCCACAATGTCTCTATGGGACTCTTTTGGGTTAACTTCAGGGGATTTTAAATTAATTACACGGTTTAGAGTTTGCACACTCTTATGGTCTCTGCAAGATCCCTGGCTCTCCCGGGGAGCTGTGTACAGCCACCTCAGCATAAATGAGAATCAGGCTCTGTGCACTCACCCTCTGCCAGATTCCCACCAGCGTTGGCCAGGGGTTGATCCAGGCAGACGTTACCACCTGCCAGTGC
>JAAWXA010000018.1:8084232-8132933 GCA_038090715.1 Florisuga fusca | reverse complement strand
CTCAGCATCCGCAGAGCGGCTCACGCTGGAAACGCAGCACGTGCGTAAGGGCTTGGATGAAGGGAGGTCGATAAAAAGAGGAGGGCTGATGCTTTAAAGATTTTTCTGTAAGATATTTTTAGCAAGGAAACAACATTTTACAGGCCCTTGTGGTTTTGAATTTGCTATTTCATTATACTCTGTTCCCTAGACAGCTACTAATGGCAAACACTTCATACTTTTCATCTCAGTGATATTTTTGGTGAGATTTATAATTTTTACTATTAAATCTGAATACTGTGCTCAAGTACACATTCGCAGTTCCTTTCAGCCCTGCTTTGCTCAGCAGCAGCTTCACAGCCAGCACAGGCAGTGCCCAAGGGACTCCCTGGGGAGGGCAAATGATCCCAGCTCCCACCCTGCCAGCAACCCAGGGCTTTTCAGGGGCCAATAAACTGGTTGTAAATTAAGGCAGCTCTCAAATAATTTTAAATTATGCTAAAGCCCTATTAAAACCCAGCAAGGGGATATCTAGTCAGCTCAAGGTTCCTTTTCTTTGGGGAACTGCCATATCACACCACATGCCATCCGTGGGACATCTTGGTGGGGCAGTGGTGTCCAGCCAGCAGGACTGGTGTGTGCTCCTGCCCTGCACTTCTCCCTGGCTTCAATGTTCATACATCTTCCACACCTCCCAGGCTGCATACACACTCATAATCAGATTGCACTTCTGCCTAGTAGTTTTTACTTGAAATATCGTTGAGTTAGCTCTTGAGGGATTTGTGTCTGGTGACATATATCTTGGTACTGAAGTCAGAGATCACGTATTGCAAAAATCTTCTTGATAAGACAATTATGAAAAAGATCCGTGCTGGTTAGAAGACCGTGCAACTAGATTTGGTCTTCTTCCTTCAGCCTCACATTATCAACTCGTGATTTCTCTCTCAGTTTTAGTGATCCAATCTTTCTTCTTTCTGAATTTCTCCCTTGGGCACTTTCTACACAGACATTTCAATACATCATGCTGTTCTCTGCAGAAATCTTTTGCTCAGTAAAGAGACTGGATTTTTTTTTTTTTAATTGTTACATTAGCAGTGTTCAATAGCAGCCACCATGCCCTCATCTACACCTAGCACAGGCTAGGAAGGGCTCAAAGTCATCTGAGGAGTGATTCAGTCCCTTCACTTTCATGTTTGCACCACACACGGCTCCCAGGGCAGCTGGAACCAGCTTTGGAGAGGACAAGGTGGCTGCCAGGAGCAGTGCTCCACAGAAGACATTACTACCATTTTGCACACTCCAGCTATACACATTTCCTATGTTTTAAGAAGTTGTCAGTAATGGGATAGGCACTATAAAGCAAGTGCTCCATCAAATATTAAGCAGCACAGTCACTTGCTGAATTACCAGCTAACTTTCAAATGCAGGTTTATTTTTCAGTTCTTGTTGCACAGTGTCAAGTTGTCAGGAGACATTGTCTGCAAAACACAAAACAAATACCTGTGCCATGTGCCCTAATAATTCAAAGAACCTGCTCAGCATCCTCTGCCCATGCCGCCTCCAACGCGAAGCGAGGTGAGCACTGCTCTGCTCCCTGTGCTCCCAGTTCCTTCTCCTGGTAGCTTTGCATGCTTGTTGCGTGCTGTTAAAAGGCTTTTCATTTCCCGACAATTTATAAATATGCATTGGGCCTGAAGGATGAGGGTAAAGCAACTGCTGTTTCTTTTTTTAAAGAAAATTAAACATGACAAACTTAGTTATTCATGCAAACCATCCACCTGTTATCTCTGATTATGCAGGATCCAAATGGTGAAGCTGAGTGAATGAGTGCATTCATCAAAGTAAACTGTCAGAGGCAGGAACAGTGGTTTTAACCTACCATACCTATTCTCTTTTGTACTTACGTTTCATCAGCCTCAAGAGGCAGTGCAGTTGCTCGGTACCAAGAGCACCTATTTCACTACCATCTCTATTTTAAGGGGATTAATTAGCCTCCAGAGAGTGGAAAAAAACCCCTGCATGTAGCACTCTCCTGCTTTAAAACATCACTTCATCGGGATATTTTAAGCTTGCAGGCCAGACCATATGGTATTCAGGAACAGAAGCTGGAAGCGCCGTGCACACACACATTCCTTCACACACCCAGTGCAGAAGGAGGTGAAGTGTTTGGTTAAGCCTCGGTGTGTGTGCAGATGTACGCATGCACAGGGAAAATAAGCAGAAATAAACTTCACACGCTGAAAAGTGACAGGTTTGTTTTCACCCATCCACCAACCTGCCCCACAGCAGCAGTGTTTTCACCTAGATTACATAAACTTGAGAAAACAAGAAAGACTGAATCGTACTGCCTGCAGCAGGGCCCTAGCACAGGCATCAGGAAGAGCACTGTTGTCCCTGCAGTCACCACGGGCATTCAGGTGAAGCCACCCCACTGCCCCTCCAGGCATTGCTTTGCATGTCCTCTCCTTCACATGGGTTGTTACACCTAAACACTCAGGTCTTTCTTACTCACGTCAGCCTGTCCATCCAGCAGCTTGCTGCCTGCTCCCACAGAAGGAGGCTCTGTTGAAGACCAAATCATTTCACGCACACTTACTTAAAGCAGCTGACAGGGAAAAGACAGCATTTATCTAGGCAGTGCATCATGGTGCTGCCTACCACAAGCATAACCATGTGCCCTGTCATCTCTGCCTGAACCCCAGCAGCTCGCAGCACAGCCAGGCTCCAGCACACACTCATGTTGAGAAGCCTGCACCACCCCAGCTCTGCAGATGTAACTCTCACGGATGTCTTTAAATATATTTTCTTTTTCTCAGAGTGCAAACACACACTGTGAAGGGCCAATTACTGTTTAATGTGGCACGCATCATCTGTGTAAAACTTCCAAGCTAATTAATTGGTTACAAGTCTTCCTTGTTTCTTGCCCCACAAACATCAACAAAGGATTGAACAGTATCTCCTGCCCAAGTGATGTTCAGGAGACCAGAGAGGCCCTTTCATGTCCATCCTGCACTACTCTTCACGACCAATCCCACTCATGCTGGTGTAAGCCAAGGACCAGAATTTTAGCTTTTGGTGGCACTCTCAATAGCCCTGTGGTGCTGTGCCATGCCTGGGGGGGTCAAATTCCCCAGGAATTTTCAGGGTGGACTGGACGGCAAGGAAGACTTTTGGCAACTTGCAATCCCTTCTGTAGCACTGTAGGATGCTTTAGCATCAGGAAAAGCCACAGCACTCTCTCCACTGTGATTTACACTCTGGTTGAGTCAGTGTGACAGCAGGACTACTTAACGCTACCCTCCGCCCCCACTGTTACAGAGTTATGACTTTAAACACTGAATATGAATCAAGACTTTCCTTTCCATTCAAATCCTCCTTCTGCCCTTCTTATCTGACTCATTTCCAAGCTGCCCACTGACCTTCACGCTAATTGATCATTACTAATAGATAAGGGTAGTCCAGCTTTTGAACTGTACTTACTGCGTTCTTTATACTTCTTGATTGGCACAGACTGCATTTTTTTGCCTGAACTAAGATCATCTGAAATTAAATCAGAAGCCGGTGGACACAGCTTTGAGAATAGCCCTGCATGCTGGAGTGAGCTGCTCTGCTGCTTCTTGCCTTACCTGCAATGACTGGAACAGCCCAAATCCAGAGGTGGGGATTTGCAGGAGGGTGGGTGAGAGGGGGAGAGTCAGGGAGGCTCTTCCCTAACACCACACATGGTACATTGGTGTCACCAAGTCCTGTCACTCACACCCACACCCCCACTGCCTCCCCTGGGAAGGGGTCTGGGTTCACTGCTTGGAGCGTGAGCGCTTCCCAAAGGCTGGAGTGCTGCGCAGCTGCTGGCTCAGGAAGAACCCAGCCCTCTGAGCAGTGTCTGCCTTTGGATACAGTGAACTGCAAAGAATTTAAGTGACTTGTCAGGAGTTATCAGGAGAGCCTGAGGTGCAGCTCAGAACACAGTTGCTGCCCATAGCCTCCTCTGCAGCTATCAGATAATGCCAGCCCTGTGTGTTGCACTAATACTGAAGAGCACACTTCATACACAAATGGATTATTACTGGAATCTTATAGATAAAGCCATTTATCTTCTGAGGCCCTTGGGAGTCTGAGTAGTTAATACATATCACAGCAGAAAGATATATAAAGCACTCAATACAAAGACACAGTGAGAAGCATGTACAGAAGTGCTGAAAGGGAGAGAAGAATCAGAGCAGGAAAGCAAACCTGCAGGAGATGCACAGTTCAGCACAGATGCGTGCAAGTTGACCAGATAAACCAGGTCTCCAAGGACTTTCAGGTGAGATCTTCAAAAATATCAACATGAGCTAAAAACTCCAGTTGTTCAGACACCAATTTCCTTCAAAACTTTATCAATGATAGAGCAACAATCAGCCCTTATCATCAAATTTACACACGCATGGGCACAGTTGCAGGTGGAAGTAGGTGCTGGTGACTCAGGACCACATCATGCAGGTGTTTGTACATCTGCCTCTTTATCCAACCACAGTGACAAAAATAAGAGCAGAAATCCCAATGCCCCATTTTCACCAGCACTCGTACCCTGGTGATGAGCACTCTAAGAACCCATTTCAGGCAGAATAGAAAATTAATGAGGGAATAAAAGAGGTTGAGTCACACATCTTACATCTCAAATATGCCTTGCACAAATCAGCCGTGATGAATTGTTGTATGAAGTCTGGGTAAGGCTCCTTGCTGGCCAGAATACAGATAAAGCACGTGTGGGTCTCTCACATGTTAAACAGAGCTCATTAATGGAAAGATGCTTTTTATCCTTTTAATTCTGACCACATCATTCACTCGTCATCTTATTTAGGCCCTATTTTTCCCCAGACGGGCAGGTGATATGATTGCATTGGCCTTGATACAACCACAGCTCACACTCTGCTTGACAGCCCAGCAGCAGTGACCAGAGCTTTTGTGCCCGTGCAGCTGGGAGAGCCAAGTGCCTGCACACAGAGATCCCAACCCATCAAAACCACAAGGCTGGTAGAAAAACAAAACCAAGCAACTTTCAGTCCATGAATATACATCTCATTCAAAGCAAAAAGGAGGCTCTCCAGCAGTAATGCCAAACATGCAGATTAATGACAATGCTTTGCCTGTGAAAATGGCCTTGCTGAGTCCAAACACGTTCTCCCGAGATGCCAGATTTGTAAGTTAGCAAAAATGTTGAGCTGTCTGTTTGCTTTAAACAATTATGTCAGCTCTGCAAGTAAAATATGTTCCCTCGTCTGACCTCCCCATGCTGCTAGATAGGGCAGCATTTGGTTGTCTCTTGCTTTAACACAGACATCAGAGGCCAGCTGGAGAGTTTTCCCAGGAAAAGCAGGGTACAGCTAACAAGGGAGGAGGCAGAGGGACCAAAGGTAGTGATGGGCTCTTGCAGCAATGTAATTTACCACCTGCTGCATCACAGCAAAGCCCTAGTGCCCCAACTTAGGTGCAAGGTCTGGTCAGGTGTGAGTTTAAGTCTTAAGTACCAAGTAAAAAGCCACATATTTTGAGCAGGCAGCCCTTTAAACAAATAATGTCTGGTCCCACACTCTATTAAAAATCAGCCCTAAAACCAGACAAGATGAAGGAGGCTATTATTGCTGCTCTCACTTCTCTCCCCCGAAGGGGAGCTGCTGCAGAAAGAGAGATTAAATGATTTATCCCGGGTCATAGTAGAAATCTGTGGCAGAACTGGGAATTACAGAGGCTCCCCTGGGTGCCTGCCCAGTACATTAAGCACAAACTCAACTTTCTTCCCTGCAGCACCAAGTCAGAGGCCAGGTCAGACATCTTCCCTACTGGAACAGCCTGTCAGCACCTGGCACTGGGCCGCTGAGCAGAAAAACACTCACTGTCAGTGGTGAGGGCAGAGCAGCAATATTTATATCAGAGCTAATGGAGGCAAACACTGATCACTTCCTTATGATTTACATCAAACACACCATAGCCAAGCTCAGCAGGAGGAGCTGGTCCCTCCCCACCTTTCCAGAGGATGCTCAGCAGTGCCTAGAGGCACCAGCACTGTGTACTGATGGGATGGAATTAAAACTTGAGCCACCCAGCCAGTGAGTCTTCTGAGGCAAATGTTAGTTTGAATTTTTCCCCCCCTCACGCAAACATAGCCTACATGAAGGCTGATACCTGACGTGAGAACACACGAGGCTCCCAGCCTGGAGGACACACAGGAGCATTGCTCTGACAAGCTGGGCTATGGCAAGAGCTGTGGATGAACTGCAGTGGAAATAAAACTAAATGGTAATTTAGTGCTGGTGCTACCACATACACATATCTCAGACATTTCATAGCCATTACCTACAGAGCCCATCTATACAGTCTTCTGGCATGTGGAAGATCAGGTTTGAGAAAGCCAGAAACATTCTGGGATTATGCTTAAAAGGCTGATTACATCATAATTGTAAACAAATTGGGGGGGGGATAGGGAAACTGGGAGATGGTCCTCCTGGGAGCCCCCAGGCCACACAGCATCTCGCCTCAGGAACACTCAGGCTGCTCTGTAGGTCTTTGCTGTTCAAAGCTGCCTGTCCTGTAAAAGAAACCTTCTGCACCTTTCAACTACCAACCCATACAAATAGCTTCTCACACTGCAAGTGCATACAAAGCCAATAGCTATCTTGGCTCAAATATAGCAAAAATACCATGCACACAAGAATATACAGTTGTTACAGAAGTATTTCCCACGTTATAATCACATGCAGAGAGAACATAACTGTGTAACAAATCCAAAAGCTATGACACTTTTGTCTCTGATGTTTCTACTTCCAAGCTAGCTGCAGATGAGAGGACAACATAGCTTGTTCTTTCCAATATTCAGATACAGTTCAGCATTTAAAAAAAAAAAAAAATCTTTCAGAGTAATCACAGTCCAGGAGAATACATCTAATTCCCTCTAAAATAATTTGGAGCTTCACTGGGTAGAAAATTGCTATTTCTGCTCCAATGCCAGAGAATTCCATTTTTAATTACAGAAATTTCTGTTATGCACAATTATATATTCTTTCTTATTCTCTCTCACTCTTAGTTCAAACATACTATTAGCTTTTTAAACTACTGCTATGCCTCAAGCAGACACAGGTCAGTCCTGCTGCAGAGGAATGCTGATGTTCATGCCTCCTGAATCAACTCAGACCAAGTAGCAGAGAATGAAGCATCTTTTTTGTGTGTTCCAGGACACGTTAGCCAAACAATCAAAAACTGTTGGATGCAAGCTTCAGTCAGATGTAATTAGAACAGAAAAATGGTAACTATCTTCTCCAGAGTGCATATATATGGACTGATAATGCCTTGTAGAGACACCATGAGCTAAGGACCAAATTCAGCGAGCAGCTGAGAAAAGCCACATGAAAATCCACAGCAGAAGTCAGTGAAAAACAACACTTTGCTACTGTCTGTGTTTATAGGAACTGGAAATAAAGGAATAAATTCTCAAATCCCAAACCAATAAACACAGAATTATCTTTATACAATAATTAAACATCCTGAAGAATTTAGCAGCTGAATGAAAATAATCAACCCATTTCTGAAGAGATAATTATTCAAGGGCAACGGCTGGAGATTTGCAGCCCAAATTTGTCCTGGTCAGATGAAAGACTCCAAACACACAGGAGCTGGTCAAGACCCACATCCTGGGGATTTGTGTTCGTAAAGATACAGAGATGATAAATCAGTTGCTTCAAGCAGCTGCATTAAACAGATTGTCTCTTTAAGTTTAGTGCCTGCTTTTTCAGTTCCAGCAGGAATTTAGTACCTTTGCTGATCAGCATTGATAACTTTAATTGGCAGTTCAGAGTTAGGTGCAAGGTGCGTTGACACTAATGAAAATTAGTTGCTTAATTTGCCAGCCACACAGGGGACCATGTCAGGGAAGGTGATGGGAAAGCAGAGGCAAGCTGCAGCTCTTTGCATCCCATCCTTGGGGGTGGGATGTGGGGTGATGCAGACAGGCAGAGGGAGGACATACAGGCAGCTGCCTGTAGATGCCCACAAGCCCAGGCAGCAACCATATGACCGTGTGAGTGGACACAAGGGCACAGAGAAGTTGCTCAGGGGCAAGCACAGGGGAGAGCTGTGTGGTTACCTTCTGCTCAGGAGGGTCAGAGCACATGGGATGTGCAGGAGGACCTGGGAAATGTGGGAGCCCAGCACTGTGCCACACAGCCAGGCTGCCCCCTGAGCATCTGGGCTTCAAGTGCACAAAGCAGGCCCCTTCCTCCTCTAAGAGGAAACTTTTCTTTGTTACTGATGAAACACAAACCACAGCTCCACGGGCAAGAGAGGAGGTGCACCTGCCTGTACCAGGGCAGTCTGGCAGTCAGCTCCCTGTGTCTGGGACACCCACCCCATCACACCAGAGACTGCCTCTGGTGTCTGCTCCAACAGCAGCCTCTACCCACCAAATCAAATGTATGCATCAAACCCCCTGGTATCTTCCAATTAAGCTCTTTTGGTAGAAATTAAAATTAAAACACAGCCACCATGCAGGCATATTTGAAGTCCTCACTAGCCAGCAACCGAAGGGTCCAGACTGGCCCTGTTTCCTTTGAAGCATGTCTGCTGGCTGTAGGTTTCTATAGTGCTCACTTGCAATTACAGCTCTTTTCAACTTTTTTTTCTCTCTCTCTCCTTTTTAAATTAAAAAAAAAAAAAAAAAAAAAAGGAATTAAAAAGCTCTCATCAATCAGATTTATCAAATAAAACTGCAGAGGTAGGGCCAGCTGCAGCTACACGTGTTAAACTCAGCTGCAGATATGAAAGGAAAGGCTGTAATTCATAGTTAGGGTGCTTAGCTTTTTGAAGGTTTAGCAGCAAAGCTAATCCCATTGCTATACTCCTAAATGTAGAGAGTCCTAACCCTAAGATAGTTGAAGGTGTCCCGGGATTGGTCCCTGTGTACACAGAACTTGATTCTTCATCCTGTGAAAGGTGGTATCTGTGCTGTCCTTGCTGTCTGGACACCCTCCTCCACATACTGCTGTGATTTCCCTGTTCTCAAGCCCATGAAGGGCTTGAGAATCATTTTGTTTCTTTGTCCTTGGACAACACATGTGGCCAGCCAGCATGGTTACATCATTTATCTAAGAGTATACCTAAGTTACTCTGGTCATAAGAGGTCAAATAAAAGAAGATAATAACTGCAAAACTTCTCATTGATTTACAAGGGTCAGTATTTTGTCAGCCTGACCAAGTTTTACAGGGGTCTACTGTTGCTGAACACTATTAGCTGAGTGACAGTGTAGCCAAAAAATTTCAAAAGCCTGTAACATTCCCAGATGGTCACACAAGGGTGGTCAGGTGGGGATGAGAAGTGTCTTGAAGGGAGAAGAATCTGAAAAGGACGATGAGGAATAGATATCGTGGGAATGGATAAAGTCAGAGGTGGAGGAGTCTTCCCTCTTCTGCATCTAATTCCTGTTATTCCCATGTAACCCTCCCAAGCACCACAGTTCTGGGACACAAGCAGTGCCTGTGATTCTCCTGCAGGCTCTGCCGGCCGCTAATTTGCAAGGTCCCTGATCACCTTCCTTCTGCGGTGATGAAGCATCGGGCGAGCACTCAGAAACCACTGGCACCCTCTCCTCTCCCTCTGCTTTTCCCCCCTGCTGTCTGAATGGGCAGCTCTCTGCAGAGAGCATGCCAGCAGTCACTGACACTTGCAAATAGCAGTCCTCTTCCTCTTAAAAACCCCCGGAAATTCAGGGACACAGCCGTGTCTGTGCATAAGGCACACAGGGACACACAAGTGTGGAGAAGCTGCATGATTTCCCTCATAATTATTTTACCAGAAAGGTTGTAAAAACCGAGAAGGGGTAAGGGGTTTTCTTACCACATCTGATGCACACAGGCTCTGCCCTGGCATCTGCTGCACCACAGCATCCATGGAAATGTTTTCTAACATAAAACACCACAGCCTGCCTTTAGACAGATGTTACAGCGTTGAACAACATCTTGTGCAGAAAGATAAGAGCATGACATTCATTTTCCCTGCAGCCCACCCCAGCAGCTTTGCCCTACAGTGGGGCTGGCCTGGGGAACTGGCACTCTGAGAGCCCTCCTGTACCCCCAAACCACCACCCCATCCTCCCAGGCCAGCAATGCTCCTCCAGTTTGTTCCCAGCAAAGCTGCTTTCCACAAACACAGGTTCTTCAGCACCAACCCAACTTCTTTAGCAGAGGTTTCCAGGCTACATTTCAAATGGTAAGGGTTTCAGTCAACTATGAAATTGAGCTGGTTTCTTAGGCTACTGCCAGACCCTTGTGTCCTCCAACAGTCTCCATCTGCTGGTTTTTTAGACAAGCAGCTCCTGCAAGGACAAAATATATGGAGTTAAATAAGATATACTTCATCTTTTGTTTCTCTCAGCAAAACTCAGCAATTTGAGAGATATTTTTGTAAATTCAGATTTATGATTATTATTTTTCACACTATGGCTACCACAGTGACCACAGAGAATTTATTGAGGTAATAATGTATTTAAATAGACAATTTTTTAAAAAGTGGAACCATTGCAACGGATTAACATTCAAATCATTAATATTCAAGCATATTAAGTCACTTAAAGGATTTTTTTGTGTGTACGCACATTTTGGGGTATATTATCTTCATAATACGTGAGGAGAAGATATGCTTTACTGTTGACATTTAGCACATTTTCTTTATTGCTTTCCATTTCATTATGGGTAAAAGTGTTATTTGTCCACACAGTCTTCCATAGGACAAATGCCATCATTTCTGTTTGCTGAGGCAACCAAAAATTAAAGGAAATATTTTAGATGTCCCCATTAAATGTCAAAAATCGATTTTAAGTAATTACTAATACCCTGGCACGTATGCATTTTATTCAGAAAATCCCTGTTAAAAATATTCGTCGGGGGATATTCAAATTTATTATGTAGAACAACACAGCATTAACATGCTAGCTTCTGTTTCATGCTTTGGTTCATAGCAACAAAGATACCAATGGGAAATCATTAAACAAATATGCAATTTTTTGCAACATATCAGGTCTGTGTTTGGTATCACTTGAAAAAAACTCGCCGAGCTTAAACTGACAAATAAATAAATAAATAAAAATGCAACGAGCAGGCAAAGTACAGCAACATTATAAATGTTAACAGATTTCAGAAACTGATTTTATGTTAATTCAGATGTTAATGCTGTCCGAGGCTGCTGAAAGGAGCGGGGGGCTGCTGGAGGAGGGAGCGAGCCCAGGGAACACAAAGGGACGCCTCTGGGTGAGTGTGTGGGGGGGCCACTTTTATTAATTATATTTCCTTCAGAGCCCTAACAATAACATGTCAGTAATCCACGCATTCTGTACTTAATTGACGCTAATGATTTGGCCGGTTCCTGGTCCTCGCCGGGAGCCTCCCCACGCCGTGAGAATCTCGGCCATCTTGCGTTCCTCCCGCCCCGCCGCGCAGCCCCAATTAACTCAATGAGCGCGGGGGCTGCCGAGCTGCTCCCCCCATCTCCACGGCTCCCCTCTCCCAGCCAGGTCCCAGCCGGACGTCTTCCAACCCGCTCTCCACATCCCTGAAGGAGAACACGACCCCCGGCGCAGCCCCGCACAAAGGGTCCCATTCATGTTCCCCCCGCAGCCCCGAAAGGCGACCGCCCCTCACGCACGGCTGCCCCCGGCCCTGCTGGGCAGAGGTGGAGGTGGGAGAGATCCGTCCAGCTCCCCTCGGACACCAGCAGCTGAGGGAAAGTCAGGGATTTTTCTCATGCTGGTGGGCAACAGGTGCCAGAACACACACCGCCCTGACAACCCAGCATCCCACGTGTCCGCAGCTGCCCTCGAGGTGATGACCTGTCTGCAGGCACCCCAAGTCATGTACACAGTTGTAAGCAGTGAATTGACACCTCTCAAACTACCCTCTGCCTGGGTTGCTCTGGTACCTATAGCCCAGCTGCCAGCCAGCAATGTGTCCCAGACAATTTGCCTGCAATTTACCTTCTCTGGAGCTGAACCTTCAGGTGACATCAGTCCCAGGAAACATGGTTTCTGCTCAGGCGGGCTGCTGGGGAGCAAAGTCCACTTGGCATCAGGATGATCCAAACCCACTAATGCTGCTTGCACACCCCAGCCTTGTTGCCACCAGCAGGCAGCCCTTGGAAACCTCGGGAGAAACCTGTCATCATAGTTCAAGAGAGCATGCAAGTTACAGCAATGACAAACCCAGTTTGTTCTGGGCAGACATGGGATGGCTTCTTGGTACCCACACCCTCTTGCATCATTTCAGTGGGATTGCACGCACCAAAGTCAAGCAAATTTCTCCATAAGCACCAGACTAAGAGACCTGCTCTTGTGCATGGTGTTTCCTCCCTCCTTGGAGTTACTCTTAGCCCCTACTTAGACTTACATGATGCTGCCAGTGCTACACCCCCAGTTCCTTCTTCCCCTCTTGCTCCCCACCTTTCATCCAGCCCAGAGGCCATGCTGTCACTTCTCCAGGGGGCCCACCAAGCACAGAGCAGAGTGCTGAGCCTGTGCCTCTCCTTCACATGGGCAATCAGCACCCTGTGCCAGTCCTTTTTCTTCTTACCTTACAGGAGTCAGATCTTCTCGAAGTTGTCCAATGGAGAAAGCCTTTCTCAATGGAGAAAGAGAAAGGCAATGAAAAATACAAAAGAAAACATAAAAACCAAACAAACCACAAAAAACACTGCCTGTGAGTCCAGGTTTTTTTTGAAATTACAGTAAAAAATAAAAATACAGCTTGCTGTTACTGCAAGCAAATACATTCCTCTATTAGGAGGTGTTGGAACCAGCCATCCAGCAGGAACACCTCTCCCGTTCCCAGCAGAACAGGGTGGCCCAGGCAGTGAAACATTCAAGGAATTGTTCTGTTGCGACTTCTCAGGGGAAAACATTTGCTTAAAAACAGTCAGATGAATTTGGAGTGATCTGTAGGGCACTTTGTTATGTTAATGACTGTTACCAACTGTCTCTTCTTTATATTAAAGTGTTGACTCATTGTCAGTTGGGGCGAGACAAGACAGCTTGCTTGTGCCTTGCAGTCCTTTTGCACTCACCCAAACTACTCATGTGAAGACACTTTAATATGAAGAGACACTGTCTGTGGCTATTATTAATCTCCATACTGAAGCCCAGAATACTAATAAAGCCACACAATATCCTAACCTTTCCTTGGTGCATTCTTCATTCTGCAAGACTTTGGCCAAAATTAAAACATTTTTCATCAATCTCACGAGCCTGTGGCTGACAACCAGACTTCCCAAACCAAGATTTAAAAATGTTTTCACTTTCCCTCTACTATGCCCATCATCATCATTCTGAAACAGGTAAGGGAGAATGCTTCCTGCAAGCCCAGAAGCATCAGCTTTATAAACATCAGAAAGCAAGGTTTGGCACATCTGGTTGAGATGAGAGAGCAACTTGTTTATTCACAGACCAACTTTAAACTGAAACGTAACTGCAAAACCTTGCTGTGAACTGTATAGCCCAAATAGCACAATGACATCTGGTAAGTACTTGGAAGATGAATTTTGGGGTAACAAGAAAGAAAGAAAAAAAGAAAGAAAAAGTTCTTTTAATTCCCTCAATATTTCTTAACATACAGAAAATCTGGGCTGAGGTGCTGAGCTGCAGAGGCTGGCAGACTGGTAGAGTAGCACCCCCACAAAATCCAAACAGCTTACATGGAATTATAAAATAAAACACCATATTACTCTTTTCTCTCTGATGTTGTTACTCTGGGATTTGGTCCAAGAATGCTCAAACCATTTATCCTAGTTACATGCAGAGTACGCAATAGGTGTGATCATGTAACTGGAGCCTGAACATGATAACCTGGCAAATCACAGCTGTCCCTCTTCTGCCTTGTGGCAGGGGAGAACCTAAACCCTTTCCTACACAGCTTTATTACATCTTTACTGTCATTGCAGTGAGTGTACAAGTTACTCTGAAAATTTTTGTTCAGAAATCCCCTGACCCTGCTGAAAATAAAAGAATCTGCCTCTGACGGAAGAAAATGACACACCAGATATATTTTCAGTACTGGGAAAATCATGTCTGTGGCATGGTCTTTAACTGGGTGATTTTCCAGAAAATGTTTAGAGTTGTTGCTTTTCTTTGCCAGGAAATTTGTTTAGCTCATGACTGAACCCAGTATCATTTCAGTTTCAAGGAATTTTACTGTATACAGTTTGTAAAAAACCCGAACATTTGATCCTTTGATTTTGCCTTTATAGCTTAAGAATCCATTAACATATGTGGTTGAATACTTTTTAAAACAAAGTGTAGCTCAACTGAAATATTGCCAGAGAGACATTAAGAGCATTTAGATCTAGAGAACCATTTCCCCACCACAGCCCCTGTCTGTAAGCATACAAGTTCCTCCTCTTACCAGGGCTCACAAAAATTTAAGAAAGCCACTAAACCCTTATTTCTCTAGCCAAGCCCAAGTCAGACACATAACATTTGAGACTGATAATACAGCCCAGGAAAACATGCTGATAAAGGAAATATTTCCCCCTCCAATGAAGAGAAGGTTTTGCCAGGCAACCACAGGCTCTTCTCCATCCCAGAGCACCTGTCGCAGAGTACAGGCACCAGTCAGCAGCAATAAGGCCTCAGTCTCATGCCAAAGAGTAGGGTCTTTTTCACACCCCTTACATATTGGTGAAAGTCTTCTCAGTTCAAACAAGCAGGTATTTAAGAACTGAAATGCCTGGGAAGAGGAAGAGCGGTTCTACCCAGCCAGCATCCACCAGTCAAAGGAAAGTTAGGGTGAGGCTCTGCACAATCATTTTTCCTTACATCCCAGGTGATCACAGATCCTAACCCAAACAGAAACAGGCCTTTCATATATTTCTTCCTCAAAGCCCTGCTGAAAGACCAAAAATCAGAACATTACAAAATACATTTTTCTTCTTACTTGTTACACAAGAGCCCATTCAGCTCAGTAAAACAAAACCAGTTTGCAAATGTATGCAGTTCCTATAGACAGTCTCCTCCTCTGAATTGCAAGCAGCTGCAGGACTAAAGCCCCCTGGGATCAGAAAGATTTTCCTTCCTTCCTTGATAGCCATTTGATCTAATTTGCCCTCAGTCTGCAGTTTTAAAAACCCTGCTTCTATTCAGTCTACAAAGAGTACTGTATTTCTTTGTATAATCTCAAATCCATTGTAAACAGAAATAAAAAGCTTCATATACAAACTTACCCTCTTGTAGTTAGCTTGAACTGATTATTTCGAGACTAAAAGGAGACAGATTACATTGTGTTGCAAGGTTCTGCAGTCTTAACTAATCTGAACAGTCTTAACTTGTTCAATTAAGCACAAATTATGTCAGTAGCCAATAATTCAAAACTTGGGAGAAACAAGTTTTGCACTTTAAAGGTAAGATGTAACGTAGCTTCTTTGCAGTTAGCCCATCAGCAAAATACTTACTGTTTAGCAACCCAAGCCAAGTGACTTTTGCTACTCTTAACTTCAAAACACAGAAGTTTCCCAGATGGGCTAGAAATAAAGTGTTATAACAGCAAGAAATGGACATTACAGTCTTCTTGCATAATCATCACTTCCTGTCATCTCACAGACACAAAGCACCATCCAAACAAGAAAACAATCCCAAATCTCTCAGTGGCTCCACCTTGGCTGCCCACCATGCTCTCAGCAGGTCCACACCCTGTGGCACAGAGGATGCTGGCTGGGACGCGGGCAGAAGGACCAGAAGGGGAGGAAGATCTGTGCTGCTTCTTGCCAGAGGCATCACACAAGGAAGCTGCATCCCTATTTATGTGCTAAGTCTGAGCAGGAGAGCTCCAGTGAGATTACAGGAGCCCTGGTCAAGCTGACCTCAGCCTTGCCAGCAAGTGTGCTTAATCCCCAACAAATTGATGGCTAAGACAATATCTGAGTTAACCTGTATTATTTCACAGTACATGCCAGTGTCTCCCTTTTTTTGAGGGAAGGAAGATGATTACGGAGGAGGAAGGTTTGGAAAATGAGAGTATGAGTAATCTAATGGTTTAAATGTATGTTGTTACATACCCGGAGGATGTTCCCAAAACAGGAGGAGATTTATGCCAGCAAACTGGTCCATCCAATGCCAACCCATGCACTTGCCAACTCCCTTGCTGCACTGCACACGGAGCTCCCAATAGCCCACACTGCGGCTATTTCCTTTGATGCAATCACAGCTACCACCAATTTTCAATTTCATAGTAGCAGCAAGAGAAAATCAGCACTGGATTCATTTTTTCTTGTTCAAAGTTTCTCCGATGTCCCCAGCTTTCAGACCAAGGTGAGGTTTTGATACATAGTTATGACAAACCTTTTAGGAGGAAGATAATCACATGCCACCTGGGTTACTGCAGAATTCAATTTACTTTGCAGCATGCTTTATGCTGGTCTCTAGCTATTAAAGAGAAAGACATTTTCCAGATGAGAAGTATAGAGCAACACAGAACTAAATTGCTTTCCTGGCATTCCCCAGCACCTGTGAGCCCTCCTGCACCAGGGACAGCAGCCTCATGCAGTGCCTTGGGGGTGCCCTCCCATAGAGCCCTCCCCACCTCAGGTAACATGCTTCAAGTCACAGGAACACATGGTATGATCATGGCTCATCTTCGCACAAACTTGGTCAGGCTTATAAACACAATAAATCTTTTTCTCCTATAGAGTAGGGCAGAACTGCCCACTTACTTCCCCACTGATCCAGGACCAGGGAGAATTTAGAATAGGATCCTCTGGCAGAGACATATGAAAGGAATGCCCTCTTGTTTATTTTTTATGCTTTTGTTAATAGGGACAACTATCTTAAAATTGAGTTGTACTATTTCCTACAGTTGTTTTCAGCCTGTGGCAACCAGTAAACAATTTTTTTACAGCTAAGCTGAAAGACAGCATACTTAGACATAAGCATACACATGTGTTGCAAGACAAGAACCAAGGATTCTTAAAGCATGAGATAAAGATGAGAAGGTAAGAAAAAACCCTTCTGCTAAGTCACCCCTGCTGGAAAGTACTACACCTGTGGCACATGATTGCATTCCTTCCTACCTGGGAAGCTGCATAGCCACGATCCCCACACTGAACAGGCTGCTTGAGACCAAAACAAAGCAGGCTGACCCTTCAGGAGGGGATGAAGGAAGTTATACATTTAGCAGGATTGCCATCTGAAGCAGAGATCCAATTTAGAAAGAGGTCTGTTATCTGAACTGTTTCATTCACAGATGAATGTCTCTCTCAGGTAACATACGGAACACTTGCATTTACTCTTGAATAGGTATTAACCAGAAAGTTATATTCAGCTTAAACAGAAAGTTAAGAGTTCATATCTGTAATGTTATTATATTTTCTTGAACAGTCAAAGTTGAAGAAGACAATTCCCACTTATAAGATACCAGTTAATTAAATAAATTTTAAAGAATTTTAAAATTGTATTTTTCAGAAGCAGAACTCATACTACTGAGCACTGGTAAGTAACAGCAAAAGGACTAGTCCTGAAGCTAGGAATATTATTGCCCCCTCCTACACCTACCAGTAATTTTGTGTTGGAAATGTGAAGTACCAAAGTGGCTCTCAACAATTTGTTACAAAATTTAACATTCCTTTGCCTAGAATATGTAACGGCCAGAAACTAAAACCACTCTAAACGAGCACCAGCAGAACTTGTTAAACATCTACACTTACTTCGTTAGTACAAAACTTAAACAATTCATAACAGAGGGAAAAAAAAAAAAGCCAGCAACACCAAATAATTTGCATACTATTAGTCACCATAGGCATTTTTATTACATTAAAGCTTTAACATTTCATCATAATATCAGGAAAGAACAAAAGGGAGAATAAGTTAAAAAAAAAAAAAAAAAAAAGCAGCCTTGCTGGGGACTAATGTTTAGAAAAACTAACACAGCAGAGTAGGAGCTTCCTGAAATGGAAGTGTTGTAGCACTGAAGTTACCTACAGGACAACGGGATGAATCCTGGTAGTCTCACAAGTTCTCAGTGTTGTTGAACAGTCCTTCTAAGTGAAGATCATGAGAAAAGCAACCATTTTTAAACATTCATTTCTCTATTTTCCTTTTCTCCAGAAAACCATGATTTTCCAAAAAAGTCTTGCTACAACTTCACAAATTCTCAGACCCTGCAAAGGTCAAGGACAACTCTTCCTGTAAAAAGTCACACACCATTCCAGAAATAAATTCTGCACAGCAGACAGTTGTCACAGAATACGCCAAAATCCCAAAGTTTAAATGATTATGTTTTAGGAAAAGATAGGCTTTTCCTGCTGATGACTTTTTGCTTATTAAACACAACAGTTCAGACAATCTGATTCAACAGTTCCCTACACTAATGATTTGAAAGTGTGCTGCAGAAGGATTCTCCATATACTTGTCATGTTTATTATCCCCTCCCCAGCCACCTGCACCTGGCTACGGGAAACCCAAGTACATGACAATTCTATCTTAGTATCTAAAAAGTTTTAATTGATAAGCCAGTAGTGGTAAATAAATAATGCAATAGTTACTACATTATTCATCCCCAATTCCCACACTACTAGTGGTCACAGTCTGAAAATCTTAGCTGACCATAATTAAAAGAAAAATAGGATATACATAAAAATAGCTGTCTTAGACAGCATTTTTATTAAAAATGGATACATAAGAGACATAGCAGCATTTACAATAGAGTTTTTTTTAAAGGCATCAAGTTGTTAGCCAACCATTTGAAAGAGGCTTTGAGATGTTGTCTCACAGTACTTTTTGTCCATTTGTCAACAGGGCGCAGTGTAAATGCAGATTATCCAAAGGATGTACAGGCACAGTAACTGTTCAAGCCCTTCTCCTGAACAGTTGGTCGCATCAAGCATCACCCTCCGTAGCAGCATTTGGAGCACTTTTCAGTGTTCTTTTAAGTGGCTGGTGTACTTGATCAATATCTTCAAAATATTTTAATGTTCAATAAAAATATTTCAAATAGAAAAATTCTTCCATCACAAAAAAAGTAAGGTTTCCTTTTTCAGATTCCATAAAAGCTTATGAACTTCACTGGCAGCATTTCCATAATTGAGCAGGAGCTGGAACCAGCAGAACAGGCACTTCAGCAAAATTGTGTCAACTGTTTCTATAGTCATATTGGCTTAAATCCAGAAGACTGTTTCTTACTACTTTGTGGTGGTGTAAGGACACCAGTAGGGAAAGGTGAAGTCCTATTTTGCTCAGCCAATATGGATTGTTTTGCTTGAGCTTTGTCCTGAAAGAACAAGGATAAAGTAATCTTTCTTTTGGTCTACCTATGCAACAGCTCAATATAATTCAGTGTTTCATAACTGGATAGATTGCTAATCTGAAAATACATATCTGTATCTAACCCCCCTGACAGTAACTGATCTATCATGCACTACACAATAGTTAGTGAATCCAAGCCCCCAAAGGTATTAACTTTGGGAATGTGATTATCAGCATTATGGTACTTGGTACTTAACTTAATAACAAAAACAAACAAACAAAAACAAAACCACAAACCCCATAGCTCAGATTAACTACAGTTTGTTGGATGAGATTCTGAACTTTTAAATCTCTCATGCTAAAGCCCACTGTTGCTCAACTTCTTTTCAACCACCACTGTCACATAAAGACCCACAGGATCAGTCTCAAGTGACCAGTCTCCTTTCTCTTTTTCATGAGGCAAGGTAGTATTATCTGTCTTTCCTTTAGAGAAAGCTCTAACATACAATATTTGAAGTATCCCCAAAGGGTAGAAATATGCTTCCAGTTTCTGGGTAATTGTTTGTCATTTGGGATGAGGCTTGAAATAAAAATCACCTTTTAAAACTAAATACAGAACATCTCAGTCCTAAGACAAGTTTCTGTCACAGTTGTTTTGGAACCAGAAACAGTTTTAAACAACCTTATGCCTTTTATCATCTGATTACACTCAGCCTCAGTATAATACTTCACTTCAGTTCACCAAGTGTTCAAGCTAAAGAAGAAACAAATTAGAAGATTTCACAGACAGATTTTTGTCTTCAATATGCACATACATACCAGCAAATCCAAGCTGTTTATGTGCGTCTGTATATTGTGCAAGTCTTCAGGAGCTATACCTCTGAAGTGTTTGAGTTTGGAGCTTCCTACTTCCCTTATAGCCATTGCAAATGGAACCATCCATTTTACACATTCCTCTATCTCACACCATTCATAACCTGGAAAACAAAACATATGCTTACCTGACTGAACAAAGACAACGTTTTTAAACATGCTAGATTTAGCTTATTAATGCCAATACCTGAAACTTTCTGTATCAGCTCAGATGAGGAGAAATGATATAAAGCAGAAGCTGCAAGTACTCCATACGTATATTCCAAGCAGCCAATATCCAGCACACAGAGGTCCAAGAGCTATAAGACAATAGATTTTTAATGTGTCCATGACAAGAATATTTTTTTTTCCAGGTGAAATAGCATTTGAAGGAAGAAACCAGTCTTACCTCTGCTATTTGTACAAATATTTGCTGTGGATATTGTGGCAGCAGTACCTCATAAAGCTCATTTAAATATGCAACTTGCATGTAAATGTTTAGCCAGGATACAACTGTCAGGGGATTTAAGTTCCAGTTCAGAGCCTGAAAGAGTAGACATGTACAAGATTTCAGTATTAATAGAGTTCCTAACTTAAACCATGCAACTTCATTTACTCCAGATCAGAAGCTATATTTCCAGTTGGTCCAGGATTCTTTGTAAGACAAAAATCTAAGCCTCTCCTGTACCTCCTTCTGCTGATAGGGTGGGGAAACGATACATTTTTTTAATACACACAGACTGGTTGATGCTTTAAATCACTTGTTACTTACAGAACACTGCTTTCTAATTATTAAGAGAAATTGTGCCTCTTAGCAGCACAAGATTAACTGAGGTTCTCTGCTTTTAGTCTGATTGTGCTGTATGTTTTTAAAAAATAAAGTAGAACTAATTCCACTTTGAAATACTACCTTCATAATGATCAATTCCATGCTGAGGATTTCATCTTCTGTACAAGCTCCATCTGTAACATAGGCAAACTGATGCAACTTTGGTGGATAAATTTCCTGAAAGATAGGAGACCAAGTATTAATTTGTGGAACAGGTTTTAACCAGTGTCATGCTAAGAAACAAAGAGTAACAAACCACCACTACTGCAGCTGCAGCATTTCAAAACAGAGGGGAAAAGAAGAAAAAAGAACCAACGCCCCACCCTAACTCATGGTGCTCTACTCTGCCATTAACATGCACAGATTTCTTGTTCAGTCTTCATGTTCACAGCCTTCACCTTTCAGTTTTGATGGATCAGTACAACATGTGCTATGTTTGACTACAGTGCCACTGAGATGGCATCATAAAAGACTTTTTTATACATCCTAAAGAAAGGGCCTTTTATCCTTTGCTTGAGAAAAATAGATTGAAGAATAAAAGCCCCTTTAAAAGGCAAGCAGTAAGAACTTAAGTAGCACTATGTATTTTAATAGTTCAAACAGTTCAATATTTCAGTTTGTTCTAGTAAAGAAAAGGGTACTGACAGGATGAGGGGTAAACATTTTAAAATGGAAGAGGGTAGATTCAGATATTAGGAAGAAGTTTTTTACTGTGAGGGTGGTGAGACACTGGGACAGGTTTGCCCAGGGAATCTGTGGGTGCCCTCTTCCTGGAAGTGTTCAAGGCTAGACTGGATGGGGCTTGGAGCAACCTAGGGGGAGGTGTGCCTGCCTGTGCAGGGGGCTTGAACTAGATGATCTTTAAGATCCCTTCTAACCAAAACCATTCTATGAGATAAGGAGCAGCTCAGACCATCATCCAGTAGGTACTCCACTAACCACAAAATTGCATACAGCAACCAGCCACAACCTCATTTAGCAACTACAGTTAATTTTATATTTATTCCAACACTGAAAAGACTATCCTTTTAAAGAGATACTGTGATGTTAGCTAATATTAATTTTAGCCAGCTAAAAAAATAAGAAATTTTGGAACAGAAAAAAAGAAATTTTGTCTCACAGCTGAAAAGTCATAGCAATGACCTCCATAAAGCCTCCAAAATGCACATAGTGTATAAGTGTGTTGTCTGTCTATTCACATTCTTATGCTAAAGCTGGAGACACTTACCTCAAGTTTTGCTGCTATGAATAAAGAAGAGATACCAATAAGCTGCAATAGTGTTTTTACAACATTCTGTTGTGTTGCCATAAACCGATCAAAGAAGTCTTGTGCTAAATAAAAAGTTTCCCTATGAAGCTTGTAGACTTCACAAACCTGGAGAGACAAATTAGAAAGGTCAAGAATAGCGTTAAAAGAGTCAAAAACAGATGCTACAGATGCATCAAAAAAACCCAAGAGCTAGACACAAAATTCCTATTGGCTTTCTGCTTCATTGCTATTGTGAAATAACATATTCACTGAGAGCATGAGTTAAAGAGTTTCCTTTGACACAAGATGACAGCCACTGCAGCAACTCCCAAACAAAGAGATCAGAGTAAAAACTCTTTTAGGAAATGCAACTACATGTTCTAAGGATGTCAGAACATCAGTTCATCCTTTTTGCAAAGACGCATAATTCCAATACCTCAAAAGAGAAAATTTTCACAAATAGTCTTTGTTTTAACACTAAAATATGCCAACAAGTCATCCAAACAGCAAAAAAGACTCAGACAGAAGAGTTGAACAGTCTACATGCCAATAACAGAGGACATGAGATGTGTCTGGTCCTTAAGCCACCACACCTTCCTTCTTACAGTGACTTTCATAATCACTTGCATAGCTTTTATCTGCAGTGTGACCTTAAAAAGCTTACATTATGGAGCTTTAGGGACAAATTAATTATTATCCACTATCAATCTAAATGATTGCCAGGCTATATTGTCAGTTTGTACACCATCAACTCAATGCACTATATTTCTTTTCTTAAGTTCGGCACCATTGGCAAACTTTCAGATGATACAAAGATAAGGAAACATACTCATGATAGCTATTAGTACACTTCACCAAAAGAATGCTTAAAATACTCACAAGAACAGAAATGCTCACCTCCATCAGCCAGTCTAGAAGGATTGCTCTCATTTTTGGTTGCAGAAGAGGGTGCCTTTGCATATAAAGTTTATCCCTTGCATATGTCTCTTCTTTGTTTATCATGTTTTTCCATACGTCCTCTCTGTTTGCCCAGCTAAGACAGATCAATTTTCAGTATCAAATCACATGACAAAAGCAAGGCAGACAAGCAGCAGCAAAATAGCACTTACTGTAGAACTGGTAATGGTGAAGCTCTAGTTGGAATGACACTTAGATGAATAAAGTGAGAGTAATCAATGCCAACTGGATCATCATCTTTATCTGGAGTAGGAATCAGCATATGGGCATTTTGGTGAACATTCTTCCAAGATGGCTATTAAATGAAATATGAGATTTTACACTCTGCCCTTTTAAATCATATTTTCAGCTATAAATAGCAAACATGACATCGGCAAGAAAATGGCAGAAACTAGGATTACCTCTTTAAACTACTTGTAATCACACACTTGCTGAGATAGGAATGGACCACTGTAGGTCATTTTGTCCAACTTTCCTTCCTCAGGGAGGACCACCTGAACCAGTAGCCCAGGACAATGTCCATAAGGCTTTTGAGTATCCCTAAGAATGGAGGCTCCACAGCTTCTCTGTGAAACGTGCTGGTGCTTGATTACCCTCCCACTAAAAAAAAAAAAAAAAGTATTTCCTGATGTTCAGAACAAACTTCCTGTGCTTCAATTTGTGTTTATCACTACTTGTCCCATCACTGAGATCACTCAGAGCCTGGCTCCATCTTCTTTACATCTCCTTTTCAAGTATCCACAAACACTGATGCATGTCCCCAAGCCTTTTCTCCAGGCTAAACAGTCCCAGCTCCCTCAGCCTTTCCTTATAGGAGATGCTCTGATCCCTCAATCACCCTAGTGGCTCTTTGCTGGGTTCTTTCCATTATGTTCAAGTGTCTCTTGTACTGGAGAGCCCAGAACTGTACACAGCACTCTAGGTGTGGCCTCACCAGTTTTAAGTAGAAGGGTGCTGCCTGCTGCCTTCAGTTTGCAACTGAAGTAGAAAAACGTTTACCCTGCTCTCCTTTTGAAGGACCATAATTGTTTCATGGAAGAATACTCATCAGATTCTCCTGTTGGCACATTGCATTTAGTTTCTACCAAAACCAGCTTTCATGAAAGCAAGACACTTGCCCTCAGGTAAAGAATAAAAAGGAACTTTAAAATACAATTTGTGATTATAATTATACAAATACAAGGTCAGGATATTTCTGGTAAGGAGTATGTAGATGCAACGCCTGAAGTCATGGTTCCCTATAAAGTTACCTTGACAGTGAACACAGCAAAATACTACTTCATAAATTTTTTCTTACCCATTCATCATGCAGCACCAAGACAAAAAAAACAAAGCAGTTTTGATCCAATTGTTTTCAGACTAAAGCAAATAAATGTTAAGCAATTGCCACTAAAGCATCGAGTTGACCATTTCAAATACAGAATTTTGCCAAAGTCTGCAAACATTAGACACCCAACGCTTCTCCTGTCATATTCTTTTATGTGGACTAGAACTTAACTTTACATTTACTTTTCTCCTTCCTAACTCTTTTGAACAAGATCTTGGTGAACATTTCACACAGTTCCCCAAGAAAATACTACTGCAGTAGAATACAATGCCAGTGCCATAAGGAAATTAAAATTTTGGCATTTCTGCTTTCACACCTGATTTTTGCCCTGTCCTTGATGAAAGAACACATTTCACAGCTAGGACTGCTTTGTACCTTGACTTAGTGACACACACATGGGTGTTTTTAAATTTCTACATGGAGATCTAGCACAGTTACATACCCAGTCATGCTACAGTTTATGCTGGGTGGGGGATGGCAAAAGGAGGGAACAGTATCTTTATCTTAAAAATGGCAGATTCCTTGTGAACTGAAAGTTTCAATAGAAGTGTCCCAACAGCATTACTTTAATTTTTGTCCTCCCCCAAAACTAGACTTTAGCCATATTTTGTCCTCCAAACTGCACGGTAAGACCAGCTGCCAACCAGCTCTAGGGAAGTGCTGGGTTAGCTGGGTTTTCTGTTGGTCAGCAAACCAAGAGAAAAGCAGTAGATTATATAATATCTATTTAAAGGTGCCTACTACATCAGGAGCTTCTGAAGGACAATATCTGCTCCAGAGTTCTCAAACAAAGTAGGTCCCTCACATACTGCAGCAATGACAACTGACTTCAGAGAGTTCACCACTCCCAGTCTTCTATAATGAAATGTAAATCAAGGGTCAAGACCCTCTTAAGGTGTGTTGAGAAAACAGTTTTTGACCAGATAAGGTCACTCACCAAGACAACTGAAGATGCAAGCTACAGAAAAGCATACAGCTCAAATAGAGACAAGAAGGAAACAAATGCACAGGGTCCTCAAAAGCAAGAAGCTACAAGGAAGGGAGACAGGATTCTAAATTAGTCTAAGTGAGGAAACACTACAGGTCTGGCATGGATTTTGGTTGAGGCAATGAGCATATTAATTGGACACCCAGATCTTTAAAGATTTAGCAAGACACTCAAACAAAACTAAGGGAACAATATCAATAAACTGCTGTACATCACACTGTAACTGTAAGGAAAGAGAAGCTACCACTGAAAAAAACAAAACAAAACAAAAAACCAAAACAAACCCCAAATCCTTTAAGATGGGGAGGGTGTGAGGAAACCATGAAGAGCTTCCTTTGGGCTTGCATGGAGCCAGCCCAAAACCAGGGAGCTGCCAAAAAGTGACGGATGTTCTGGAGAATCTGTGCAGCCTAATGGAGGAAATCCCACAGTCTTGGGTTTACTTCTCAGGCAAACAGGAGCTGAAGTAGGATGCAAACCAAAAATCAGTGGGGAAAACTGCCTCTTCAAATCTGCACAGAGCCTAACAAGCAAGCCTGGTGACATCCACAGTAATATTCCAGATACAGGAATAGGCACAATGATGAGAGATACAATCTGTATCTCAGACCTGAGAACTAGATACAGATTGGAGAAACTGTACCGGGGCCATGAGGAGGCATGTTAGTAGGATCAGCACCAAGAAGGGCAGAAGGTAAATGATGGAAGAAGTCCAACAGAGCAGTCAAGCCCCCACAGCTCCAAAATCAGAAAACCCAGATCAGAAGCAGGTTCTTTTTAAAGCACACACCTCAGTTTTCTGCAACATTTCGTAACTCAGCGATATATCAAACTTTCATTTGAAATGATCTTTTGGACATCCTTCAGGCACATAGGCCAGACATAAAATGGAGCAGGTAGCAACATGGATTACTGGTTACAGGCAGAGCCTCCAGTGAAGCAGACACACCTAAGAATACAAACTGTTGAGACACTTGAGCTGGGAGCCACCAGAACAATCTTCCATAAAACCCAGAGCAAGGAGGACACCTGGGAAGCAGAGGAAGAGTGTGACCCAAAACTCCCTTGAAGCAACAAGAAAATTTCAACATACAATCAAAGGCAGAGAAAGAGTAAGGGGACAGGACTATTTGTTTCACCCTAAAAAGGAGCACATAGTAACAGAGAGGCATCAACTACTACCCTGCAGCTTTAGTTTGCCCATCAGATAGAGTAAGGCCTATAATTTTAGCCATTTTTCACTCACAGGATGCATTATTTTGAAGCATAGTGGTGCTTCTTTGCCAGCAGAAAGGGATTCAAGTATTAATAAAATATGAGAGAGAAGGGCAAAGAACATTATTAAGTTGTTCCAGTTCTTTCTGAATAGCACAGGAGCTTCTACTACTGTTAATTTTCTAAAGAGTGAATACTGTCCTACACCAGATTAGGACTAAGTCAGCCTCTCAATCTGGATACACTTTATACTTTATCTGATTGTCTGAAGACTTGTAGAGTTGCTGGGTTTTTTGTTTTGATTTTTAAATCAGATGTTCCAAAGAGAACCTAGACTAGTTAAAGAAACTTTTTGGAGGATATTTTCAGAGCCATTAGGTGGAACAGTTTGACAACAGTAAGACCAGATTCAGGAAAAATGCCTAGTGAGAAGCTGATCAAAACTATTTCCTGAAAATTTACTCCCATCTCCTTCTCATCTCAAAACATGAGTTAGTTTCAGCTGAAGAAACTAACTTCTAGATTCAATTCTCCACTGGAGAGACACTTAACAACTTAACTTTGTAACACAATTGCACAGATTGCTCAGATCTAGTTAGATGAAATTTGCTTTTACATGGAGCCTTGGAAGTTTATCCATGCACAGAAAGCAGCCAGAATTAATATGAGAATTGCCAGCAGAATTAAAGCAGTGCCAGTTCACTAAAATCAAACACAGAATTTATGCAATATTCTGCTGTCACAAACCTGATGATATAACCACCCTTTCATCACATAAAGGGTAACAGCATCCTAATTAATAACTCAGGCCTTATGTTCAACAGAAGCAAACTAATGAATTGACTATGAGGGTGCCATAAAGTGGGATGTGACCGAAATTTTGCTTTGTGTATAAACTAATGTCAGTAAACAATTTATTTAATGTAGAAGCCATGTAGTATAGGCTGCAGTGGATTTATAGCTGCTTGCATTATAGAATTGTTGTGCCTCAACAGAATAACTATTGCACTGGCTATCATACAAGCCTGCTATACTGCTGCTGGAACCATAAACATATTCTCATTAGTGGCCCATGGCAATTTATATCAGAGAATAGCTTGTGTCACACCATCCGCTGAAGAGCTGCTGCTGTGCAGCCAAATGTTAGCTTCTTTAAACAGATCTGTAACAATCTGGCTACTTTGTCACAACAAAAAACCTTCTCTATGTAGAGACGATACACAGGTACCCGTATTTATGGTTTGCAGAATCAATGGGCCAAATCCCACCACTATCCTACACTTAACTTGAAAAATTTCCATATTTTGGATGCATACTGTCTAAATTACTTAAATTTTAATTTACTTATAATTCCAAAATAACACTGAATGGCTACCAGGCCAGGAACACAAACAAGAACACAAAACAAAGTCTTTATCTACTTTCAAAGTTGAAGGTCAATGTACACAAAATATATTTCAAGTTTCCTTCCACTGTCCTTCTGGAAGAAGGTAAAATTAGATCTCTGTTGAGGGCTTTTAAACAATATCTTATTATTATGCAAAAAGCATGGGAAAGAAGCCCTTGCTCAGATCAAACAGAATGAATCTTTTGGTGAAGGAGAGAGCTGTGGTGAAGGACAGGCAGCTCTTCCTTGTCAGAAGTGAGAAATTAGTTTAATATACTGCACAAAAGAAAGACAGAAGGGAAGGAGAGATGCCCTCATTAAATGCTCACCATTTGAGCCCTGCTTAATTTGTTGACTGATAACTGGTATACGCAGTTGCAACAAGCAGAGGCCATTCCAAACAATGATGCCCATCTGTTATGGTAGCACTTTAGTCTTAGAACTTCCAGCTGCCACTTCTGGTTAGATGTGCCACATTATGCATAGCCTCGTGTACAAAATGAGTACGGTCTGTACTCCCTGATCATGACTTTTGCAGCTTAAGTATCACCCTGCACATGGATTAACAGACCAAAGCCCTAGTGACAGGGCTTGAGAGAGCATGCGTGTGCATGCAGAAAAAAACCAAGGGGCATGAAGGTATTTCAGAAAACCAGCTATGCCTTTTATTTATTTATTTAGAATGGACATCTTAAAGTAGGGAAGCATCAATGCTTTCAAAACCATATATAAATATAGCATCCATTATACATACCAATAGCATCTCAAAGATTATAGAAAGGGCAGTAAGGAGACTAAAGGACACTACCAAAGTTTTGACTTTGTTAACTCAGTTCATTCTAAATGTTTTACTGGGAAAGCTGACAATGGTTGCTACTAACCACTGCAGACCTGATTTCCCCACCTAAGTGATTTTACAGAAATTATCCCTCTGTTCTGCAGACAGACACCAGTTTACTACTGCATTAGCATTAGCATAAACTCCAAACTTCTAATCAGGAACACCTTAGTTTCTGACAGTCTGATAATAACCCTTTGTCAATAGGAACAGAGCTGACTGTGAAATGAAAGGGGAATCTTTTCTCTGTCCTCGGTGACTCACAAGTAGATAAACAACTACAAAGTGAACCACCTCAAGAGCTGATCGTGTTTGCACGCTTAAGGGCCTAAATGCTTTGGCCTACATAGAGAAGTCAATGCAGAATCTCTTCAGGTAGGCCTAAATGCATATTGACACTTTTGTAAGGTGAACACTTACAATCCCAGGAAAACTAGACACACTAAAGTATGAACATAATGTTTTTAGATCAACACATACATCATCTCTTGCAAAGACACCAGACCAATCTGCATGACCTTACGTGTTTTGCACTCTTCAGTAGGCAGGGTTGATAGTCCCCATCACTACACAGCACATGGTAGCCGTACATCTCCTGCACCATGTTGGTAATCATACTAGCAAGGTACTAAGTGAGCTAAGCAAAACTACAGGAATACAAGCTAAAGCCATATCAGTTACCTGAGTTTCATACTGCTTTTTGCAAGCCATCTCCATTTGAGCAATTTCTTCATCCGGATCCTGTAAGAACTACAAACAGAATATATAATTTCAGGAATACAGAATGCAGAACAAGCGACCATTGGCCATGGTGACATGTGCCCAGTCCCACATGGCCACAGCCCACCCAACACCCAGACCACCACATGGCCACCCAGACCACCCAACAAAAGCATCCAAGGGCCCGCAGGCCCGGAACGCTCTGGCCTGCCGGTACCAGGGCGGGATGCCGGGCCGGGCCGGGCCCGCACTCACCGTGGCCACATCGGCTTTCCTCTTGCGGACCCGCATGGCACACTCCGCACCCCCGTCCCCCTTGGCGGGAGCCTTCTCGTCCACGCAGTCGCTGCCAAGAGAAGAGAGGATGAGGGAGCCCCGCCGGCCCAGAACCCCCTCAGGGTGGTCTCCGGTAGAGACCTCGGCCTACAGGGGCCCACGCACGGCAGGGCCGGCGGACTCACCTCTCCCGGCGCATGGTGCCCGCCTGGGCCGGGTCGGGGCGAGCGGAGTGGCGCGCAGGGAGCGGCCGAGCAGGCCNTTGGGGCGGCTGAAAGCGGCGGTCGTCGGGTTGGTGCACGTGGGAGCGCTGCCAGGTAAGCGGTGGCCGCGGGGCAGGGCCCGGAGCCCCCCTCGCTGGCGGGACCCGTTAGCCCGGCTGCGGCCCCGGCACTGAGCCCCCGTCCCCGGGAAGCCCAGCCCTTCCGACGGCGCTGCGGGACCCCTCGTGAAGTGCCCCAGGATTGGGCATGTCCCCTTTTTAGAAGTAAAGGAGGCGGGAGACGCTACCGGAAGGGAGCGACACTTGGAAAAGAGGGGTTGGGTTGGGTTTGGTGAGCTCTCTACTGCTGTGTTTTAAGGGGCAATGGTTAGGAAATTACCCAAATGAGCGCTGGAAAAGTATAGAAACTGCGTAGAGCTCTCACAGATCCTGGGAGTCTACAGGAAGCTCAGACAACAGGCTTTTGTTCCACCTGACCTGCTCATCCCCCTTTCCAAGGGCTTAGGGTAAGCTGAGCTGATTACTGCAGCTGACCTTCCCCTTGGGGGGCTGGTGCCCAGACCTCACTGCTCCACAGGTACCCAGGAGCAGCCTCCAGGCACCACGGCCAGCTTTCCCCACACTGGGAAAGCAGACCACCTAACAGAGCTGTCAGCTCCTCACAGATACTCCTGTTCAGACACTCGGTGCCTGGCTTTAGGAGCCCAAGTAGCAGCAAGTACTGTGGACTTGATCTTAAAGGAAACTTGCTGATTTCCAACAAAATCCATGTGTGTGCATTTGCTGTCCTAAAGCACGTACTGAAGATAAGATACAATCAGCCTTGCAGGTTAGAGTTTAAAACAGCTCTAACTAATTTTAGATGGACTTGTGTTTAATATGGGTATTCTACAGACCAAGAGGCCAATTTTGCCATAGGCTCTATTGCTTGGAGCATCACTAGTGCAGGATAAGCTATAATTAGTACAGGAGTAGCAAGCTAAGAGCAGACTTGCTGCAGTAAGAGATTATAGCAGATATTCCTCAAGTTTGTGAATTAGATTTAGGAGCTGAATGGTTACAGCACATCTGTCAAGCTCAGCTAAGGAAAGAGATACCACTAAGGCATGTCACAAAGAGATACAGCAGCCTTTTTAGAAGCCTTACCATGTTTCTCCCTATTTCAGTATGTCAGTCCCTATCGTTATCTGACATGAAAGCTGTTATTGTATGTGGGTTTTGCTTGTGCAGTCCCTGGAGTAAGCAGCATTATTTTTGCAGGGACACCAAGAAGTTCTTTTCCATTGACCCAGATCATTGATCAAGCTTGTCAAGAGGCAGAAGCTTACAAGGATGCTGGAGTTGTAAGTTTTGGTTTTGTTCTTCCTCTGGCAGCATCTACCCAGAGCTGCTTTTCTTGTAAATGTTTTAAAGTGAGTCTATAGTTCATTAAAAGCATCTTAAACCACTGAAAAAACTTAAGTTCAAATTATGTAGTTCAAGTTAACTTAAATTGGATTACCATCTCAGTTTCTGAGAATCAAGTAAACTGAAGAGAAAAAAAACACAGAAGGAAAGTTGGCTATGACACAGGTGGTTGCTATCATTCCAGGTGGGCTGTGGGATGCTTCACCATAATGCAGCCACTGTATTTTTAGTTCTGTACAGCACTCTGGTTCCATGAAGTCATGGAGGAATGCCTTGTGCACTGCTGAGGCACTGCATACCTCAGTCTGGTAGGCTGAAGGATTGTCCCATGTTCATGTTTGTAGCAAAACAGCACAGATATTCAGGGGCTGAAAACAACCTAGGTCCTTTTCTGCCCTTTCTAACCCTTCTAACTTAGCCCCCTGTCAGCAAGTGTGTCTGCTTTGTGCATCTAGAAGAGAAGGCCAATCTCTGCTAGAGGCAAGAAGAGGCAGGCAGGCACTACTAACTGAATTTCCATTGGACCTAAAGTTTATGAAGATGTTTAAAGTAATCTTCATAGGTCAGTAGATTTTAACAGGGTGTATGTCCTTCTGAAAGGTCAGGTATGTTTTAAACATTTCATTGCACCTTGTCTTCAGGTGTTGAGGTGCCTTTTCTTTGACTCTACCGCATTATGTATGGGTTTTTGCATGTTAAGGTGGTGTCCTAATGTCTGAGGCTTGAAAAGGTCTCAAATGAACAAGTGATCCCTGCTCTGAGTTTCCTGCAAAGCTTTAATAACAAAACAGTTGAAACCTTTGAATAGCATACACTAGGATGATACTTTACAGAGCAAAACTGAATTTAAATGCTAAGTCTAAATTATAAAAGACCAAGATCAAAATGCAAGACAAGTCACATGAAGTAGGTTATGGGCAGAGCACTACTAAGGCTAAATTAGGAAAGAGTCCTGAGAGCAGAATTGTTGAAAGGATAAGCAGCAGTGCAGAAGGAAGTTTGCATAGGTGGACTTCACTGCCTATGAAACACATGGGCATGTGGGATGCCCACCTGCTTAAAATAATCCCTAACTGCAAGTTGTGAAGAATGAGTAAGTTTTCTTCCTTTTTATGCCTGTTGAAAGAACAGGTGTGTAATAGCTCTGTATTCTGTACTATGATTTTATATGACATCTTTACAGGTACAGTATCAACATGAGGTATAATGGGATTTGATCCACATCAGAAGTGGCAAGTACTAGTCTCTGTCTTCCTGTTATAGAGGAAGTGGTTACACAAGTGATTTGTAACTCTTAAAGCCACTGCCCTCCATTTCTGTGCTTCTTTACCCATTCCCCTTGCACATTGAAACCTTCAGCAGCAGGGAGAAAACACCAAGTATACCTAAAGGCAAGAGAGGGTATGGAAGGAGTTACTGTCACTGCTGACATGCACAAAGCTAGAACAGAGTTAAGTTCTAAAAACAGTACCAACACAAAATTTTAATTTGGGTTTTATACTTTGTCATTTCACCATTTGTAATAAATTCTGCGACTCCAGGTCTGTCTGGTTTACCTTTTCTCCTACTGCATTTCAATCTCTGAACTTGAACACCTTTGTATACCTCCCTTTCAGGTAGAGAGATGAGGTGAATGCAGTCATTTCTCTACACATTTGGACAAGTTCAGGGCTTAAACTAAGCATAACTTTATTTCCTCTAGAAGTCATAAAAATGTCAGTGTGGACTCCACACCAATATTCATTCTGAAGTTTCATTAGTTTTACAGAAATAGGACAAACAACCTTTATTACTGTCATAAAGGTAAGAGGTAATCAGGAGAGCTTCCATAACTACTAGTATGGTTGCCTAACACTTTGTGCAAATCACTTGTTTAGTTTTTTTGGTACTCTAAGAAAAATGTAGGTTTTCATGATAGATGCTTCAGGAGCTTCTTGACTTCTGCACAGAGATCACCATTCTTCCAAACTAACTATCCTGCTTCTCTAATGTATTTGGAGTTTTCCCTCAGTATTCTGAGTGAACTGCTAAGCTGTCTGTTTTTATTCCAGAAAAAGAGCTAGAAACTTAAAAGGTATTTTTCCACAGATGTTTCTACTGGCAGTATATTCAAATGCTGCCTATGGTAGCCTTTAAGAAGATATGTAACTATCTTGCTGCTACTAGATGTTTACATATTGTCTCAAGTTACTTGAATTGGTGTTAACATTGAAGTATATGGTCTTGCTCACTAAATGCATTACACTTAGAAGTAAATCCTAGCATATTCAGAAAAAGGTGACTCGTCTGGCACATTAGCAGCTTAACATAATAAATATGAAAGATTTGTGATATTAGAGCACAGTAATGAAAACAAGTGAGTGCTCAGTTAGGAAGCCATCTGTGCTCAAAATGTATATGCTTTGTACTTGCGTGTTGCTAAACAATGGAATTCCCTAGACAAGATTTTATAAGCAGCAAGCTATGAAGCATTATGATCCTTCCAGTTTGTATTTGCTTTTGTTTAAGAAAAATGCAAAATATATACTCAAGTTAACTTCTATTCATTTAGTTCAGCCTAAGTGAAGCTTGTTTTGTAGCCAGGAAGAAAGAGCATAGGGTTCCCTCTAATGTCATTGCTATAGACCACCTTACTACCAGTTGCTGTTATCTATCTGTAGCTACTTTAGTAGCTGATGTTAAAGACAGTTCAAGATACTTAAGTAAAAGTATTCCTTTTAAAAAAAACTTATCCAAAGTATAAAGATCCATTAAGTTGCAAATATCATGGTACTTCTTACTGTGTACAATTTTAGGTTTGTTTCTTTTGCCAATGCTGTCCCTGGAGGTAGCTGTCACTGATCCTCCTGACCTTTTGGTTTTGTGCCTGAAAGGGGAGTTAATACATGGTTTCCAAGGATGTTTTGAAAAAATGAAAAGTTTCAAGCCTATTACTCTTACAGGTACAATAACAGTTGGAATTCAAATTATTTAGAATTTAATAAACAGCTGAGAAATACTAAACTAGTATTTCTGTATAAAAACATGTAGGTCTTTATCACTTGGATTACAGAGGTTAACATTTCAAATCATAGCTATATTACAGTTAAATAAAATAGCAGAGAAGCCTCCCCACAGCTACCTCCTGCAGTACATGCGGGAGAACATAATATATTTACTTACCTATGTCAAGGCAGCAATCTCTTGCTTTGGAGGTAGATCTTTAAAGGAATTGCTAAGAAGCTGTGCCTAGACACAGCAAACAAGTGCTCTTCAGAGGCACCTGATTTCCTTTTTAAGGGCCACATGTCTGGTGGTGGGAAAGGCTGTTACTGTCTTGGTGCATACCTGAACACTAATGGGTATGGGCCAAAGAGAAAAAAACAACTCACTTTCTGTAGGAAAGAGCAGTTGTTTTAAGCAAGCAAAGGCTAGTATTAGTATGTATGTGTTTATAGATAAAACCTTTCTGTTAGGGAAAGCACTGGGTTAAAGTTGCCCCAGGTAGATTTACATTTGTGAGCTGCTGAATAAAAGATTGTATGGTTGTTATACCTGTTGTGCTTCATAGAATTGTGACTATTTTTGAGGCATTTCTGCTGTGATATGCATATGAACAGATGAAGTGTTTTAAGAGGTCATTTCTGCAAGTGGAATAAAGCTAAGGAAATTTTTTTTCTATATAATCAGAGAGCTATTTAAATGATCTGTTTTCCAGTAGCTAACTGATACAAGGGCACTTTGCATGTATGCAGCACTTCAGAAGTCATTTAAAGTAAAAAGAAAATATATTGTTTGACAATTATTTATAAGGTTATTATACATAAGTAACACTTTAGTTACCTTAATATTCAATTGAAAAGGAACAAAGAAGGTATTTGCTAGAGTTCTATCTCATACTCTCCAAATAAATTCTGGTTTGGAGGGTGTAATGTAGTAGCTGTTTCCATACACTTCTAAACTATAAGCTTAAGTTCCAAGAACTTTCATTTAGCATAAATGTTTTCTTTCCACCATTTTAATTAGCTGTCTGATAGTACTGAAGTCTGTTTTATATACATATCAATTCAGTAAACACAGAAATCTGTGGTGTTATATTTTTATATAAAATATGAAAGCTTTGAGTTAATGCATCTGTAATTCAGTTCTCTGTATTGCAGAACATATGTTGTTCTTTTTTAATTAAACAAAACATAATGTGCAAAAGAACATAGTCTATCGGATGGTTCCAAAAGAATAACACGTTATTAAAGTAATACCAAAAATATTCACTGTAACTGTGGACCTTGAGGCCTTAGGAAGAGATAACTGCTGCAAACTGAATATAGTAAGCTTAAGGCAGAAGAGAGAAATGTTGTAATCCTCCCATATGTCTGCATTTTGAACTATAATTCAATCAGATGCTTTTGATGCTCACTTGTATGGGTGTTTTTTAATTTTTAGAGGAATTAATTCATTAATGTATCTAGTGGAATAATTTGGTTTATTCAAATCCTGAACTCTCTAAGTAGTAGCAGCAGTACACAGAAAGATCAGTTTCACTGCAGAATTCCTGTGGAATCCTGGCAGCCTGTTTTGCTTTTTCAGCTACTATTGTGGTTCTGCAGGAGCTGAGCATCTGGAGCCCCGTTCCCAGATACCTTCATTTTTTCGTGTCCTATTGAGGTTGATTCTTGACTGCCAAAAGCCTTCTGGGGCTTCTGGCTTGCAGATCCTTGCCCTTTGTCCTTATGATAAGTTTGGAGTTTCACAGGTACACAGGTTTTGGTGAAGTCTTCCAAGTAAAGCATTCTTGATCTAAGGACCAACGGGTTCCAGGTTTTGTAGCCTCAAATAATTATCTGGTTTTGAGGGGTCATTGCATTTTTTGAGTTTCTTTTGTTTTGTTAAAACATTATAGTTCTACATTAATCCTTTTGCTACCTACTGCTACTGGCCAACTTTGCACTCTTGGTTAGACTGACTATATTTATGTGTGCAGAGGCCAAAAGGATAAGGAGTTTCTCTTTCTCTTGATACTACAAAGGATTGAGTAGTTGGGTCTGAGGTACAAGACCAATTCCTCAGCTCAGGTTTGTTGAAAGTCCTGACCTCATTCCAGACACCAACTAGAAGTTTTTGAATTTTTTTTTTTTTTCATTTCTGGAGTGGGTTTTCTGGGGACTGGTCAGGACTGTCACTTTGTCATATAGCTACCTACAGCTACAGCTAGAGAAGTCTTTATGTTAAAGATGGAATTAGATGTAGGAAAAAAAATCAATGACAGAAGTTTTGTTTTGTTGCCATATCTGGTTTTCCTTTGCTTATTTGAGGTTATCATAGACCAGAATTTTTTAATTAAGTATGCTGATGAATAGCACCAAGTAGTGGTAGTTCTAATGCTGTGTGCTCATAAATTAAGTCACTTTTTCCATTAATGGGTCATGCCCTTCTGATTTTAAGGGAGCATGTATTTTGTGTATGTAAATACTCAGCTGTAAGTCATTTGGTAGAGGCAGCTGTACCCTGGTGCACTGAATGTGTGGGTCAGCTGCTTGGACTGACCATACTGTTCCCCTGGATTGTTTCCATTCTCAGTTTCCCCTCTCCACACGTTAGGTGTTCATATATGATGTCTGTGGCTCAGTCTGTAATTCATGCTGACTGCATTTTATATACTGTCTTATGTTTTATTGCCAAAAGGGCTTCTACGCTACAACAAATATTAAAGAAGTGTTAATTATGAGTGTTTTTTTAAAAAATACTTTTTTTTCCCCTCCCCACTTCCTGGTTCTCTATGGCATTATTAACCAAACTTCATTGTTTAACTGTGGTTTTATATTTTTTCCCAAAGAGTGTTCTTCTTTCCAATCTGATTCGGTTACAGTATCTTTCAAACATAAAGCTCTCATTTTAAAGAATTAAGATGTGGGGTGAAAGCTTCTATTACCATGCTTACTGCAAATGCAGAACATTGTGCTTGAAATGTAGGCCACACTTTTACTCCTGTTAATCAGTCCTTGACAAAATTATATATGATTTGCAGTTGTTGAAACCTTCTGATATATGCTATGCAATAACTAGAAAAGTACAAGATACAAGATAAGGTACAAAGGTTTTCAATAAATTGCATAAATTTTATCAGCAGACTATTTTATCATCATTTCATTGTTTGCAACGAATATGTCCATGTGGAGTGAGAGGTACAGTAGATAATACATAGCAATATCTTCCTTTAAGTAATTCTGCATCTGGAATGGGTGAAATATCAATAGTTAATACTGTGGTATTAGGCACACTGCAAATAGGCACAGTAATAATCAAAAAAATCCTTTATTTATCCTAAATGTCATCTTTTTCTGACATTAATTGAATTGAAAATTTCCTTTATTATCTCTAAATTCTCTGTTATCCAAATTTACTCAATATCCTATATTCCACTCGGATAATTGAGGTTTAACTTTACACTGTTTTTAATGAGGTGTAAGATTTGACTCATTCACCTATAGTTCAAATTTTAAGATGGATCAAAGGAAAGCAAATTGATGAATGTATAATTAAAAATCACATTTTTTACTCTTCATGATTTCCCTGCAAACACCATGCAGTTGATGAAAGCACTTTTAAAAGAGCTTGTATGCATCAACACAATTTACTGTAGGTAATCCTTCCTTTGAAGGAAAACCTTCATGTGTCTTTTACTACAAAACAGTGCCACGGTGAACTAGCGGTGGTTTTTTTTTAAGTTCCTATTCTCCCAGTTTAGTCACGTTTCTTTATAATAATCTCCACGGGATGGCTTGATAGTAGAAAACATGCATGATCTTCCTTACAGCGTGTGTCCTGGGCCTGAAGTAGCAGCAGCCATGTCAGTCATTAGTGCTGCTGTGAGGCAGAGCTGCCCTGGCCTTGCCCGGGGTGTCCAGATCCCGTGTGCTGCAAACCAAGAGGCGGCAGCGGTTGCTCTTGCTGCAGGTAATAGAAATGACTCATCAGTTATTACTCTTGTTTGCTATGGCATTTACTCTCTGCAAATTGTGCATTGTACTAACATAGATACCATGAAAAATGAGACATGAAAAGCTCACTGTACCCTGAAAAAGCAGAAATTAGATTTTGAGAAAGATGCCTGCTTGATTATAATAGATGATACTTGTGCAGAGCTTTAGTTGGAGGCAGCGAAACATCCCAAGGCCAGTGCTGCAGCTGTCTAGGTGAAACCTGTCTAAATATAATGATTAGTTTAAGCCTACTCATGTCTAAAAGCCACCTTTGGTGTAACTCTATTTACTTCAGTGAAATTATATTTGAGGATCAATTTAACCCACTGTGGTTAAGCATCCTGTTTCAGCATCTAATTATATGTTGTTGCTACTACGGTTATCCATTAAAACTAAGTTTTCATTGCTTTATTTTAATGAATGGGTGGAATGAAGCTTTTTATAATAACAAAAATTGAGTGCATGGCCAGCCAAACTACTTAAAATTAAATTGTGTTGGGGGGAATTAAGTCTAAATTAATCTATCTTTATTGCATGAATCCTAGACGTGCTAACCTTTCTGCTCCTACTCCTTGCTGAAGTAATTTTGCTTTTTCATGTGTAACACTCCATGCTTTAATGATGGAGACTGGTTTACTATGGAAGGCTTGTACTTCCTAAATACTTCATAAATTGAGGGTTCATACCTGTTTTTTGCAGTTTGTCCAAATTGCAAATTACAGCAAGGTTGCATGTTTTTGAATGTGCAAACTTTATAAACAGGCAGAATTTTGTAAGAAACTAAAGGTGTAAAAAAACAACAACAACAACACAAAAGTACAAAACTAAAAGATGCAGGTGTTAATTGAAAACCATACATCATAGAATGGTTTTGGTTGGAAGGGACCTTAAAGATCATCTAAGTCAAACCCTCCTGCATGGGCAGGAACACCTTTCAGTAGACCAAGTTGCTCAAAGCCCTGCCCAGCCTGGTCTTGAACACTTCCAGGGATGAGGCATCCACAGTCTCCCTGGGCAACCTGTCCCAATGTCTCACCACCCTCACACTAAATAATTTTTTCTTAACATCTAACCTAAATCTACACTCTTCCTGGATAAAGCTATTACCCCTGTTCTTTCACTGCACACCCTTGTAAAAAGTCCCTCCCCAGCTTTCCTGAAGGTCCCTTACAGGCACTAGAAGGTCTCCTCAGAGCCTTCTCTTCTCCAGGCTGAACAACCCCAAGTTCCTCAGCCTGTCTTCATAGTGGAGGTGCTGCAGCCCTTTGATCATCTTTGGTCTTTCTCTGGACTCCCTCCAAGAGCTCCATGTCCCTCCTGTGTTTGGGGCTTCAGAACTGAACACAGTACTCCAGGTGCAATCTCACAGGAGTAAAGGAGGAGAATCACCTCCCTAAACCTGCTGGCCACACTTCTTTTGATGCAGCCCAGGATACTGTTGGCTTTCTGGGCTGCAAGTGCACATTGCCAGCTCTTGAGTTTCTCATCAACCAGCAGGGCCTGGGTTTTGCTCAGCTCTACTACTGTTCTGCACTGCTTGTTCTGTACCTGGAGAATGCCAGATAGGAAGGGCCTGTGTTTAGTGCATTTCATTGCACTTCTCTAAAAATTATTGTCTCAAGTTCACTGAACAGGAAGCAAAAAGGAAAGAAAATCACTTTAAGCAAAACCATAATAAAGTGAGTGCTACTTTGTGGGTAGAAGTCTTTTAGTAGTTATTCTGTAGCAACTTAGTAGTGACATTAATGTCAATACAGTTTTAATAGGTGGCTAGTAATGAAGCCATGTATGCTTTCACTACTAAAATTACTTGCTGTAAGTGTTTTAGCTAAAAGCATAGGTAGCATCTCCTGCTACTTTGCAGTCATTTCATTTTCCCTGTGGAAACTCCTGTCTTTGGTAGAAATAAATGTTCTGAAGAGAACTGCACAAGGAACTCATAAGTGGTCTCTAGGTGAAGGCAATGATTTTATTTTTATATAGGAGAAAAAAATCAGCAGGTTTACAGTGTGACTAGAAGGAGCTCAACATCAGCAACATGTGGTTATGCTAATGAACATGTTGTGGGTAGCCAGATAGTAACAGATGGAATTACTGTATTTTCCTAGCATATTGACAAGATATTGGATAAATCTGAAAATACCAGTAAAAAATCAGAGGATGTGGCATCTGATAAGGTTGAGAATTTTTTTTAATTTACTTTTGTTCTTTGGGAAACATTTGTTTATTCAGTTAGGCACAACGTAAGGAGTGCCAGCAAAACCAGGTTCATGGTGGGTGCTTCAGCAATGGTAGGGGCAGTGGTAGAAAAATAGTGGGGAACTTTGAGGAAAAAATGAATTGCTGTGTTTCCACTCTTCTGACAGAAACAAGAAGTTCCTGTTGTTATTATAAAACCCCACAAAACCAAAACACAAACAAAAAACTGTTGAGCCAAAGCAGTTATTGCCAACACCCTCTCAGCTCCAAGAAGTTATTGCAGACCCTTACAACAGTGTTGAATGCTCTTGGTTTAGCACACCAACAGGGCCACCACAAAGGGTTGAAAGGAGTTGCCCAAGACCATCCATCCAGCAGGCCATGGCATTCTCCTGCCTGGGGCCTCATTCCAGGACCCAGTGTTCCCCCTCCAATCTGCCCCACAAACCAGTGTCAGTGTGTCTGATCCTTTGCTTTTGACTTCATGAGATTATGCTGAAAGCTGCTGGATTTCCCTCTGTTCTTACAGGCAGACGTGGCAATGTTGGCCTACTTTAAATTAGTGTCATTATATACACAAATAGTGGAGGAGATTCATGCCAAACCTTTCTAATATTAAAATCCTCTGATTCTCACTCCTTACACTCTTCTAATGCAGGCATTTTGTTTTAAAATACAATTATGTCTTGTAAGGAACTGTAGACTGCAAAACAAAGACACTATGGTTTTGTGTTTATATTTTTGACTGGAAGCTATCTTAATCACAAATACTTATTCTTAGAAAAATAACACTTCTTAATAGTTCATTTTAATGGCATCCTCCAAAGACTGTATTATCTTCTTTCCTAAAATGCTCTTAATGGAGAAGCAAGTCAGAATTTCTTTGCTAGAGTTACTTTTCAATTGGTTCATTGTTAGCAGGTGCAGCGTGTGTTTTTTAGAGGTATGGAATTTCCTGTTTGTATTTTCTGATTTAATTAACTACATCTGCTTGAGGTTGAAACAGAATTATGCATATAAACAGGTTCTATAAGAGGAGATAAAATACAAACGCTCCCTTTTTATTTAGCAAATATTACTGGTTATAGTTTCTGAGTGCTCAGGAATGTCCACAATATGTTCCCTATGTCTGGGTCAGATTTGGGTACCGTGTTTGGGTTTTCCTTTATTATGTATGAGTGTGTCTTGTTCCCTGAAGTTAACCATTATGTTAATTTCATGTACTCATGTTGTTTGTTGTTGATATACTTCCAAATCGTGTGGCTTTTTTTTTTACTGAAAGCTTGCTAGTTATGAAGCACTCTTCATATTGGGGGGGACTGTTGGGTCTAAAGGAATTGCCCGTAAGATCTCAGCTGCGATTTTTTTCCTTGTGTTAGTGAAACGTTCTGCATGGTTCTTATTTATCAGTGTAGGTCTTTGCAGAGGAGATGTGCAGTCTTTACAGTACAGGCAGTATATGCTGGTGATACTCTATTGTTTTGCACATTCTGCATGTTGTTCATTACCAACATGTGGCAGTGACTGAGAATAAGTAATTGGCCCATCATTAACCTAATGGAGACAAAGCCAATCGTGAGAAGCATTTCAAGAAATTTTGCCATTGTGGAGTATTGGCGTGGCCACCTGCTGATCTTTGAGGCATAAAACAGTCCCTATAGCTCTATCTCTGCAGTGATGCAGAGGAACACTTCTGATACCTCTCTCAGTATACCTTCTGATACTTCAGGCACCTCTCCCTGCTGTATCTTGACTCCACAGGGCTGAAAACCTGGGCACATGGGCCAGAGGCAAGTTACACTCTTGTGTTCTGGACAGAACCTCAGCCTGGGTGCCTGGCAAGCAAGGTCTGTATGGTATACTGTAAAGTGCTGCTTCCTACACCTGGGTGAGCCTGTGTTACACTCATCATGAATCAGGGCTCAGTTTTTAAGTTTATCTTCTCCCATCTCATAAATTTAGAATAGAAAGTTCAGTTGGAAGAGACTTAAAATAATCATCTCATTCAACTGCATGTCCACTTGACTGTGGAACTGCCCTTTTTTTCTTTAAGGGTAATGTTGCTGAAATCCCATTTGTGAATTAGTCTTCATCAACGGTAATAACACAGTTGGTAGCTGATTTAGTGAGGCTTCATTTCAGAAGATATCCCAGGTACCCAAGGTCTCTCCATGTCTTATGAAATCAGCTTTCCTTTTTTCCTTTCCCACATCCACAAGCAGAGGTATTCTTCATGGGAATTCACTTGCTACAGCCCAGGATACAGATTAAGTCGAGGCAGAATTGTGCAGAATTGTATACTGCTTTTTTGTTTTTCTTTTTCACTGCCACCATCTTAATGCTGTGGCGGGGGGAGGCAGCAAAGGTGAGAACTGCAGCAGGAATGCACACACCTTGGGTGCAGGTGCTGTGGAACAAGGCAGTGAGTGCTGTGGACTCTGCAGTGAGCTCTGCTTCTCCCAGGCCTCCAGTTCATGCTGAGCACAGAAGCCATGCATACCCTGCCCTGAGCAGTCGGGGGTCTGTGCAGCATGGAAACAATGTGCCTCTGGCATGGATAGTAGGCGAAGTTCATAACTTTCCTGAGTTTTCATTTTCAGCACATCAGTCTTTCAGATTGTTTTTGAGTTACAAAGGCAAGAAGAGCTGGGAGCCAGGATTTACTGCACATATAAAACATATATCAACATATATCACATATATCACCATAAAAGTTAACTGCAGGGTCTTGATTTTGTGTAAAGGCAAAGATGTTTGCATGAAGTCCAAAATGCAGCAGCAACCAGAAGCTGCCAGATTCCATTTCTGTGAAAGCAGAAAATCTTAGCTCCCAGCTCCTTTTGCCTTTATAACTGAAGGAAGGAACATATCTGAGAAAGGGCTTCTCAATAGTTGCATCCAGTTCACTGAGTGTTAAAATTTAGTGATCTGCCTATTTGCAGCATTTAAGATAGATAAACTAGAAGTACTGTTTCCTCCATCAACTCAGTCTTGCAGTATTTTCTTACCCAGCAAAAGAAGTTTTTCATTCTGTCATTCTTTTTAAAATTCATAAATTATCATTCAAAGAAAATTTAAAAATAAAGCTTTTCTCTACAACTGGCAGACCTTAGCAGCTGTTTAGGTAAAGCAGTTTACGTAGAATTAAAATAGGGACAAGCTCTACTTCCTTGAGCAGGCCCCGCAGTGGCTGGTGACTTGATTCCATCTTCTTAATATAGTCTTGAAGTTGTTTATTAGGTTATGTTAGAAATTTCCTGTTCTATTTTCCAGTGAGAATAAAAAAAAATTTGTTCCCATATAAGTCAAAGGGACTGCCTATTAACTATCCAATGGTTATTACTTTCCAACTTGCCAAATGTGAAAGTAAGCAATAGTATCATTCTCAAAATTTTACGAGCGTAAAAATGAATTCATTAGTGGAATCTGATTATGACTTCATAAAACAGAAGGGTAATGATTTGGTGCCTGCACTTACTACACTTGGTTAAAATTTGTATTTTCATAGCCCTCAAAAACCCAGACCAAAAGTGCAGCCTTGTTAAACTAAATACAATGCTAATGTGTAGCAGGAAGTCTTAAATTACTAAGTTACGGAAATACAAACCAAGCGGCAACAAACAGCATGAAAGCAGTGACTTCAATAAATGAAATTACTCAATGAGTAGCCCCCTGTCCTGAGTTAGAAGTAATTGCAATGAAAATGTAACTTATCTCTAAACTCATTGATAATTTCATAATTAGAGGAGAAGTGATTTTTCTTATTAAATTCTGAATTGTACTGTAAACTTAGGTGATTTATAGAGAAACTATAGCGTTTGTTCTTAGGTAGAGGTCTCAGTCTAGCTATTTGCACAGTGTTGTTTACCTGATGTCTACTAGCACCTGTAACCAGACTTGTGGCACACTCTTGTCTTTGGATTCTGAGAATGGATCCTCCCTGCTTTTCACCTGCTAATCTCAAGGCACAGGACAGCTTGCGTTTGACTTGGCATCCATCTGTGGTGTTTCTCGTTAGCTGGAGTCTGTGTTGCTAAGCAATACAGGCTCTTCTCTATCAGGCATAAGCTTCTGCTTCTGTAACTTCAGGGCTTTTGGAATGAAACTGAAATTTAAAAATAAACAGGCACCTTGTCGTTTGATAAACACATTTTAATGATCATTTATGTTTATATACGAAGTGGGCTAAGGTGAGGCCTCTGATTAAGCAGTTCTGTGGTGGGTGGGATTGCATTCTTGATGGCTGTTTTCACATGTATTGGTTTCCTTGGTATGATGTAATCTCTAATTAAAGGTGCAGCTGACTCCAAAGTTGGAGCAGTAGCAAAGCTTCAGAAGGGCTTGGAAGAGACCTTGAAAGCAAACTGGAAGAACAGCAAAAGGTGTACAAGATGAGTGCAGAGCTTCTACACATATGTTAAGTGACAGGTGAAATAAACTTCAGGGTTAGGAAAGACTGGAAAGACAATGAGAATACAATAAAGGAGTCAGATTCCAGTCGTGTCCTTCACAGCTGTTGGCTTATTACACCATGGCCCAAGGCTTCAGTATTTCAGCACAATTATTTCAATGCTGTGTAGGGGATCCCGGGGAGTAGATGAATGAACTGTGTGAAGTCATTGCAATTCATAATCTTCCTCTTAAGTACCCATCCCACAAAACCTCCCCAGTGGGGAAAAAAAAAAAAAAAAAGGTAAAATGATGGAAACCTTGTTGCTAAGAAGTGGTAGAGTTTTGAGGGTCAGAATAATTTTGGAGTGGAGTGGAAAATGTTTCACTTTTCCCAAACCTTATCTTTTTGTGCTTTCGGCACAGTTCTAGAAGTCATTTGTTGAAGTGGTGCTGTGTAGAAAATGCAAGTTACCTTCAGATGGAGAGCCAAACAGGTTGTATGTATATCATGTGGCACAGGCTGTGTTTCCTCAACTAATTTCCTAAAGAAAGAAGACTTTATTTTTTTCTCTGTGTCCAAGTCCTCCATGGTTTTGGACCTGATGGCCAACTTCAGGCACATGAAAGGCAGATGAAAGAAGTAACATGAGTGGAGAGACCGAAGTTAATAACCCTATTTGAAGAGAAGACACACTGTAAGGAGAAAGGAGCTGTTTTTGGACATACCTGCTCTTTTGTTGACACATCATGGCCAGAGGCAGGGAGGGTGTTCAGTCAGAGCCACACAGGAACAAACTGAGGGGCTGAGAAAGAGAAGGAAACCATAGGAAAAGGGAGGGAACTGGACTGATAGTAAGATGGAAAGAAGAATTTGGAGAGAATTTGGGTTAAATTGAAGAACGTAAAACTTAAATATGTGGAAAAGGAAGGTTGATTAGTCCTGGAGCATATGGAACAAGTTGCTTTGGAATCAAATAAGAAGGGCAGTAAGGTAGGGTCTTGTTTGGTTTTAGTATTTTTGTTTCTCAGTCTTTTGGATTTTGCTGGTTTTTTGGTGTGGTTTTTTTTTTCAGGTCTTGATTTTATCTGGCCTGAAGGGTTTGTGTTTTCTCATGTTGCTGATGGAGGGATTATAAATGCCTGTGCAGGTGACCTGCTATGGTACAGGAAACAAATTGGAGCACAGAACATTCAGAGTTTTCATGTGTTTTTCTGATATTATTTTTCTGTGTTTTTCTGTTTTGCTGATATTAAAATGAAACGTAGGTAAATATGAGCTATGTTTTATGTTAAGTATGAATCTAATAATGATCTTATATTTTTCTCCATTTTCTAATTTTTAAAAAAATGCCTACTTAGTGTCAGGAAAGTCAATGATACAGGGAGAACTTTAAGCGTGGTCTTGCAGTGTTATTAGAGGATATGTTTAAAAATAAATTTGCACCTGTAAGCTGCAGGTAGCTGCATCTGTGAAGTTTGCACTTGTTTAACCTTCAGGGTTTATAAATTCAGACTGTAAAAGTTTTGCATCTGATACTAGGTGAGATTTTGTACACTTGTGTATATGCCTGTGATGTTGAAAGAAATTTTGTTTCTGGAGGCTAGGCAGCCAAGATTATTTTTCATTATGCAAGCAGTTGCCATATAAAAGCATCCCAATCATAATATTTTGGCATTTAAAAAAGCAATTTTCTTTTTTCTCCTTCCTGCCAATAATACTGATTTCTTCTACATAAATCAGTGCTGTCTATGTATGGATTATGTCCTATGATTATCAAACAGAAGGAACTTATGACAGATGAATCCAGCTCCTTTTCTGCTGATACTTTATCATAACTGTCATATGGTTCTTTCAGCTATTTAGATGTCACTCTTTGGTTTGTTTTTTTTCCCCAGAAGAACTGCTCAAGTGTTATGTATTATACATGCTAAATAACCTAATTAAAGTGTTTGTGTGTAGTATGTATGCAATCATGAGAATAACCAAGGCTGGGAGATTTTAAATACCTAATAAATAGATAATAAGTTTCAAAATAGAAAGGAAAAAATGCAGCATGGTCAAATTAAGCTTTCAAGGTCCTTTAAGGGTGGCTTATTTCTAATGATTTATTACATATATATTTATACGTACATGTATATGTATAAAAATAAATTGCATTAGAATTTTTTGCTAAAAAATTGAATCACGTGATTTTTATGTTTTTTCTTTGTCTTGACAACTGATGGATTGATATTTGGATTTTACTTTGTTTTGGGTTTTTGGTTTTTTTTTTACTTCTGTCACAGTTTGCTTTTACTAAAAGAAAAGAGGTTTTTGTTTCAGGCAGATTCATAAGCTGAGAAGGAGATGTGAAAGGACTTGTTGGCTGAGTTTTTTAATGTAGAAAAATATGCCTGCCACTGAGAGCTGCTAGCATCCTGTGCTTTAAGTGGGGAGAAAAAAATTTTGCTGTCTACTTGTGTGTTACAGCTGCTCTCCATGTGCCAGTTGTAGTGTGCCTCTACTCTTGAGCCCCGTTTCAACCTCATATGTAGTAGGTTCTCATGCCTGCCTTTGGTCAGAAAGGGAGTGAGTGTACTTCCTTTTGCATCCATCACCACAAGTGGAATGTATGGCACACACGAGCTGCCAGTGAGTATGTCCAGAGCATGGCCTCTCCTCCAGGAGTGTTGTCCATCCAGGCTGATCCAGGAAAGAGGTTGGCTCAGTCAGCACTCATCAGTGCAACATGTTGGCCATAGCCATTGTTTTCTGCTTACAAAGAAATACAGAAACAACAAAGTCAGGTGTTGAAGCAGCAATAGCTGGAATGCTTTCAAAGTATAAGAAGTGTTTCAATTAAAAGCAGTTACGGCTATAGGTTTCAGGCAAAGCACATCACCCATGTATCAAAACTGCTGTTGAAAAGCTAGGTTGCAGGTAGTTTATGTTTGTAACTGCTGTGTAAGATGATTCCTATGATTATATCCTAGGTAATAACTATACTTTCTGTTAGTTGGACTTTGTGAACTGGAGGGTGCTAATTCCGTTCTAGGCAACAGAAGCTGTTTTATGAGTGACTGCACATCCACAACTGCCACTTGAAGTTAGAGAGCTGTGTGTGCTCAACATTTCTGAAATACAGGTGCTCCATGTGTAAGCAGCTGTCTCAGTTGACACTTGGTAGTTCACACTTAGCAATCTCTCTTCAGAGACGTGAGACCCAGAGCAGTAGAGCAGTCAGCCATGGTTCCCTGGTGGTTGGGGTTTTTTTTTTTCACCTCGTTCATATCACAATTTCACTTCCCAGTTTAAAACAGGACCATTACCCTCTCTCACAAAGCCTGCCTGCGGTTGTCCTGACAGCAGGGAAGATGAAGAATGGCAGCCTAAGCATTCGACAAGATGGATAACAAACGTGTGTGCCGGCAGTAGCCACAGGGTAGGTTCCTGCTGATCGCGGCGCTGGTGCCCTGACGGCAGATGTCGGCGTGGCCGAGACCGCGGCGGCTGCCGAGCTCTGCCCGGCTGAGGGTTTGGTACTGACCGGCACGGCCACCCGAGTGCCCCTTCCCGAGCTGGAAGGTGAGAGCTCTCAGAGGAAGGTCGGACAGCCAGCACTGGATCAGCTTCTGGAGTAATGTGGAGAGAAATCTTTATATCTGCTGTTCCTGAAGGGGGGG
>JAAWXA010000018.1:7986117-8084212 GCA_038090715.1 Florisuga fusca | reverse complement strand
AGGGGGGAATAAAAAGAGGGAAGAAAGCAGCTCTGGCTGTAGGGTTTGATTTGATACAGCAGAACTAATGTGATTAAGGTGCTATTCAGATTGGTTCTCTTCTGCTGCTAAACAACAGTTTGGTGGGACAAAAAATGGAAATTATTTTAAGGTTTTGTAACACGGTGATGCTGAGGCTTAAATTAAAAAAAAAAATGTAAAAAATGTGTAAAATACAAAAAGGATTATTTGATTTCTAAGAAGTCTGAATATAAGAAAAAGGTAGTCTTTAGCCTTACTAGAAAAATAAGTATAAATCCTTCCATTGAAGAGTTAAGCATTTTTATCTTTCATAATGAAAATGGAAGTCCTGCAAGAAAAGGTATTTTGAGAAGGCAACATTCCAAACAGAAATATGAAGGAAAATACTGCTTTTAAGATATTCAGAAAGAGTGCAAATTCATTGGTAGAAAGGTAGTACATCAACATCATTTCAAAAGGCTGAGGACTTGTTTATCAAGGAACCTATGAGCTCTGATCTTTGTAAAACTTTTGTATGATTCTTCATATTTTTATATTGGCTTAAGTTTGGATTGTCTTCATGAAAATTGATTGCTCCCATGCTAGAATTAGAGTTCTATCATAAGGGCATTTGATTTCCATTCTTAATTTTAATTTACATTAATGGCTTGAATTTGAGGGTCTCACTGCATAACATTGAATGTGTATTTCTTTAGGTTTTATTTTTATTGCCATTTTTAAGCGTAGCATGTTTTGAAGTTCCAGTGCAGTGTGAATTGTGTTCAACTTATGTTATTTGATGAGGGTGAAAGCCATACTTTATTTGCCATAGATACTTGGACCTCAAACATCTTTTGAATAACATGAAATCATTCACTGTTTTGGGTTTTTTACTTACACAGTTTCCACAGTATTTAAAATGAGTGTTGAACTTGTTAAAATGCTGTTTTATTTTATACATACTAAACTTCTTGCCAAATAGGTTATAATTTATTATGCTTCATTCACCAATGTTAAAAATAAAATGTCTTGGTATTAATAGTGAAGTCTTGAATTAGCTGGATGTCTTAGTACAATAAACTAGAAACGATACATGGAACAGGTGACTAAAAGCTAGGCCTATTTTGAGACTACACATTTTTGTTAATCTAGAGCTCCAGCCCTACCTGCAATTAATGTTTCCACCCACAAGTTTTGGGGCAAAATCCTAGGTTAAATTCTGCCCTCACGTCTGTGTGTAACCTCCATTGATTTCCTGACCTTTAGGCCCATAGGTTTTTTATCCCAGAACTCCAACCAGACAGCACCATGGATTCTGCTTTTCTTTCATGTGAACAAACATGTCACTCTCGTTTTTTTTTCCTTCCCTACATGCACAGAACAAAATGAATCAGAGTAGGCAGGTGTAATAAAATAACCACATTAATTTTGTGTTTGGATTTCTGCTGTGAAAGCAAGAATCTCTGCATCATGGATTTGTTTTACTTAAGGCACAGGGTTTTGGACATTATCAGGCCTTATTATAAGAAGGATGTTGTCTTAAAACTGTTAAGAGAAGAACTTTGCAATCAATATTCTAACACATAAGGAAATGACAAATTAGGCATATCTATGTCAGCAGATTCTTAAAAGGAATGAGACATACAGTCTACAAAGTTGGTGTTGAAGTGAGTGAAATTTTGCATTTCACGAATTTATGCAGCCCTGGAAGTGCTGTATTACAATGATACACACAATTGGGCACCTTTCATCACACTGCAAAACATCTCTTGAAAGCAGAACCAAGAGACATGAGATTTTTGTCATGTCTTTCTTTCTTTTCTTTTTTTTTTTTTTTTTGAGCTTTGTTGTGCAGTAATGTAGAAATGTTTTTTGCCTTTGTGTGTCTTTCTTGAATTGACTGATTTGTGATGGGGTGTGGGAAATGAATGTTTCCCTGTCAAGCCAGAGAACTGTGTTCAGGAGGATTTTGTTTGTAATTTGTGTCACTGCCTTCTGGTAGACAATCATCAGCACTGCTCCTTGCAGCACAGAATTGTACAATCATGGAATGATTTGGGTTGGAAGGGACCCTAAAGATCATCTGGTTCTAACCCCCCTGCATGGGCAGGGACACCTTCTACTAGATCAGGTTGCTCAAAGCTCCCAAGTACCTGGGGCAAGCTTTGCTCTGGACCCCTCTGGGCATGCCTGACCCCAGTGGTCAGCAGAGTACAAGGTCTAAAAATCAGACATCAGGTTATTAAGGAGCAGGAATTATAACTGAGCATTTTGAATTGCAATTATTTTATTTAATACACTATATTTTTATTTAAGAGTTTATAGAAGTTTGTTCCAGTTTCCTACATTGTGAAATGCTCTTTGGTGAACGCATGAATCAGGTTTTCTTTTTGGGTGTAACTGCTAAAATACCTACTTCACATTCAGACTGTATTTTAAGTGATCAAAGCTTTGTATAATGACTGGTTAGTTATCTCTATGAACAAAGCAAGTGGCCTCAGCTGAGTAAGCAGTGGAAAATGAGGTGCATCATGAAACTCAACAGCTGGCTGTCAGTGTCACCTCCTTAGTTACTGTTCATAAATGGGGCATGAAGCCTCATTCACCCTCTCACCTTTTGATGCTACATTTAGGTCAAAATAGAGGCTGCTGCCTTTGCAGTACCTCACTGATAAACAGGAGATGTCTCTGATCTGTACTTTTTGTAAGCTCTGTATTTAATGACAGAGAAAAAGTCCTTTGAATTAAAAAACTAAAACGTCTTACAGTACAGCATTACCATAAACACTGTATTGTGTGTGGTACTGCACACTGCAGTGATTACTGCATATGAAAAAGCTGTTGAAGAAGAGTAGTCGAGCAAGTTATTGGCACAGTGGTGCTTATTTTTACGCTGCTCTTCACCATTGTTTTCAAGCTAGGAGCATTTGGCCTTTATTTCATGTAACTTGTGCATACCGTAGTTCAAATGCTTTCATTGTGCTTTGCAACCAAGCACTATGTAATTTGATTTTATTAAAGACATAACTGCAGATGCACTGTCACAAGAAAGAGCACAGTGCCCTCTAGTTACGGTTTATTGAAACAGAGAAACATGCAAGTTGTGTGAACTTCAGGGTGTTGTTACTGTAGCATCACAAAATTGTCTCCTTTTTTTCTTTCTGTCAAAAAATATAATCCGAAGAAGAAAGCCAAGAAAGCTGAGAGATATTTAAAGCAAAGCTCCGTGCTTAGAGGCATCTTGACAGTGACTGAATATTGCCATGCAGAAGTGTCTCTCACCACTGTTGTTTTATTTCCTTTACAAATTGAAATTTGTGTTAACACAGCCAATATACAAATCACCTTCTACTAATCAACTTTAGGCCTTCATGTGTTTGGAAATGACTTAAAAATAACATTTGCAGTATACTTAATTAGGTAACCCAGTGTCATTGCAGGCTGAGCACTCCCGTTGCCATTCTTCACATTGTCAAACTGAATAAATCTCCAGCACAGGAGATGTGTGTTGACCCCATGTGTCATGTATGGATCACAGCAGGAGTTGGATACCTTGCTACTTTGAAAAGCTTTGGGGGTTTTTATAGTTTCACGGGTTTTTACTCTTTGCTTACTAGGACTGAGCTATTCTCTTACACCGATGTGATCATGCTCAGTTTAATTATTTGGTTCTTCATTTTTCCTACTGATGTGAAATAATTGTAAACCAACTACCTACTAGTGAGTCTTATGCAATTGTTGTAAAAACAAATATTGACTTGGAATGCAGTTCCTCTGGTAATACAATCATTTTGTTGCCCAAAAATCTGGTCAGTTGTAGTACCTTAATTATGTATTGGTGTCTATGTAAAGCAGGTATATTTCTAAGAATACCTAGATATTATATAAATAAAATGCGGATTTTTCTGGAACACTAGTACAGTAATAATGCTATAAATAACTAAAAATTAATTATTTTGTTGCTTTAAGTAGGATGACAATATAAAATATGCATAGAAATAACTATGGTTTTAATCATGTATGCATGATCCATCTGATTTGCTTAAAAATTCCAATAAGTACTGTGTGGAATGGTATAATTTTTATGTTAAAATGTTTGTAAGGAGATACTGTTCCTAGATGGAAAAATGGTAGGGTGTGTAACCTAAAAAGATATTCAAGAGCATTTTAATTGATCCCTTTTCTTCAGTGAAGTAGGAAGGTGATAAATAATTTGTCTTTCCTGAAGCATAATTAATAAGTTATGCTTCTGATGAAACATCATTTAAACAAGGTGTTTTGAAGAAAACTGTTATATGTTGTGCATATTCTTTTCTTGCTTACTTCAAGTATGGCAACGTTAGTAAATCCCTTGTCAAGGCCATGGATCTGTTTTGCATGGAATCTGTATTGGCTGCTACTGCAATAGAGTAGTAAACAAGAGCTTCTTTCCAGGTAGTACCTCAAGCACAACAGAGCCTCTCTCTAATTATGATAGTAACAGTCACATGGAAGTAAAAGGATCTAGTCCTGCTGTGCAAAACTTCCTCCATGCAACATCTCTTCTTACCAGGAATCTGGAATAAAAATTGACAGAATATAGTAAAATGCACTACAATCTCTGCCAGCCAATTCAACTTCATCTTGCCTAAGTCTTGTTCCCTGAGAATAAATGTGTACAGGTGTGGCATCAAGACCCAACTTTCATATCTTCCATAGCCCTAAAGCCATCCTCTGGTATGTGGCCAGGAGTATTCTTCTGCGGTGTTTCATACAACAATGAAATGCGAAACAAAATAAGTTAAAATGAGGTTTTTCTTAACAGCTGTTCAGAGGTGAAGGTGTTTCTTCCCAGTTGTTTCATTTCTTAGTAGAAGTAAGAAATACCATGATCATGAGTTTCTTCATACTAACCTTTCTTTTTTGTTGAAAAATTATGAAAATTAGAGTCTTTGTAAAGTTTCAAAGATGGGACTTAACCGTAATTTTGTTTTTTTTTCTCTTTAGAGGTTAAGCATGCTGTGAAGATGCCTGTAACTGGATCTGGAGTGACTCTGGAGAATGCGAGGAATTACTTGGATGCAGATGCTCTTATAATAGGTTCGTATTTCAAGAAAGAAGGTTGTTGGGCAGATCATGTTGATCCTGACAGAGTAAAGAAGTTTATGGAGCACATAAGTAAACTGAGAGAATGAGTTTGTCAGCAAATGGTACTTTTTTCTCTGTGTGTGTATAAGTGCAGTACAATACTTCATACAGAATTAGTGCACAACTGTGTGCTTGAATGGCCAATAACATTAAATGAAAACACATATCATGTACATAACTGGCTGAGAAACATGGTGACACTTGACAATAAACTGGTGCTCTGATGCTTGTCTCTAGGCAGCACATTTCTGTGGCATTCAAAGCCATTGCCAATGCAAAACTAACTCTGAAGGCTTGTATACTATATTCTCTCTTATAAGAAAAATGCATATGGAGTTTAAGAATTTGAAGTAAATATTCATCACAGGTGAGCTCAGTTTTGTTATGCCTGTGAGTACAATAGCATGCCCTAAGTTAACAGCTAAGAGTACTGTAAATTGGACAAGTTAATCAGCCTTTCAGTTTCCCATCTGTAAAATGATGATAATAGTACCTGCATCACACGAGAGTTATAAGACATGAGAAAAGAATGAATATACAGCACTTCCCTCTCCTCAAATGAAGGGCTCTATTAAAGTTCAAGATCATTATTTTTTCATTAGAATTGTGCATTTATTTAAAAAATGTAGCAATTGTTTACCATACAAAATTTAAGATAATTGGGAAATTGATTTACTTACAATGCTTACTAGAGAATAAGTGTAAATATTTAATTAAATTTTAAGTAGTGTTGGAATTTAGTCAAAATGGTTTTGCAAAAATTGGAAATTTTAATAAAGGTTCATCGTTACTTTTCAGCAAGCTCCTGCAGTGTTGTATCTCTCCAGACTAGTATTAGTGATGTTAAAAACTGCCAGGTTCTTTCTGATACACAAGCTGTAATTACGATGGAAACCTTCCTACCAAAGGTGACAGATAAACATAGATTTTCATTTTTCCTGTAAAATATAGATGAAAAATATTACAGTCTCCTTGTATATGATGTAAGATATTCCCCTTGAATTTGATTTTTTAGCTCTGAGGACATCTAAAATAACTCAAAGAATACCTGTTATGTCATGGCTGTATAAAAAGTGAGCATATGTTTTCATTCCTCAGGACTGGGAGCTAAGTTTGTCCTCTGGGATCCCTCTCTCTCTTTCCTTGGCACCTATGCATCAGTTTTCTGCTGATGCTAACGAACATTATATTGTAGATATCAACGCAAGTATACAGACACATTTTTTGTGTCAGCTGGCAAAGTGCCCATGCTTTTCTGAACAAAAGACACATCCTCCTTCCAAAGGCAAAAAGATTTTCAAGAAATTTTCTTCCATTAACATAATGGAACATCACAACATCACAACAGGAGATTAAGTCTTCTCTTCAGGTTTCTTTTTCTCAGACTAGTCTGTCTCCCACATGACTCCCATCAAAAGTAGTAAAATGTCTCTGGTGTGTTGACCTCCTGGAAAGGAGATTCTTTACACCCTATGGCAACCTTAGTATTCTGCTTTTCACCCTTTTCCTCTTAAATATGCTGAGTAAGTTTCAATGCATAAGTGCCTGCTTATTGTGGCCATCCTGTGTTTGTCAAAATCCACATTAATTTTAATCTGCTGTTTGTTTTGGACGTCAAAACCAACAGTTCTGCCCCAACTACTTATCCCCACATTTTTTCTTGTGCCAGCAGGTGCATCCGTGTGACCTCAAAGGGATCAGGAAACTGATTCTAGCTGAAAGCTAACTTGATTTTCTACACACTCAGGGGAACTGAAATTTTGGTCATCTTCCTCATTCTTTGCATCTGCAGATCCATCTTCAAGCTGCTAGCATAGGCAGTGTAGAAGTATTTTAGGATCATGAAGATGCCATAGGCAGTAGTCTTTGTAAGACAAAACCCTGAATGAGTTGGTGTAATGTTTGTGAGATGTGACGAATATTGTAGATGGCACTTTGACTGTCAGGTTTTCATTTAACACACCACTGTATAAAACCTACTGAAGGAACAGACCACAGGTTGGGCCTGGATTGTTACAAATGAATGGTAAGTGCAGAATTTAGGGAACAGAAGGAAAGGAAAGATGATTTTAAAGCTTGGAAATGTGACTGATCACCAGCTCTTTATTATTCTTTGTGCTGAAAGTATTTGTCTAGCAGCACTGAGCATCTGCTTGCCTGATTCACACAGATGCTGTAAGTAGAATTTGACCTTTTGTTCAGAAAGAGTTTGAATATTTAATGTAAAAATATTAAGTTATCAGAAGGGCTGTCTCTTTTGGAAAGACTGTTAAATTTTTTTTACAGCCCAAGTTGTTAAAGTACTTTGGAGCATGAACAACTTGAGAGCAGAACAAAGCAGGCAGTGCTAATGTATAGAAACTCCAGAAGTAAATAACAGCTGTTCAAGAAGACTTCTATTAAATATGTATTAATTAATTTGAAGTGCATCACTTAAATATGTGAAGAGATTATCTTGTGTTAATTTACATTAAAACACACAGCACTACTGTATCCTAAGATATCACCTCATCCGACATTGAGCATTTTGTTGGGTGTTGATTGCTTTCGATTTGCCCTTTTAAAATGTCAGATAGTGGCCTCCCTTTCTTGTTGGATCTCATCTTCCTCTGAGGGTTTGCTCTTTCGTTGTTACTGTACTTACTCCTGCCTATTCAGTGCCAAGCAGAAAAAACTTTGAAAATAGGTTGTGAAAATATGACGCTTGTCGTGCACAGTTCCCTAATGTACTCACCTGAACTTCACATGTGGTTCTTGCTGGTAACATATGGCTTTACATGAAGATTGAGTATCATTTCAGTATCATCTTTAGTACATCCTGTCAGTGTTTGCTGTGCTGAGGAACTTGGAAGTTGAGTTTTAGGACAGAGGTGTCTGTGGCTTTTGTCTTGTACATTTGCAGTGCACGCCTCTGCAACTGAAATGATCTGTTGTTTAGAAAGGGTGGGGAACTGGTCTGAGATTTGCTTTTTGTGGGCTAATGTGTTGTGGCGTGTAGTAGAATTGACCCTCTGCTCCAGTCTGTCATCCTCATTGGAAAAAAACATCAGAACTTAAAATGCTTCTGAGGGAGACAAAGCTGGAGTCCTGCCTCAGAGGGATCAGGGAAACCTACCCAGTTCACTCCTTGCTTTGATAAGAACCAGTGCTTGTACAGAGGCATGCAAGAAATTGGTTGTATTGAGGCATTATGGAACTTCTCTCAATTTTTTCTTACTCTTACCTATTGTTTGATTCAGTGATAAAGATTATCTGATCCTTTGAACACTTGTATTAGGGATAAAAAGCCTATTTCTCACAGGATGTCTGTTAAAGCCCTGTGTTAGGACTAATAACTTCAGTCACATTGTTCTCATATGGTGACTGGTTAGGAATCTCCTGTTGAAAAGCTCATACTTGGTCAATATGAAGATGAAGATGTTACATGGCTTGCTGACTGCATACATATTCCTGGCTTCATCTATCTAAAAGACTTTGACTCTCACTCACTGAGGTCCAGACCTATTAAATTCTTTCCTTGGATCATTCTTGAGCTGGCAAACTTACTACTTGCTTATGTGCTGAGTCAAACGGATGCCTCTGGGGCACTGAAGCATTCCAGCTTTGCTTACAGGGAGAGAACCATTGCTCCTTCCTGTCAGCCTCTGTAGGTCTGCAGCAAAAAGAGGAAACAGAAGCAGCAGCCAAACTAAAAGCAAGGCCAGATGGTTTCTAGTGAAATGTTGAGAATAATAGATGTTTTTTTCACCCCATTCTTTAAATGCACAGATAATTTTAGGGAGAAAAAAAGTCCTTCTGCAATGCAAATAGGAAAGCCTTTCACATGAGGCAAAAAGGCTGCAATTAACAACGTAGTCTGTTTCTTTGCTTACGTTTTGAAGCTTCAGAAGTATTAAAAGTAAGGAGAGCCTAAGATGTTTCTTGTTAAACACTTAAGGATAGGAAAAGATGTGTGAGGGTAATTATCTTGATTAAAAATCTGTTGATCTTATTAACAGATAGGCTCCTTTCAAGATGTCAAAAAGGGATTTTGCTGATTTGGGATGAAACTGCTGCTCTCCATCTATGTTTAACGTCTCTCTTTCCTGTCACTGTCAAATTTTCATTGTTTCATCAAGTAAATTCAGTGTCAGACACAAGCATTAGTATGTTATATTTTTTTTCTGTCACTTCTTGAAATGAATGGGACAGAGTTGCTGTTTGGTTGTGTGGAATGCTGGTTATTGTGCATTCCTCTGCTAACAGACACATTCGGCTGTAGCGTTTTTATTGCTTTTGAAAAGAAAACTTTGCCTTGTAGAAGCATAATGAGGAACAGGTGATTTTTTTTTTTTAAATGAGATTTTGTCAATGGACCATGTTTGTTAAAACAACAAGTTAGAAAAACTACCAAGCTAAGCATAGGCAATGCACATTTTGCTTATTAACCTTAGTTCTTAAATTCTTCTCCCTCTTTCTTTTCCCTTTTGTATATTAAAATGCAGTTTCTACTTCTTTCCTACAACCTGTCCAAAGGAGATGGAATTTTCTTTCTAATAATTTTACTTTTCTGTTATATCTCTCCGAAGTAGTTGTACTTGCTGAAATCAACTGCATTTTTTTCAGTCAGTGTCTGCTTCTAGGACTGATAACACTTGATGTTTATGGTTACTGCTGGAGAATGATGCAGAACCAAGGCCACTGCTTGGTTATGCAAAACATATTATGCTTAGGGAACAAAAGGGAGTAAAGAGGTCACACCTGCAACCCTCCTTTGGGCACAAGTGAGCAGACAGGTGACCAAAAATCGACCAAACAAAGTATTCCATCCTATATACATCATACTTGGTAGAAATTTGAGAGCTTACAAGGGTCAAGCTCTCTTCATCCACAGCCAGTGTCCTGAGAGGACTCCATCCGTTCCTCTGCCTTTGAGCCTGATCTGTGCATCCGTGAATCTGTGTTCCTGCATCCAGCTCCCATCTGCCACTGACTGCAGGAGCCCAGTCTGGGACTTTTCCAGGGACTACCCTGCAGCCTTGGTGGTGACATGAGCTTTACGGGGAGGCAAATGTGATACCACTTTTGTGTGTATGTGTACATATTTCATTATTTTCCTTTTCATCGCTACTGTTTCAATTAAGCTGTTCCAACCCATAAGTCACTCTCCCTTATTCTCTTTCCTTGCCCAGTAGGGGAGGGGAGAGGGATTAATAGAGAGCATCTGTCATTCTTTTAATTGCTGGCCCAGCATTAAACTGTGACAGTGAACAAGACATTTAAAATATCTAAAATTGGTAAATCTGGTATGAAACTAACTGTTCAAGATAGTAGTTAAACTAAGAATTGTTTGACATGGTGCTGCAGTCACTTTATTAGTTGTGCCATGTAGTACTGGTATCAGAATAAGGTCACAAAACAGAAGATGTTTAGATCATGTTTCATACAAATGCAGGAGGAATCCCAAATTCAGCAGTAAGCAAGGATGAAAAGGAAGGCAGCGCAGTAACAGCAAGAAAAGATCCTCAAGTTTCCTGCAGTTTCTGCCTCATTGTTTATTCCAGCTTCCTGCTTTTTCAGTTTGCCTCTCAAGCCTTTCTTGTGCATATACATAGATTATAACATGCAGAAGACTAAGAATAAGCTGAAGGCAGAAACTGACTTAATGAAGACATTCTTGTGACAGAGAAAAGATTTTGTTGTCCACAGATGCGCAAAGAAAAATAGAAAAGCAGCTGCCCTTAGAAATGGAGTAAAAGTAGAGATGAGCACCACGTCATGATGCTTTAGTCAACATCTGATGTGCTGAAAGTTTTTGAGAGGATCTGTACTGTTGCTCAGGGATATAACCAAGAAGCAACAATGAATTTCTGCTGGAAAAATACTGCAAGTCTTGTGTCTTAGATACTATCCTGAATAGTCTTGGCTTTTTGGCAACTTTCAGCTGGAGAATAAGGATAAAAAGAAATAGTTTTCAACTGTTCCGTTATGGATGACTATATTAATAATAAATTTTGTGTCAAAAATTTTTTTCTCCTTAAGACTAAGCTTACAGAGCTGTAGTTGTGTACTGTCATCTTCCAGAGAAAGGTTCTGAAGGGCAAAGGTCCTAATTTCATTTGTTTCCACCTCTCCTCTGTGGATAGTTAGTTTGTCTTTTTTAAGAGCTTTTTTGAGCAGAGACAGCATAAAAGTGAAGGAAGAAATTTATGTGGCAAGTGGGTAGGTGCTATGAAGTGCACGTGGGATATAATAATCAAATAAAGTTTCCTGGGACACCAGACCTGTCGAATTAAGAAACTAGGGATATAGTTGGTCAGGAATGAGTTATTAAATTTACAAATTACCAGCACTACATCCATGACGTGATGAGCATGGGTGTTAGGGTGAACTGGGGTGGCTTATTTTACTCCTTGCACACTCTGTTTAAAGTATCAGCTGAAGCATTCACGAGAGCAAACGCAGCTGGTAGCATTTGGGCTGTGGAAATTATAGTTTGTAATACTTCCCTAGTAATAATTTGAGGGTTTAAAGAATTATGCTATTAATACTTCAGTCAGGCACTGAAAGCCTTCAGGTTTCAGGAAAGACTTGTTTTAAACAGCCTTGACCAAATAGCCAAAAATATTATAGGATTCCTCTGCAGCACTAGCCATGGCTACAGCAGCATACCTGGTGAAATAGATCAGTGGTCCAATCTGCCTTGACAACTCCTATGTAATTAAAAATTGGAGAAATAGAAGAGAAAATTTGTAGGGCTGGTAGAGGCTTGTATTTTTTCAATAATTTATCAAGATTCGAGAGCACAGATTTCCTTTGGGAAATATTAGTTCTTGGGTTTACAAAGTGCCTTAGTTGTAAATACCCATAAAAGTGACAATTTGGTAGGTCGTATTTATTCTTAAGCGGGTCAAAGGACATTAGCGTATTCCTACTGTATAAATCTGTCAAGTACTGAATTTCTTTATGTTCCCAAATCACAAAAGCAGCACTCACAGTCAAGGAGAAAATGTCACATTATTGCCAATCAAGGACAACAAGAGAGCATATCGATCTCTACCCAATAACTTTTGCCCTGCTCACTAGGTTTTTATCACTGAAACTGGACACATCAAGGGATTGGGCTGAATACATACATATAGTGCTGATTTATTACAGGAGGAGAAATACAGTTTGGCCTTACTTCTGGCTCAATATTTTAACAATTCCTGGCATGGAAGCTTGCAGTGACTTTTTCCACAGACAAAGTATACAACTTTGAGATATCTCTGGATGTTCACAAATCTTCAGCTCACATAGGTACATTGACTGTTATGTGTGTACTTGTGTCTTGCTTTCGTGGTCTTACAGCCCTGAGTCTTGATTTTGAGGGCTTATCTGTGTGGAAGTCTGTAGCAGGGTTGCTGTTGGTTTCAGAGAGATGTAACTAAAGATAAGCTTGGAGACACTGGAAGGCGTAGAGGAACAGTGTGAATTCAAGACAGAAGAGAAGAGAAAAAGAGGGTGAGAAACTTGTAGTTGAGGGAAAAGTATGACCCAGTGTACACATTATCCATTTCCAGTGTCAGATGGAAATGTTAAGCTTTGCCAGCCACCTTCAAATCTCCTCTGAGAATCAGGCCTAGACTGAGAAAGTTACAACTACTTCCATGTATTTCTCACCTTTCCAGGTAAATACAGAAAGCTGCAGTTGCCAGAGCAGTGATGAATCATTACTTCCTTCCATCCAAAGAACCTTGGGCTTTTTCCCCCTCCAGACATTTAACTTACTTGCAGGGCTGACAGAAAAGCAGTAGATTTTTTTTTTCCCAAATATCCATTTGCCTTTCCATTTGTCTACTTTGATCTAAAATATAGAACCTGATGGATGCCCTAGGTAAATCAAACATTTTCTGTCTGCCAAAATGGTTTTGCAAATGCTTATTTCATGCCATTACCATTTTTCTGTTTCTAGCAGTAAATCAAAAAGTATCAGCCATTCATCCACTTTAAAAGTAAAGCCTTTCCTTTGCATAATTACACGTACCCAGTGGAGATCTGTATGCACAGTAAATCTATTCCTTTAAAAGGTTTTGCCTTAAGTACCACAGTGACATAAATTAGTGTAGCATAAATTTATTTATTTAAAAGGTTTATTCTTTTAACTGATCGGGTTACTGTTATACTTCCATTGTTTGATTTGGGTGGGGAGGGCTTTTATTAATGTATTAGATTTAATTCTGCAGCAGATGATTATGTAGAGAGGTCTCACTTCTTACAGGACTTATAGCCATTGATATGTGTGTGTAATTTATTCTCATTACAGATTTATCCTTAACTGGTGTTCAGGGGGTCTTCACTGTATCTCCAGTAGATCCTTGAGAATTAAATGGTTTAATGAATGTAATGAACAAACCTGAAAGAAGCAGACATAGAAAAGCATACGTATTTGGACGTTACGTCTCCACATTTGCAAATAACAAGTACAAGTATTAAAACTGAGTTGGGGGAGAAAAAAAAAAAAAAAAGTCTTCATTAGGATGAAACCCTGGACAGTATTTTGGCAAAGTAAAGATTTTTTTAAATATTGATGTACTCATGATTCTCATGTAAACTTGCTCATCTTTATTAAGTCATGTTCATAGCTCTCAAAGGTGTCAACGTAAAGCAGGCAAGCTCAGCTAGTTGAAGCCTAGGAATGAAATGATGAATTTTTTAGCAAATTCAAGCTATTTTTTAGGATTTGTAAAATTATCTTTTGTGAATGTTATTGCTGGAAGTGTATTTAAAAAAAAAAAAAAAAAAGAAACTTGACCTGAATGGCAAGTAGCACAACACTAGAATTTAACTCCCATTGAGCAAGTAAACGTATCCCGATTGCATCTGAAATTGTGGCTACAGTATAATCCTGTGAATACCTACATACATGTTCAGTTTCATGCATGTGAGAATCCTGAGACATGGACAAAGTTGGATGATATGCCAAACTGCAGGTAAGGCTATGACATGAGTGATATCCATGGTACTGAGTGGAAGTGAAGTTCCTGGTGGCTCTAAAACATTAACTGTTAGGTACCAAAAACATGCAGAAACATTTTGAGGAGTGGGTGGTTCATAGGAAAGTGTTGGGTCTTGACTCTTGTTTGGTTAGTGAAGATAATTTCATTAACACAATCAAAATATTCAACACAATAATTCCACGCTATCCATTTCAAAATGTTCCCTTTTTTTTGCTGGCATGGAGCTCTTGACACCCATTTCTACAGCTAGAAAGAAAAGCTGCTTTGGTATCCATGGCAAACCTGGGAAAATACTATGGGCCTGAGATGAGAAGGTGCATATGCTAATTCCAGAACTAGCAAGGGCTGCGTATTGGAGGCAGGAAGTCTGTTACATGCAGCTCCACATCCCCTGTCCATTAAGGTCACTCTTAAGATTGTGTTTAAAGTCAATCTGGCTTTTTTTGGTCTTTTTCTAATACATTAAATAGATCAGAGGTTGCCAACTGTCCTTTTTGATGAGAATTGACAGAGGTGGTTGCAATCATACAGCTTCAATGGCACTGAGGAAGAATACGAAATGCTGGGCAGGGGGGCTTGGGAAGCAAGGGAAATACCCCCTGCAGGCATTCAGGAGCAGGTCTGGTGCTGGTGTTTTGTCTTGAGCTGATTTACACACTCTGAAAACCTGACTCCGGTTTTATGCCAATTCTAGCCATTCCATTTGAGACTAATACTGATCTGTGACAGTAAAGAGCAGTCTGGGTTTAGTATTTAGGTTGATGTGTAAATATGTACAGTATAGTCCAACTGTTTCAGCCAAGCTGAGGAACATTTACAGAGATGTATGTCCTGAATAGGAAGAAAAAGCACTGCTAACTGGTCTGCAATGGCTCTTGATAATTTTAAGGCAGGATTGTGTGATATAGTTGCCTGTGACAGAGACTGGATTAGTAAGTGACAAAGATGCTGCCTTGAATCCCATCTCCTAAAATGTGCTCATGGGAGCTGCTAACTGGGACTGCTGCCTTCCCCAGTGAAACACCCTCATCTCTGTTCTGCAGTTGGGAACCAGAGGAGCTTCCTTAAAGGGTGAGAGAGTACCTCAGCTCCCAAACTGGCTCAATCTTTGTCTTCCCATGCTGTTTGCATCGATGCTAATCAATGTTAATTATGGTAGTGGGGCTTGTGATGTACTCATTATAAGAGCCATCCTATTTTTCTGTGCTTGTACACAATAGAGCCCTGATTGGGGTTCCCTAGATGCTACAAATAGTAATACAAATGGTTGTAATAATGAATATGTGGTTCATGGTGTAAAACTAGCAAACTCAGTTCATGCAGCCTGCTGAAGCATCACTTGATAGTTCTGTTTGCTGTACCACTAACTATGGCATACTTGGATATGTCTTGACAGTTGGGGCCTCAGCACAGTAAACCATTTAAGCTTTTGTTCATGTTCAAATAGGTGCTTCTTTTAAAATTTGCATTTGAGTCTGTGGTTATTAGTGTAAATGCACACTTTAAGTTAAGCGTGTACTTAAAAACTCGTCTGATTCAGCATCCTTGTTGTGTGAGGGTGCTTATCCCACCACCACTGCCACACTGGGAGCTGACAGGTCCTGAAGTGTGTGCCAGGATAGATGATTTTTTCCTAGTCTGAAGGTAATAGGTGCAAGGGCACAAAAATGCTCCTATCCAAGAGCTGAGCAGCTGGGTGGGTGTAGGTTGTAGCAAGGGTTCCTACCTCTTGCAGGAGCTGGAAGTGGATGGAAGCCCAGAGGTGGGAGCTGATGCTTTTCTTCCTGCAGAGGCTGCTGTCTTCTTCTCTGTGTCACGGTGCTGAGCAACCTTGTAGTAGGAGCTGATACCCAGTGCTGGCCCCTGTGATGATTTTCATTCAATTCCACTGTTATCCCCACAGGGAATTTCAGCACCGTTGTTTAAATGCATTAATTGGTATAAATAACTATTCAGCTCCTGATTCTGCATCCCTGGGCCATACCCCTGTGAGTTCCAGTGACTGAAATAAGTCTCTCTTTTTTTTTTCCCAAAGAAAAATTTTCACAAAGAGCCCCTTATTTCTTGTTACCTGGTTTGTTATGGATATTGCTTCTGGTCCTATTTTTTTTTTCAGTTCCCAGCAGACTGCATGCCTGGATTTTAGTTGCTTGTGTGTAGTTCAGGCGTGTGGCTATTTGCCTGACTCTACTTAGTTCTCTGTTGTTGTACTACACTGTTTACCTACCCTGTATAACAAAAATGTTGTAAATTGTTTATGTGTTACCTCTCTTGAGTGTGTATGTTGTTTTAAAAGGAATTTGAGTCAGCATTGAGTGGCTTCCATGTTTGTAATTAATTTAAAATATTTAGTGTAGCAGATTTTTCCTTGTTAACTGTACTTTACTGAAATTTCATGATCTACAGCACACCCTAGTGATATCTGAAAACCATGAAGTTAAACCTAGTCAATTTTACTTCCTTTGGGGTAAAGCAAAACTCAGGACTCCACTAAGCAAAGTCCAGGAAAGCAAAAGCCTTCACATCCACAATGAAAAGTGGATTGAATCCCTTGTTTTATAAAACAAAAAACAACCTTAGAAATTGTACTACGGGATATTTTTCTGTGAAAAGAACATCTGCATAATGAGTTCATCTGGTTTGAAATCTAATGTAGGGTCTGTTACAACAGACCACGGGGAAAAGCAGCCTTGTATTGTCTGAGAAGAGGAGAGTATTTGTTGGTTTCCTTTTTAGATTGGAGAGAGCGACCAGACATAAATGAAGTACTAAGGAAACCTGCAGGCAGTCTTCACAGGTCAGAAGCCCAAATAATCATCTACTGCCACATGGCCATAACCTTAAAATTTATCTTAGATGTTCGGTTCCTCCTTCTGCAGGTAGTTGGGCTTTCTGGCTCACGCATGAGAAATCTGGAATATTTTGGGGAGAGATGAGTTTCCTCTCAGACCTCTGCATTTCACTCTTGTCAGGTAAACCGAACAATACTGAAAATTAACACTTTGTTTTATGTAAATAAAACCAAAAAGTTTGCAAGAATTTATAGTGTTTATTTAAATCACATGCAAATTACTTTGTGAAACTTAGGGGGGAAAGCAGCACAACTGAAACAGCCCAATTGTTTCCAGGAACATTCATTTCAAATCCACATACAATATTTCATTCATGCTTAAATATTTCCCCAATGCTAGTCTAAGCATTACTAGTTTCCTTTGTCTTTTTGCTTTTGCATGCAGTTTGATTAGCAAAACTGCTTGTGCTCTACCAACTCCTGCACATATGGGGTTTAGCCTCATTGTTCAAGGGGTGGAGCAACAAGCCGTATGAACACTCAAGCTGCCAAATTTGGCACACGTGAGCCCTCCAAAGTATACAGATATCACCCGTTTCATTTAAATCCCTGTCCATATTTTGCATTGCTACCATAGTGGCAACTCCATTGTCTGGGTGTATTATTTGAAGCAGCTTTTCTTCCATTGTTTGTGCACTGTAATCCTTGAGGTTTCTGTAGTCATCGTGAGCAGCTTACTTGAAAGAAATCACTTAGCTCTCACAGATCACTCTCTGAACCTGCTGGCAAAGGAAAGGGCCATGACTAAAGCATGAGACCTGTGATCTTTCTGAGGAAAATCTTCTCAGTAGAGTTTATAATTTGTTGCTTTCATGGGGCTCTGTTCTCAGGGTTGAACTCAGTGTTATCTTTCATCCCCCATGGATTTTTCTAGGAGGCATGATGGGAATGTAGGCTGAGAAAAGGAGTAAAAGGAGTAGTAATGCTGGCCATGGATGTGTACCCTAACATCTTACACCCGTTTCACATACTGGCAAAGGGGGACATCTACTGTTTGACACAAATTAAGGACCGTTGTTTATTCTAATTGCAGCAAAATCCTAGTCTTTTATTTTTCTGTGGTATAGAGATTGGCACATCCTGCTGTGAGTCTTCTCAACAGACTTTTTGAGAACTTAATGCTTGTCTACTTAGGGCATAATGAAAGATCCACTGGAACTTATTGTAAAGAAGGAGCTGCCCAGTTATTTTGCTTTCTATTCATCTGCTTGGTCAATGCCCTCTATTCCAGTAGCACTTGACTCTCGTAATTGTGTATATGTATGCTGTTGTAGGTAAAGCCCTTTGGCATTGGCTTTTTTTATAGCTAACTTTTAATCAGGATTTTATTTCTACTTTAGCATTCATCTATACTATAACATATAAACGTGTAAGCTAATTTTTGTACACTGACTTTTGCATTCAGAGTTGCGGCAACTTTTCTGGAAAAGTGACAAAATGGCTACTCTGTACTAGTAAACACAATTGCTGAATTAGGCTGCTGAAGAAGTAAAAAGACAGCATAAATTACTACTATAATAAGACTCTAAAAGAGCAGAAGAGAGGTATAACATTTGCAGTCTAGGATATGCCTTAAATATCTTTAACAGCTCGCTTGGATAGTCCTAGCTAGCAGTGTGTACTTTATTCCAAGGTGCCAGCCTATATTTTTGGATTATCTTTCAAGACTGACATGATTTAAGGCAATTAATAGTGTTTTGTGACCTTCTGTGCCAGTAGTCCATCTTTTTGGCATTGAAACTGATTTTGCCCATCTTGGCATTTTATCACCAGAGAGTGTGCAGGGAGACCACAGCAGCAGGAATGATTTAATTCAGTCACACTGTTCTTCAGATTCACTGTTTCCTACAAGCTGATGAGGCAAACCTCTTCTTTGCTTCACATCACATAAGGTACATTGCAAGTCTATGAAGAGACAGATGTTCTATATCTTCACTTCATATGCAAAAACCTGTTATATCCTTTATTTGCATTCAATCAGAAGTCAGACCCTGATGATTATCGAATGCAGGAAATGGGGAAAGGATTTGCCATTGAGCATATGCTTTGCTTTTAGTGGATCTCTGTAACCTGCTGTTGTGTCATCCTGAAGCTCTTCGGTCATTTTTGCTCTATTCCTTACACCTCATGGGCAGAGGTGAAGAGTGTTAACAGATAAAAATTGGAGCCAGGTTCCTTGTTCTAGAATTGTTACCTTTTCTCATGGCACATGGTTCTGGAGAAAGTGCTATAAGTGCCATTCCTTTAGAACAGGCATTCTGCAGTTATAAAATTTCCCTTACTAAGTTGCTCTGGTTTAAGATTTAAATGCTATAGTATTACTTTTATGTTAATTCTTTCTTTCAATATTGGTTTTTTTTTTTTTTTTTTTTTTTTTTTTTTTTTTTTTTTAATAATCCAGAGATTATTATTAGGAACTGAGAAGTTTTAAAATCATATTGTCAAGAAGGGAAGTTTGAAATTATAATATGAAGCAGAAGGAGCAGACTCAGAACAGATTCTGTTATTTCTGCGACACTGTAAGAGCATGTATACCAGATTCTTATAGTATCCTGGGAGAAATATAGGTTGTCTAGAGTCCTAGATGTTAGACAGGAATAAGCAAAGCAGCTTTTCTTCACTGCAGCATAGGGTTTCCCACACTTCTAGGGGAACCAATATAAATCTCTTACCCTCCTAAACTCAGTTATGGTTAGAAACTTGCTTTCTTACACCTTCCATCCCCCTTCTTCTCTGTGGAATACTTCATCACACATTCTGGGAAGCACTTGACATTTCTTCATTTTCTCTCCACTGTCTTTGCTTTGATGCTACATTGTACATTAAGCCACACTCACATTCAAGTTAACACATGAACACAAAAGTGCAATCTCAAGTATATTCTTAGGTGCTTTGCAAGCTTAGGTAAATGGATCTATATTACTTACACATGCCTCAAGTTTTCAATGTTCTTTTTTTTGTTTTTTTGTTTTCCTGACAATGTGATAGTAAGATATTTAACATTTTTAAGAAAAAAAAAATGCAACTGTGAAATTATGAAACTAGCTTTCTCAGATACAGTTGCCTAATCCTTATGTTTCGTCCAGGAATCTTTGACACAGAAGAAAATTTAGAGAAACATTTTTTTTTCTGTCCATCAAGATTGAGTGCCTCATCTTAAGAAAAATCTGTCGTGCCTTCCTGTGAAGGTAATAGATATTTCTAATAATAGCATCAGGTATTTCTGGACAATTCCTCCAGACTAGCCTGCTTCTGAAGGGCATTGTATTGGGGGTTATTTTTGGAGACCCCATAAAGTGCTGGCTGAAAAGCCCAGAGTGAATAATTTCTGTTGGTAGCAACAGTCCATCTCCAACTGAAATAGTTCCTGGTGCCCCTTGGCCTATCTGCTAGTATGACAAAAACTGTGAAAATATGCAGTAAAGGCAGCATGAGGACATGCTGGACTGGTTTGTGGCTATTTTGGGTTCTGCTGAATGTTAGGAAAGGACTTGACAGAAATCTGCTGAATGACTTATCAAACCAGAACACCAGTGCACCATTGCTGAAGTTGATTTTGACAGATGACTTGAGGATTTCAGGGGGTGAAAGGGAATTATTCTTCTCTTGGTTTTTTAGAAGTATAGACTTCGTAGAAACCTGAAGAGGAAAAAGATGTAAAACATCCTAATAAAGGAAATTAACTAGTGAATCAAGGCTGATAAAGGGGACAATATAGAAATGGCAATAACATCTAGTACTTACAAGAGCCCAGCAGACTGTAGTGAATACAATCAGATTATTGGCAGGATGGGACTTGGAGCAGGACCACCTTGAATTGCTGTCACTCCACCTGCTCCCAGAAATTAAAAAGCACGTGGACTTTTATCTCAGGTATTAATTAAGAGTGGATGTTGAAATGCATAAATACACGCTAGAACTACAGTGGCAGATCCAGCCAGAATACAGACAGGAGAATCCGGCCAGCAGAGCTGTCTCTTTTCCCGGTTTGGATGAGGTTTTCCCGGCCGGCAGGCGCGTAGCTGAGCCCCTGCGATGGCGAGGGGCGGGGGAGCCACCAGATGGAGCCCGCCGGGAGCAAACCTGGGCAGGAGGAAATCTATTGCCGGTCTTGCTGCTTCACTAAGCCCAAGAACAGGCTTTGTAGGACTTCTGTGCTGTTACTGAGCCCAAACTCACTGAATGTTGGGTGGAACTTGTGGTGTGCTGATTGATGTGTGTGGGTTAATGCTCACCAAGGAGAGTAACAGGCATGGTAGCAGATGCTGGTAACTACCTGCAGAATCAATTAATTCAGCTGCTAACTGTAACCAGATTCCCATTGACTTCAACAGAATCAGAATTTCTCTGTGTAGTATGATTTATAGCAGCATGTACATCCTTAAAGGATACCATCTGTAGTGTTATCTTGCATTTTCATTTTAGTAACTTTTACCATTGAAAAAAAATAGTCCTAATAAATACCTGATGTTGTAGCCCTAATAACCTGTACTTATTTTTAACAGGAGTAGTCAAGTAATCGTTCAGTTTGAGATAAACTGATAGAAATTCCCTTCTTTGATGGTTTGCAGAGTTCATTGCTCTTAATTTTGCTCCTTGGAAAGCTGCTTACAGCTGGAATTTGGGGTGTTACTTTTTAAAATGTACGTGGCATTTTGTTTCTTTGCTTGTGTTAGGATTTACGTTCATTTTTTACATCCAAATCATAAAAATCAAGAGCACCAGTAGACTTGTAACATTTTGAGTTGTTATACAGAGAGTTATTTTATGTGATCACATAAAGCACGGGGAGGTTAAGAAGTCCCCAGTGCTGCCACGGGAAAAGGACAAAAATTTTGAGTTCTATTACTTCTCCTCGTCCTGCCTTTCTGCTTTCTGAACAAGGAACTGAAGGAATTAAATAATAACACAGGCTTAGCTGACAAAACCAAAAAAATAACCTGTTAATAATCTGTTCTTGGGAAATGGCAGCATTTTAAACATTAGGCAATAACTTTTCAGAGATTGTACTGGTGTTCAGAAGCAGTGTGGCATTTCAGGAGCCATATGTGACACAGCTGTTGGTTGCTGCTTCAGTGCATGGCTTGTGTGAGTGCATATGGTGCTCTATCAGAGTAGAACGCTGCACTTTTACCCAGATGATGACTGAAATAAACCTGGATGAAACGTATGGAAAAGATATTCTCAGATGATATTCTCAGATTAGCGCCAGTTTTAACAGCGTTCTGTGGTAAGCAGCCCCTTTTCTCTTCCATCTGCAACGGCTCAGCTGGGGCCGAGAGGTGATTTTCCAGAGCAGCGTTCCTGGAGACACCGTGACAGTTTGTAACACACCAGTGCCAGGCAGGGGAGCAGCAGGTGAATCATGGAATCACCCGGGTTGGAAAGGACCTCTGAGATCAAGTCCAACCCTTGATCCACTACCGCTGTGGTTCCCAGGCCACATCAGTCTCTTCTTAAAAAACCTCCAGGGATGGAGAATCCACCACCTCCCTGGGCAGCCCATTCCAATGCTTGATTACCCTTTCTGTAAAGAACTTCTTCCTAATATCTAACCTAAACCTCCCCTGGCAGAGCTTAAGTCCATGCCCTATTGTCTGGTGCTACTTGGGAGAAGAGACCGACGGCCATCTGGCTACAGCCTCCTTTCAGGGAGTTGTAGAGAATGATGACGTCTCCCCTGAGCCTCCTCTTCTCCAGACTGAACACCCCTGTGTGCTCCCCGGGTCGCATTCTGCTGTTCTACAATGAGCACCGGGCCGCAGGAGAGCGGCTACACCGCGCCTGCCCGCCCGGCCCAGTGCGCTCCGCCCGCCGAAGGGGCCTGGGCCGGTTTTGCTTTCGGTGCCGCCGCGGGGGCCGGCGGGAGGAGGCGGCAGCACGGCAACACCTATTGCCAAACGCCCCCGGGCTACGTGGAGCAAGCGCGGGAGCCGCCGCAGAGTGCGGGGGCAGCGGGGGGGAGCGGGGCCCGCAGAACGAGGAGTGCTGCCGCTCCGCGGAGGTGAGCGCGGGCCGCGCAGGGACCTCCGCTCCCTTTCGGGGCACCACCAGCACCTAAGGGTCACCCCGGGCTCTGGGGCTGGGCAGGGGGCTGGCCTGCGCGGGGTCGCCGCGCTCCTCCCCCGCTGCCGGCAGCGCCGCCTCAGCCGCTCCTGGTCCGCCCTCCCGTCAGCCGGGCGGGGAGCGTGCTGCCGGCTGAGGTAGGCGGAGGGGAGCCGGGGGGAAAGAGGCAGGGAGGGAGGGAAGAAAGGAAGGAAGAAAGGGAAAGGGAAAGGGCCGCTTCCCGGGGAGCTCCCCGCACCCCGCCCCGCTGTCAGCGAGGTTTGCGGGGGCCGGGAAGGTTCCGGAAGAGGCTGCGGGGAGTGGGGCCGCAGAACGTGGCCCAGCGGGTGCTGGGGCTGCCCCGGGAGGGCGGCGTGGGGCGGGGCCCCTCCGGACCGACACCCATTGCTGCGGGCTCTGGGGTGCCCCGGGGTTTGAGGGCGTTGTTTGGGGAGAGCGAGAGGAGGCCTAGAAATAGTGAGATGGGATTGAAGCCTCTGATTTCTGTCTCTCTCCCCCCCTCCCAAGTGTCACTGCTGCTGTGTCATTGTTTCAGCAACAATAACCTTGAAATTGTCTTGTAGGAAAATAGAAGTATATCTGAAATGTAATTAATTTTTGGCTGTTTGAAAGAGTTTATAATGACATGCTCTGTTTTAGTCATGATTTTATTAAATTTTAAAACATTCAGAAGTCGATTGATTCTAATGACCTAAAGTTTGGGGGTTTTTTAGTGAGCCAGGGAAAATTTCTAATTTTCAGGTTTAGTTGAGATTTTGAAGATATCAGTGCAACGTTCTGTGTGAAGTATCTCTGCAGGGAATAAGCTCTGCTGTTCATGTGTTTTCCATGAGTCAGCTCTTTCTTAACTGAAAGTTTGATTGTTTTGGCCTCAAAATCAGCTAGCTGATGCAAGTAACCTGTAACTCTTTATTTTCTAAAATGCTGCTTCCAAAGTGCAGAAGTTGGCTAGGAAATGAAAAAAAAATCACCCTTTAGGAGCTGATTTTACAAGTCTCTTGGAAGCCTAAACATGTAGGAAACTGCTCATTTGGAATTATCTCCTTCCACTAAGACTAAAGGAAACCTGGGGCCTAACCTGCCTAGACAAGTATATCCTTCTTACTTTTGCTAAATTCTGTGCTAAATCACAAAATATCTGTAACAGACTGTACATAAATTGCTCTGCCATTAATTTTTTTTAGATCTGCTCAACACGTTGTTGATAATTGTTCATAAATTAAGGATGATCATCTGGGTTGGAAGGGACCTCTGAGATCATCAAGTCCAACCCTTAATCCACTAGCACTGTGAATAATTCGACTTTATGAGCTTTCCTCTGATCTCACTGGTCTGAATCAATGTCCTTTATTAGTACAGAACTTATTTTTGCAACATGAGATGCTGATATTTTTAGTATCTCTTTTCTCCTATCATTACAATAGTTGTTAAAAGTTTATCCATTTGCTTTGCCAAAGTGAAAGCCAAAGATTAATTTTTCTCTGATTGCTGGTATTTATCCTTTTTCTAGTATGCTCTCTGGTTTCATTTTAGTTTCAGAAACCATTAGCCATTTTCAAAGGGGTTTGGTTTTCCCAGAAATGAAAGTGAATTTTTCTTGTCTTGACTGTGCCTCTGTCTTTTAGTCTCACAGACTCTTGATCTTCTTCTTTTTCCTAGAATTCATTTAGCAGCAAGATTCAGTCCCTGTTCCAGTGATCAAAAGATAAGTTAAAGTGTCTTTTCCAGGATCTTAGCTTGCCAAGATGCCCGTTGATATTGATGGTATGATGCAACTTCTCTGCCATCTCTCTGAGGAGAGGGGGATGAAAGCTGCTGTCAAACACTCTGGTCGAGGAGCATTGCTGGCGGGTGCCACAGCTTTTGTTGGGGGTCTGATGGGAGGTCCACCTGGCATCGCTGTAGGTAAGAAGTGTGTTAAGTCCCTGAGGGAAGAAACTTGGAAGTCTGTGTAGTAGGTGTGGGTTGAAGGAAAGGGGTATGCAGTACTGAGGGTTTATGTAGCTGGACTTTCACAAGATGTCATATGTTGGCTTTTTAGAAATGGGGTGTGCACCAGGAAGGCACTTGTCAGTGTTTCCTTCTAGGGTGATACTTGACTATGACTCCTGACCTTGACTCCTGAGCAGCAAAATAGAAACCACCTGGAAGGCTGAGGCTGAGATAGTGACATCTTTGAAACTCTTGGAACAATCTTTTAACAAATCATTTGCTTTTGGTGGGTGGAGCTCTGTTTCCCATCTGCTGAGGTGCACCAGTGTCTGAGGTGTGGGATGAAACAGAGCAAATGAACAAGCTCTGAGCTCCTTGGTGTGGGCTCTGCTCCATTCCTGCAAGGGCTGGGGAGCAAGGCAGGGCTGAAGAGGCACTAGAGGTAGCAGCTGGGGGGGGATGTTGATGTCTGGTGGCACAGAAGAAAGGAAATTAAGATGTGTAGCAGGGGTGAGTAAGTATTAGTTTTAGTAAGGATCATCTTCCTCATGGTCTTATTAAAAATTATATTTATTTCTGTATTTTAAAAGTACCTGCTACCCACTGATTGTGTGTAAATTTGTTTTTTGCTTCTGGAATTTGTTATTCTCTGTCTCTTTGCTTTTTTTCCTTGTATGGAAAATTACAGAAAGGTCAGAGTCTAAAAGTAAAGTCTTGTCTCTTTGTATCTCTTGAATTAAGAATAATCCATTTTGAAAACTTCCTTGTCACTTAAGCTGTGTGGTCCTAGAATGCTCCTTACCCCTGCAAGTGGTTCCAGCAATTTCATGGGCTTATTGATGTTGGAGTGAATTGCATTATGGCTGCATGAGGGTTAGCAAGGTGGAGTTAAAAAAAATAACCAAATAATTGGAGTGATTACAGAAAATGTAAAATGAAGCTGCATATTTATTCCTTCACAAGCAGGGTGCTTAGCTGCTAGCAAAAATACTATGACAAACATGTGCCTGAAGTTATTAGGAACAAAGAAGTGGAATTAAACTTTTGTGAGAAATATATAAGCTGTAAATCGAAAGTAAAAGTAAAAATGTAAGTGACCTCATTCTTGAGTGCGATGATGATTAACAAATTATTCTCCAATATGTTTTCTCATGTTGTGTGGGTGTTTAATCTTTTGCAATGACCTGCAGTCAAACTCAGGATTCTTCAACCTCTGCTGAAGGCACTTCAACACGTGTACCTATTACTGTATACCAAAAGTATACAATAATAAGTATATATAATAAGACTAATGTGTACTAAGTATACTAAAAGCTATGTCCCAGTTACAGTTGGAAGAACCTCATTTACTTTTAAAATTGCAAAGGTAAATGGCTTGGGTCTTGAGTGGATTTTAGGACAGTTACAGGGATGTTTGCAATCAACTGCACTTGCACTTACACAAACAGGCTGGATAGGTGTGGGACTGGATAGCAGGGATTGTCCTTACTGCCTTGCACCAAGAATTAGAGAATTAATTACCTTCTATCTGCAGTGGTCACTGGAGAAACTTGCACATTGTGCTTTCAAAGGACTGCTTGCTCTGCAGAGAATGGATTGTGTGCTGTGTGGGGGAAGAAGTGTGGTCATGTAGCAAATCTTGTCTCAATGGACAAGGAAATTAGACATCAGTGCTTCTAGTGGCTTTTCCATTGAGCCCCCCTAAATCAGATATTGATGTTCTCATAAAAGTTCCTTGTAGATGAATTCAACCATCATAGGCTTTCAAGCATTTCTGTGGTATCATAGGAAAAAAAATGCCAACTGAGTAAAATGTGCAGATTAAGAAAGTTTTGGCTAATGAAAAACTGCATCCCTGTGAGTGTGTAAACGAATTTTTAGGAGCCATTCCTGAGACAGGAATTTTGGAGGCAGTGACTGTTCTGACACCCCTCCATTGTCAGGATTCTCTTTCCTTCCACATGGAAGTCAGTATCTCTGGGCAGCAGTGTCAAGTCTCCTGTTGAAAAGGACTGTCTGGCAAGTTTGACTGTTAACTTGGAAAGAGAACAACCTTGTTTCTCTGCAGCAGCCACAATCACATCAGCTGTAGAGGATCCCTCATCTGGGGTGGGCAATGCAAGTGGGGTGTTGGTTTGATAGATGAAAGTGACCGTCTCTAATCCTAGGAAGCTGATGGATTTGGTCTCTGAGCTCCTTCTGAGGGGTGGACCACCTCCATGGGAGTAGGAGCCTGCAGTGTGAGGCTCTACAGAAGCAGAGAGCTTGGACTGTTCTAGGAGTCTCTAGTTAGAGATTATGTATTAATAAGACAGTTGTTTTCCTTGGGTGTGGTTTTATTTAGGATTAGGGCTTATCCTAAAGAGACCAGTGCCCTAAGGAGTGTTACTATGTTTCTGATTTCTAGCTTGAAGGTATTAATTTTGATTGTGTAGAGTTCCTTTGTGATTGGTGTGGATGTAAGGCACTATAAAAAGCCTTGGTGCTTTGAATCTCATCTATAAACTTAGTTAAAGTAGGCACATACACGACTCTTTACTTGATTTCTAGCAAAGGTGAGAACATTGGTGATGAAATCTATGGACAGAATTTCAGTCTTTAACATGAACTGGTAAAGAGTAACATCTCTCTCTCTTTCTAGGAGGAGCATTTGGTGGATTGCTTGGTGCCTGGATGACCACTGGACAATTCAGGCCGGTCCCTCAGATTTTAATGGAATTGCCTCCTACTGAGCAGCAGAAACTGTATGATGAAGCCGTGGTTATTCTCAGAAACTTAGACTGGACTGATGTTGCTCAGCTGACTGCTCTTGTAATGGGAAGTGCTAGTCTCCAGCAGCAATTGACAGCAATGTTGGTAAATTACCTCTCCAGAGAGTTAAGAGCAGAGATACAGTATAAGGAATAAACCTTCCCTGAGCAGGTTTTTACAGTGGAAAGAATTTTACTCTGACAGTTGTGATTCTTCAACATTGCAATTCTTAGTTATCAGTACTAATTAAGAACGTAGGCAGATCTAAGTATTATTTGAGGGTTGGTTTTTTGTTTGTTTTGAAAGGGAAATAATAGATTACTGCATTATCCTGACACTGACTTTCTATGTAATTTTGTATTACTCTGCACTTGGACTGAATTCAGAATCCCTAAAGGTAATAATGTTATCACTAGTTAAATTTTTTAAAGCCATTGTATTTTGTTGAGGAGATTTATTTCTGTTTGTCTAAGTGCTTTCATTTTCTTCTGTGAATGACATATGGGTGCCAAAGTTGTTAGGGCACTTTGAAGATTTTTACTTATTGTCTGTGTGAGTCCTGACAAAAAAAAGTTACAGGAAAGTACATCATTCTACTGTGAACTCAAAGATCTCAGTCCTTACTTTATTCTTTGTTGCATTTTTATTGTAATTCTTGAGGTATTTATTCCTTTCTGTAAGAAGTTAAGCCAATGCCTAAACAGAATTTAAAGCAACAGGGAAAAAAGCTGCACATTTAGTAGTCTAGGACACATTTGGTGTCCTAGAATGGGAAGGCATGGCAACAGAGCACTTTTTTAAAAATGGGGAGCTGAATCTGCCATTTTTATACTATCCCTAGGATTAGGGTTGTCATTTCAGCATTGATTTCTTGAATGAACATGAACAGCTGGTCCTCTGTTTTCATTAAAATATTCAGAAAGAGCATCATAGTCACCTGCGTTTTTCTTTAAAGTAAATTAATGCTTTAAGAACTGGGTACTAAAATTTGATAAAGAAGGCAGCCTGGTACTGGTCAGCCAGCAGTGGTGGTGGTGGTATGGGATGGACATGCCCCCAGCTGCAATTCTTCTCTCACTGTAAGCTCTAAATGCAATGCTGCAAAATATCCCAGCTAGTTCACCATTTGTTCTAAGGCACCTTTAAGAGAAGTTCTTAAGTAGAAAAATGTGCAGATGTGCCTTCTTTTTTATGTAAAAACAAGTGAAACTGCTCTTATAATTTTATTTTTCCCCTAAAATAAATATTTATCTCTCTGTATGGTGAGGCTTCTGGAGGGTGAGTTTTAAATTATGAAGCTTTGAACTGGGGAGTTGCTGTTATATACATTTGATTAATTTACATCTGCATGTACAATTTGCCATTAATTAATTCCTAGCTGGAGTGCAGGGCAGTGATTGCTCTTCTCATCACTTGAAAACACTTTTTCAGTGACGCTGAAGTCAGATGGAAGTGAATGGTAAGTGGGCACTCCTTACCCTGTCATAGTTTCATAATGTCAAGCCTGAAATCAGTGTTTGCTCAGTTTCATTGGCAGATTATACACACTGCAGCTGGCTTTTTAAGGCTTTACATATTCTGTATATGCATTTTAAAATACTGTTTTTATGAAGACAGTTAGTTTTATTTGGAATTATCTGGTTATTTCACAAATTAAATTTACTCTTTCCAAAATAACACACTGCTAACAGCAGCACATGATTGAATGATACAGTAGGATGGAACCTGCCATCTTATAATCAGCTCTTTAAATCCAGACATGAAAAAACTTGACATCAGATTTTAAAGCGGACCCATAGGAAAGATGTTAGTTTCAATTAGTTTATAATAGTATCCAGTATTTCAGCAGATTATTAGAAGATTTCAGAGTGGTTTCAGACATTTATCAGGACTCCCATTTTACAGGTATTCATAAACTGAAGCCTACACTTAGGTAGTTAATTGATTTTTATCACTCCTATCAGTGTCACAGCCATGAATGGAGCTTAAACTATGCAAGTCCTAGTCTTGGACTCTGTGTTACTCTGTTCCTTAGTGTATTCTTTCAAATGCTTTTATTGCAACTTAGAAATTCTAAACCGGTTTTAATTGTGGTCTTACAATCTTCACTGGCAAATGAAGGGAACTTGAGTCATATGTTTACCTAAAGAAGTTTGGTAGTTCAGAGTAGTTCAGAGTTCTGCATGGACCAGTCTAGCTTTTAGATCTTGTTGCCTCTGACCTCCCAAGAACCTTTAGACTCTGCCACCACATAGCACACTCTTGGTCAATTTTGTCTTCCATAGGTTTTCAAGTGACTGAAGTGGAACTGAAGAGTGTATTGAATTCTGTTTATTTTCTATATTGTTATTTAACAGGTTTGATGCTCGTGGAGTTTCATGGAAGGTGGCAGGTACCCATTTTCAGAATGGTAGCAGTAGGCTTGCAGTTTTGTCTGAAACACATTTTGCTGCTGGTAATAGAAGAAGAGCAGAAGCATTCATCTCAAGTGAGTTTGGACATATGAAAATTAGGAAATAACCACTTCTTATTGAAGAGACCCTGATATGAAACTACTGAGAGAGAATGAGCATGGCATGCCACAATGGTTGGTTGTATTTTAGTGGTGTCTTGTCAGTTGATACTATTAAATTGTAGAAGGATTAATTTTCGCCTTTATTGCTCTGAATGTGGTCTATGCTATAATATTGAGGTCACCACAATACTTGGTATGTAGCTTTATGTGTGGATTTGGGTAAGTTAAAAGAACCCTTCAACAGATAGCATCATCTGAGGAAAAGACCAGCTGCACGAAAATGTGTTTACACCCATCTGTTAGTCTTCTTTGGTAGAGACATGGCTGTCCACTACTGCATCCTTTGTTGGCTTAGGAAACAGCCACAGGCAGAGGATGGCATTTTCTAAAACCCATTCCAGCTGCATAATGTCCAGGCTGAGTGTAGGGCACAGCTATTGCCTAGGAAACGGGGCAATGCCATGCCAGCAGTTTCAGAAAGCAGCTGAAAGAGTCACTATGGGGAGATGTACATATTTATATAAAGAAACCATCTGTGATTCTGGTTATTAACTTGGTTTGGTTGTAGATATGACAGAATCAAGCTAGATTTTCACTGGCAGATGGTGTATTTTTAGTTAAAAATTCTTTTTTTCCCCTATGCTTTTCATTTTTTTAAGCTGTCTGATTTAAAAATAGAAAGCAAGCATGATTATGAAGTGTTATGTTAGCAGAGATGGAAAATTATATATTTTTTTAAATAAAAGCAATCCTGATTTCAAACATAGATTAGTAATTGACATGTGCCATCTAGTGGCAATCAGATTATTTCTTGATTTTATCAAAACTGCCTCAGTATATGGATAATAGAGTTATCTTTTTCCTTAAAAATAGAGGTAGTTTCTTTTTTTTGTAAGTGGTCTGTTAAATTCCTGGCTTTAATGAATTTGTGTTACTTCACAAATATCAGTTTAGCCACAAACTAGAATAGAACTAGTATATATTCCCCAAGTAAGTTGGTTTTTGGTGATTATCATATGTGAGCTATGACTGCATAAATACTGCAGCTGCATGTCACATTTAATTACAGTCAGACAACACAGTCAGGCAGAGGAAGGTGGGTTTACCCTCATGATTACTGATAAAGTGGATTTTATAAGCTAAGCAGCATCCAGTTTGATTGACCACAGGTGACTTGGCAAGCCAGTAAGAGTAATAAGTTGTTTTTTGGGAGGTTGCATTTCTTGATTCAATTTTATCTCCTTGAAGTCTGCTACTGTAGCAGCGCTGCAACAGAGACCTTGGTCTCAGGTTAGGGAGCAGGGTGGTAGGGGTGGTGCAGCCATGGTGGTTCAGCGTGGTGCTGTCTCTGGCTGATTAAGTTGCTCTGGTTCTTGGTAAATGGAGGTTTTAGGGGGTTTTGGTGAAATCCTGCTGTGGAAGAGGGTTCTGTGTATTGACCCACTGACTCCAGGGTCACAAAGAACTGCAAGCAGAACAATCTTGAGATCTCAAAAATGGACTAACACTGAGTTTACAGCTGACAGTCAGGATCTAGCCAGTAGTAGTAATCTGCCCAAAATGTGGTTGTGCAGAGAGCTGCTTTGAACCTCAGAGTTGAGATTCTGCACAGTAAGTTCATGTCCCTGTGAAGGAGAGTCTGGTGACTCTTGGCTCTGCCTGTTGACATTGTCACATCAGCTGTCACCTCTTACTCCAGTATGAAAAGTAACACCACCGTGTGGTTTTTCTAAGGACAGCTTCTCACCTTCCAGGCACACCCACATCTAAGGAAGGCTTTGCTGGGGAAGAACAGCCGCTCCTAGGTGACACAGTCCCCATCTCTCTTCAGAAGGGCTCTCATGGGCTGCTGGCAGGAGAGGGTGCTGTGCAACCATCCCCTGTGCAACCATGTCCTTTCTTGCCAGGACAAGCCAGTGGCTGCAGTTCCTCAGTAGCCAAGATAGCTCTTTTAAAGTGAAGTTCTGTTCAGCACACACAGCTTAAAGCTACTGAGACCAGAGCTTCCATGTTTTGTTTAGGTTACAGCAATTTGATGACTGAAATCTGACAGTGGTTAGTTTGTCTTTATAGGAAGTCATTGTTACAAAACTTACTGAAAGTTCCTATGGAAGAGGGTTGTATTATTCCAAGTCACCTGGCCATACCTGTTCAAATGGTCTGACCAGGACTGCTTGTCAGCATGGAGGATGAGTCAAATCCTCACTTCATCTCCTAGGTTCTTCTTGATTATCAATGATGAACTAAGTTTTTTGACAAATCCTTTATATCCTTCAGCACATCTTTTATATCCTGTTGCTGTCAGTCTTCCTGTTAGGAGGACTAGCATATGTGATTTTCTGCAGCCTCTGCCACTGTCCTGCTGTCAGTGTGGAGACTTCTGTCCAGGAGCTGTCTGTGCTGTGGTCTTACCAGCATGCTCCATAACAGCAATGAATTCATCTCTGTGATGAAATGGCATCCTTCTCTATTGCCTCTCTTTTAAGTGGTGCTTGGCCCTTTCACATCCACATATTTCTGATCATACAGCATTTATACCCATATTTCTGTTAAAAACTATGCACACTCATATGGAAATTCAGTTTTTACATTTTTTCCCCGTAGAGTCACAGTGGCTGCAGTAGTGCTTACCAGTGAAATACAGAGAGACTCAGCAGTTTCATCCTGCACAGCTGCAGTGGTAGGACTGACTGAGCTCAGTCTCTACCAGTTAAGCAGCACTGGTGAAGCCAGAGGATGGAAAAGCAATGTATTTTTCCCCAGAGTAAAAGCTCTAATGGAGAGAGCACTAGCTCTTTATGCTGTCACTGCTTGACCAGCTGATGTATAACTCTAAACTAATTGAATTGCAGACTTTCAGCTGGGTTTGAAAGCTTTTTAAAAAAAACAGAGGCCTTTGCATTGCAGTGAACTAAAGCTATTAGCCCCTAATTAAAGCATGAGGTTTCATCTTTACCTTTCTAGAGATCAGAGAAATCTATGTATTTTTCAGTCTGTAAGCCAGAAATCAAACATTCATCACATAATTGCAGTAAGTGTGTGCTAATACTTCTCATTAGGTGTGATTTATGAATTTCAGAAGAGCCTAAGAGGTAAATATATAAAATTATTCTGAAGTCTGCAAAAAAATGAAAGCATTCATTTCTTTGGATGATTGTTCTGCAGGAAGGATTTAGGCAAACATGAACATTACAGCTTTCAACATTCAGTAAATACACAATGTTTGAACATCTGTACCCTTACAATTCCCTCAAAATGGTGTGGTTTCAACTATTGTGTCACTGCTGATTTTTCAACAAAGACAGTGCTCCAGCTGTCAGCAGGTACAGTAGCATGGCTTGCTTGGTGTAAAGCCTGTTTTGCTAGGCCTTGGAATAGGTATTATATTTGCTGGCACTTTTGCTTGTTTGCTGGGTGACCTTGAGAAACTCGGTTATCGTTCTTGAGTGCTTTTTTTTTGTTAAATACTTTTCAATCTATTCATAGGAAATGGTGTGTTACAAGAATGTAGAAGCACTATTATGCAGCTAACCATTTGCCAGTCTGGAAATCCTGGACATTAGCATCGAGGAAGGAGGAATGTAACAAATGTTAGTAGAGGTTGATAGCAATGGAGATGAAGAGGAAAAACTGCTGGCTTGTGTAATGTAGCTGCTTGCTTTGATGCAGGGGAATGAAAGATGTACATTGGTATTTGACCTTAACTAATGATATTCCCCATAGGAGTGTCTAGCAGGATGCTGATACTTTGTATACCTTATTTCCTGCTCAGCCTCAGTGGTTAAGGAGTGATTTAGGGTGAAGTGAAATCTTTCTCATGCTCTGGCATGCTGCTTTGGAGTAGAGCACATTTGGTCCCTTGTACATGTAATCTGAAGAGAGCATGAAGGCTTTGTTATTTCTGTATCAGTCAGATATGATGAATAATCTATGTAGTTTGCAGTCAAAACTGATCTAGCAAAACAAAAGCTTTCTAAACCTTGTTTTTACCTTACCTACTCCTTGAGCAGCTCCCTGTGTCAAGACTTTATTACAGATTAATCAGAGAATAACCCAGCTGAGTCAAAATCAGCTCCTGACAGAAGGGTTCTTGATGAGAGAGATCATGGAGCCAGGGCAGGGGTGTGTGGAGCCCTAACCATACCTCCCCAGGCACCAGCATTGCCTTGGAGCAGGAGGAGAGCTCTGTGTCCTGCTGCAGTGTGTGAGCCAGTGGGTGAAGCCTATCCTGGGTGCAGAATTGTATGTAAGCACATTCTTCTGATACTTGTATGTATTTTCAATGTGGGATTTTTTTTGTTCTCACACAGCTAACTGTGAAATGCATAGTTTTCTGCCCACTCCCTGGCAGGCAATTCAGTTTGACAGTTATGGAAGCTTTCTGCAAGAAGAAAGGCAGGTCAGGGCAGCTCTGAGTTTTAACAGCTGGCTGCATTTATTCAAACCTTTCTGGCTCTAAGAATCTTAGTCTTTTGGGTCAAAATGAGGGGGGCATCTGACTTCTCTCTGTTTCCCATCCGTATTAATTTTAAGCCCTACATAAACAGATTTTCCAAAATCCTGGGTCAAAAACTTTGCTCCCTTTAAAGCAGCAAATGATACAGAAGTTGCAACAGCTGCCCTTGGGAGAGATGGAGTGCAAGAGCAAATGCTTCACATTACTCAAGAAGGCAGGGCACAGGGCAAAACTCTTTAGCAAATACTGCTTTAAAGCTGAAGACTTGCTAGAATATCAGTAGGGATCAGCTGCCTTCTTGGTGCCTGTCCACATGTGCCAGACTTTTGACCAAACTGAAGCTTGTTAATTGCTTATGCAGGAACAAAGTCAGTAATAAAATGCTAAATAGGGTGCTGGTGAGGCAGGCTCTTGGATCTGGCTTTTTTTGGTTTCCATAAAAGGGGCTTGCTTGCTTTTTCTCAGCCATTCTCTCCAGGAATCTGTGTATAAAAATATTTGTTCCATAACCACAGCAAGCAGCTTCCCATTGCCTGGCAGCTCCCTGCATACTTGAGGCTTTCTGCTGTCTCTGAAGTTCAACTCTGCAGGAGTCTGTGCTGCTGCTGAGTCTAATCCTAATTTCAGGCTTTCATGTCCCCAACCCAGTCTCGTGGGACTGGGGCTGCTGACAATGGTAGCAGCACATCCCCTGTGAGTGTGGAGTGAAGATTAGCCTTCACATCGTGCCACTAATGATAAGTAGCAATGAAGATAATAAGGAAAGCTCTTGTAGTGCTTTAGGTCTTCAGAGTGCTCTGCTGATACTAACTAATTAAGGTGCCATTTAGCCCTCTGACAAAGGTATGGATTTCTACTGTGCATAATTTAACTGTACTGTGTTGTTATGCAATAAACCAAAATTGGATAGTGCCTTAAAACAGCAATCAGGAAATCAGTTAACCAACTATTGGCTGCTTATACCCCAACAACTGAGCCAGTTTCAAAGCTGTTGCCCCACGTCTTTTGGTTAACCCTGGTGCATCTTTGGGAACCTCAAATGTTCTTGCAAAGCAGAGCAGTGCCAAGTGTGTAACAAAGTGGCTCCAGTTTTTTTCAGCAGTTCAGTTTCCATCCGTGCATACAGCCTCCATCATCTCTGAACACTGCCCAGAGGATGGAGTCTCAGTTTTGCTGATGTAAACCCAGGCACTGCTGTGCTAAACTGAAGAGACCCAGTTTGTGTGCTGCTGATGCCTTGCTGTACGTACACCAGTGTCACACTGGTGTGTACTGGTCACAAAGGAAAACAAGGTCACACTGGGTGCTTGTGCAGTGCTGATATGTCAAAGAATAGAGCAGATGCAGTACTTTAGGCACAACATTTCAAAGCCTTTTCTGGCAGCAAAGCCACCTGCCCAGAGCACTGCAGTGCCTGCCCTCAGCTGCTGTAGTATCACTGGGAGCCAGTGGTCAGTAGGTGTGAGTTAGTGTTGGTAATTGCCCCCAGAAAATAGATAACCCAGTCATAGTGCTGGGCTCTGAGTGACCTATTTTGTCTCAGGAAAGAGCTTGAGGTCGCTATGGACCAATTTCTGACAATACAAGCTTAGCTGCAGGTCAGAAAGCTACAAGAAGGTTAGGATGGAGGGGAACGAAACCCAGAAGGCAGCCAACATTGTTACGTCACTGAATGAATTCAGGTCACAGCCACATGCTGAATAGTCTGTGCAGTCTGTTCTATTGGTCCTTTTTGAGCCAAAAAGGGCATTGTAGAGGTAGGAAGGATACGGGGAAGGATGAAACTAGGGAAGGCACCCGTGTAAAAAGAGGTGGGTTCTGTTCAACCTGAAAAAGACACAAGTGAGGAGAGGTTTGTTCATGGCTGTGAACAGCACAGAGATGAAAAGCAGGAGCAATACCATGGCAGAGAAGGCAGGGTGCACCCACGGAGCTGGCAGAGGTGAGGGGTAGCACTTGTTCACACAGTGCAGTGGTGAATTGGGGAGCTAATTGGCACAGGATGCTCTAGGTGCCAGAACAAAGATGTGTTCAGAAAGTGATTAGGCAGGCTGATGGCAACAAGGCATATTAAACACACCAGTCTGGAATCAACCACTGCCTTGAGAAGTTTCTCTCCATGGGCTAACAAGACTAAAGCAGTGGAAGGGTTGTGCTATAGGTGCCTCTTACAAAGTGCCCCTCATGATTTTGGGGTAGATGAACTCTGGCTTTGGTTTATGGGGACTGCTTTAAGACTTACCATGAACACATGCAGCACACAGTTACTGCAGTGTTGTGCCAACACACGTGCTACTGCAAGTAAATAGGACATATGTGCTGCCAAAGTAATTGTGTTCTGAAAAGAGCGTGGCATGCTTGGTATTGTACAAAAGGGTTTTCCTGTGACAGGGGAAGACTTGCCCATTTGCCTTTGTGCCTCTTATCCTGCTCAGAAGTGAAGCCTTCCTCCCTGCACCCTTTCCTGTGTACAAATAAGTGGTAAAGCAGAAGTAGGAAACACCAACCTTTAGTTGGCTGCAGCTTTTTCTTCTTCTCAAAATTGCAATATCATCTTTAAAATACAATCAAATCTTTATTGCTTGCACCAAACAGAAAATGCCTCCATGCCACAAGAACTGAAATCACTAGACAGTATTTGTAAAGAAGGAAAGCTCCTTTATTCACACCCACATTCAGTGGAAGCTGTATTAAGATATGGTCTTGCTATTGCTTTGTTTTGCAGAAGGGAAAGTTGTTCTACAGAGTGAGATTACATGGGTCATACGCTGATGGAAAAGGTCTTCACATTTTCTTTTTTCATGTTTAAGTGTTCTCACAGAACTAATTTAAACTTTATATACAAAACCACTCCTTCTCTTCCCCTGTCTTCCTGTTCTTCCTAAATATGCAGCCAGCTCACCCCCTGCTCCCAGAGGTACCTGATGTGCAGGGCTGGTTGAACTGGGGGGGATGTGCTGCCTGCTCTGGCCTGCTCAGTGCATCCCACCAGTGTAGGTGGGCGGGCCAGCCCTAGGAAAGCTCAGTCTCCAAAAGACAAGAGAGAAATTCTGGTGGGGGAGGATGGGCAGGGAGGAGAAAGTTCAAGTGCTTCTGGGTGGGAGGCAGAGCTGTACTGGAGATGGAGCAGCTTGCTGTGCTCCAACAGCTGTTAACAGCACATCTGCTGCTGGAGCTGCCCCTGAATGCTTGTGTCTGGGGAGCTGTGTTGCTTGTTTTTGGTGAACAACCAGCTTCTCCAGCCTGCCTCCAGCACAGGGCCCTTCCCACATCTCCCAAAGAGAAGAGGAGTTGCAGTCCTGGGAGCTCCCCCTGTGCTTCATGGATTGCTCAGATGATTCTCCTGAGTGGTGAAGGTGCTGAAATGGGGTTAAGCTATGTAAAGGAGTAACTTGATTTTTATCAGTCTGTCTCTAACTTGTAAGGTCTGAACGAACAGAGATATTCTTTAGAACCCCATCTGTGGCACTACCATGTGCTGGGTTTGGGCTATTGCATGTCCTTGAGGAGAGGAAGAGAATGTCAGCTGGAGTGAGAGATGCTTTCTTGGTGATTGCCAGGGTGCTTACCCTGCTGCTGCTCCGGAAGGAGCTGTCTTTGAGCTCCAGGGGCAATGCTGTGAGGGGCTGCACCAGCTGCAAAGACCCTGTTTTTATGAAGGTAATGTACCTCTGACAGCTGCATTATAGAAACAGCAGTGGTACTGCTGAAGTCTTGAAGCAGCAGTGTGGCAGTCTCCATTTGTCATCCTCTCCTGATTAACGCTGCAACTCTTTTATCCATGGATTTTGTAGAACCTCTCATCCTTAAGGCTGTTTCCTTGCAAACAGATGGCTGCAGCATGTGACATCCCCAGTGTCTGTTGGGGCCCAGTACAGACCCAGGGGCTTGCTTGGCCTGCTGTCCTGCAGGTGCTGTTTCTGCCCTGTACATGGTACTAGTAGAGCAAACCCATCTGCAGCCTGATACCTGTCAGGACAAAGCTGCAGGGTGGGTGTGACTGACACCAGCCTGTCTCTGCTGATGTTTGGGAGGGGTAACTCATCTCCCCAGTGTGAACCACAGCAGAAAGCTCTTCTGCAGAGGCCCTTACAGGGTTAATGCACAGCTTCACTCTGCTCCAGGGGGTGATTCAGCCACTTCAGCTGTATTAGGAGTGTGTCAGGGAGAGAAGTTGGATCCTGCCAAGTCAGTAAAAAACAGCCTCTCCCGGCAGAGGAGACGTCCCTGTAAGTAGTGTGAGGCTCCCTCCTGTTGCTGGAGTTGTGCTGGGGGAAGATGCACAGGTACCTCTCCCACTTTGGTGGCCACAGCTACAGGCACTGGACTGGTATACTGGCTCCAGTACTGCTGGGGAGCAAAGGTGGCATGCACAAGGTGTGCCAAATCTTACAGGAGTGTACAAAACACCTTTGGGATAAGAAAGCCATGCACAGCAAAACCTTGTTGGGCTGCCTGGCTCTTAGATGCTGGTCAGTAAACCAGCATGCTCAAGGCCATTTTTTGGGAAGAGCTGGAGGCTTCGTTTGGTTCCCTGGAACTCACTGCTGAGCAAACACTCATTGAGTCAGAGACTTTGGAAATCAGGAAGCTGTGACCTGGTTGCTGGTGGCTTTGGGTTGTGGGTTGGTTTGGCAGCTTGCAGGATGGCATCCCAACCACAAAGGCCATTTGAGGATGACTGTAAGGGACACTTCCAAAAGTACAGAACCAGTGCACGCTGGGTTGGGCAGTGCCAAGGCTGGGGTGCAGCAGGGACTGTTGTACAGTGCTGTGCCCTCTGGGCCATGACACCTTCAGGCAGGTGCTGAGCAAGGAACCCCTTCTGGCAACTGATCCCCACACATCATGTCTGGGAGCCTTTCAGGAGGAGGATATGATCCCACAAAATCCTCAGCCTGCAGATGTTTTTCCAAAGCGAGCATACAAACTCCTGCTCTTCCTGGCTGCATGGATTTGCAAACCTTAATGAATCCCTGGAAAGGCATTTATTTAGCTCAAAAAAGAAAAAACCCAAACAGTCAGGAAATGCCCCATTACTGCACTGGAGACAGAATTGGACTGGACAACTCCAGGCTGAACTGTAACAGCACAGCTCATGATGTAAAACCCATGTGTTCATCAGGCCAGGAGCCAGGAGCCCCAAGCTGTAATCCCAGTGCTGAGCTCCCCAGCTTGACTGTAAAAGTACAGGCAGTGGAGGAAGAGGCTTTGTTTAATTTTCCCCATGTTTTCCTGGTCAGGCTCCTTTTACCTGGGACATTAACAGTTTAGGAGTTCCTTGAGGTTACTTGATGGTTCCATATGAAATGTTTTCTCAAACCCACGGCAGCCCCAGCTTTTCCAGGTGTCTCTGCTTGGCAGCAGCTGCAGTGCTGTACCCTGGCACTGCCTGAACGGCTGTGGAGCTGGGAGAAACACCAAGCAGCTGGCTAGCAACAGGAAAAACTCTTGGGAGAAAGCACTGTAATGCACACAAGGCAGTGTGCGTGTAAGAAGCCTCTGGATGCTCATGTGCATCTCCTTGTCTCCAAAACACCACAGTTCAAAATAGCAGTGTGCTTATGCGATGCAAGTCACCCTTACAACCACTTCCTCACAAGTGCTGCAGCTTTTCCACTCCTGACTTTTCTCCATACCTACCTCCTGTAAGGAATAGGGACATTCCAGTTGCTGGGAGGTGTTCGCATTTCCAGAAAGGCCATCTGCTCCAGCGTGCACAGAAAAAAAGGAGGCAGGTTTGTATTTGGTGGAGTTTGTTTGTTTGTTTGTTGTGGTTTTCCCCCTGCTGTGGTTAAGAAAAGCTCTTGCTCAGAAAGAAGGCATTTGCTAGAGGCATGCCAGTCCTTCATTAGTGGATAAAAACAGTTCATAGCTCTTTTGGGAAATGATAACAGTAAGACCTTTGGAGACCTAAGATGAAGAAAAGCTGATCTCTGAGAGAACTAAGAAGTAAGTTCACAACTGGAATACACCTTTGGAGCTTGTTACTAGGAAGAAACTGGCAGTTTCGCCATCGTAGCAGGGAATTAGAATGCCAGCTATGGACATGGAGTCAGCAGCTGGGCTATTTTTGGCTTGTGAACCCTTCCAATGGCTGTTTGCTTTTAAGGTCATTTTCTGTTTGCATAGCATATACACCCTTCTGGTGGGTGGGAGGCATTGTAAAAACAATCACTGCTGTGCAAAGTTATGAAATAAGCTTGGAGAGGGATGGAAAAAACAGAACTCGGTGTACTTATTGCTTTAAAACCCAAAACCATCTGCTTAGGTCATAAGGTTTGTTGACCACTCTAAGCTGTGCCCCCACTTTAAAAATACCATTTCAGTTAATAGAGACTACTGGAGGGGATCACAAAGACTTGGGAAAACTGGGTCAGATAACATGGTGTAAATAGAAAGGAAGCATCAGATTTGGCAATTGTTTTTTTTTCACTCATTCTTATTTTCAAGCAGTAAATAGAAACCCAGAGCATTCACTCCACAGCTGAAGAGTCAAAACTCATGCTGGCCAGCCAGGTCTGAATCCCAGCTCTTCTTTAAGACTCTTGTTAAATAACAACATGCCTTATTATCATATTTTCCTGACTTCTTCCTGCTGGGTATTGTCTTTATTCACACACAATCAAGTGATACAAATTTGCTGGAACAGTGGCAGTTTACAAAAGGCAGTAAGAATGATTACTTTGAACTGAAATTTAAAAAAACCCCACACCTAAGTCTGGCCATCTGGCAGGCAACGACTAGAACAGGGTCATGGTAAGGAAACAGTTTATAACATTGGTGGTGTACTTCCAGCCATGTTCCTTTTCCAGAGCATAAAATACACATACAAAAATATCCTAAAAGTAAAAATGGAGTTTGTAGAAATGTCTGCTGAAAAACAGTTGCTGTTGTCTGATTTTCAGTATCCTTACTGTCACACTATACCAGGATTGAATACTTGAAATAAGCACAGTTCTAACTTAACTTGACTTTAAAATTTTGTAGTTTTAAAATTATCTCAAGTTAACTGTCAGGTCTTGGGCTCCAGTGCTGGAAGTACATAAAGGACCTTAACTTTGGGCTTTGTGACTGATAGACATGAGCAGAGCCCACAAGTGTGCATTCAATGCCTTGGGCTCCTGCTTGGGAGGGAAGTGCTATACTTCATAGGACCTTAATTTGGGATATTTTCCTGGATTTTTCATAACTTTTAACAAATATTCCCTGGGCTATCCTTTTACCCAATAGGCTTGAGTTCATCAAGTTGCTGGTAATCTAGTGGAACTGCCTGGTTTTGAGATCTAGGGTTCTTCAAGCTAAGTCAGCTCTGGTTTTTCTCCCTCCTTGTCTCACTGTTCTGCATAATTTCAGCTGTCCTTTTACCCTTTCCTTCCTCCCTCCTGTCCTGGAACCACCAAAACGGCCTCTTTCCCTGCAAAAGAGCAGGGATGCTCCAGTGCTTTGCTAAGGCTGTTCACACCAAGCCTTGTACAAGGTCCCTGCAATTGGAGCACTGTTTCCTTAGTGTACCCAAAGTTGAGAGAACAAGATGTAGCAATGGAAGCCTGTGAAAAAACAGCATCCGGAGTGGCTCTTGCCAGGACAGAGGGACCAGCAGGCAGGCATGTTCAGCTCCAGAAGTTCTTGCTCCTTTTTCTCCCAAGAGCTGATCTCAAATGATTTGAGAAATGAAGTCAGTATTGCTCTGGTTTTGCAGACAGGAAGACTAAGGCACTGAAGGGTGAGCTCATTTTGGCCGAGGCTGATCCACAGGTCTCTTCCCTAGTCCAACCTCTTCACTCAGCTGTTGCCCTCTGTACTTATGTCATGTAAGACATTCTCAGAGGGGTAACACCATATTTTCTCCCCATGCAGACAACACATACAGGAGCCAAGACCCACCTTTCTAGGCATGGCCTCCAGAGAAAATATCATGAAGGATATGCATTGGAGGCCAGAAGTTGGCTTTCCAGTGTCTAAGTGCCACCAAATCTCAAGGAGGTCAGCTATGGAAAGATGACCAGGATACTTCTGAGGTATAAAACGCTGTGTCTGCTGGCCACTGGTCAGCTTTGTCATCATCAGACTTGTCACTGTCATCACCACTGGAGGGTTCATAACCTGGGACAGCAGAGTGGATCGGCGGTAGCTGCCTGTGATCTGCCTCTGCCTCCTTCTTCTTTTCTGCCAGCAGCTGCCTGTAGCACAGGTTGCAGACCCTCAGAGGTTTGGGGGACAGCCGGGGCATCAGGAACCTCTGCCTGGAGCAGTCTGCACAGACAACAAAGCCACACTTGCGGCAGTGGTGCCTTCGGGTAAGTGTGGAGAACTTGGTCTGCGTGCAGCGCATGCAGATGTCCGTGGCCTTGTCTGGGATCCAGGGGGCTGCGTGCTCTGTGGAGGGCTGCCGGCCCATCTTTGTCAGCAGGTGCCTGATGCACTCCTCCAGATGGCTGATCCACTCCTTCCTCTCCGTGAGGGAGGCCGCAGAAACCACAAAGGACTTCTTTGAGGTTTTAATCATCCAGCGGTTCTTCATCTGCAAGGTGTCTGGCAGCGTCTCCAAAGTGACATCTTCAAGGGGAATGATGTGCTGGGAATTGTACTTCCTTTTGTTGATGACTATGCTGCCATAGACGAGGATGTCATTGAAAAGGAAGAATATGCGAGGCTTTGGTTTCTTGCGGCATTCTTTGGTTAAAATCCCTTCTCCTAAAAGGACTCTTCCTGGCACAGCTAAGGGCTGTCCAGAAGCTCCAAAGCAGTTTTCCACAGCAGCAATGCGCTGGCTGTTGATCTCAGTGTTTGCAAGGTGGTCCACCATCTCCAGCTCACTCTGATGGGAGAGAAATAGAGAAGTGGTGAAGCTGCAAACATCTGCACTGGGCTGAGGCTGTGTAGCAAACATACACACAGGTGAGACTCCAAATGTGACCTGAGGTTAGGAGCACTCTCCTTACCACTTCAATACCCACTTATTCACTTCAGTTTGTAACCTTTTAAAATAATTTTTTCAAGCTTTCTGAGCCTATTTTAGAACAGCCTGGTCTATACTGGGATGGTTTAGCCTGCAGCAATAGAAACCTTTGAAGGCTCTTCCATTACAGCTCTGTTTTTAACTTCTATAACTATGTGTCCACAGCAAAGGAAGCTGGCTGGTCTGAACACGCTACTGTGAAAGTGTTAAGTACTTGCTCAGGAGCTATGATACTGTGAGAGATGAATGGTACCAGGACCCTCCCTTTCTGTCCATCTCAGTGCTGGCACAGGGAGTGCAGCTGCAGCACGGAGCTAACTGATAGTGGGGTGGAAAAAGGCTCAGGGAAGGGATATGTGGTATGGAGAGCAAGACTCCCTTTTCTGACTGCACACCCATTTTCTCAAAGATTAGTTACAGACACATGCACCCCACAACTTCATTTTGGGTCAGAGATGAGGCAGGAACAAAACAGAAGGTAGCATTAGACTGGTAACAGACTGGTTACCACCAGTCCTCCCTGCATGATAAAGGAGGTGGGAGGGGGGAGAAAAGAGAAAAGCAGCCACGAGGTGAATAAACCCAGAGAAGCCAAGCTTCTCCTCCACTACCCCATGCTATGCTGGGGCTGCTGGTCTTCCTGTTACAAGACAAATAATTCTGAAAATAGTGTGATCTCTGTGAAGGGGAAGTGGAAGTCAGCACACTCTCCCTTTCCCACACCTTCTCATCCAATCTGGCGTTTCAATAGTCTGTTGGGTTTTTCTGATTTAATAGAAAACCCTAGATAAGTGTAACTCTGAAACAAAAGCGAGTGTTTTGCTATTAGTAGTTTGCGTTAAGCAAAGGGCTCTGTGCTGTAAGTTCAATTTTTGGTTGTACCCAGCCCGTCCTGCACTGCAGGGTGCTGCTGCCCAGGGCCACTCGGCCACGGGAACCTGAATCACTTCCTCCTCCAGAGAGGTAACTCAGACATCACGAGGCAGCTCCGTGAGCACAGACAGGGATGTCTGCTGCCCTGGTTGCTCCTAGTGGTTCACTGAATCACTAATGCAGAGCCTCTCCCCACCATTTTCCCTGTCCTACTTGTCCAGAGTCCTGGCAGCCACGGATGCTGGAGGAGAAAGGGAAGAGGAGGAGGACAACACTCCTGGTCCTGTGTGTTTGGGACAGTGATGATTTACATTCTTCCCTTGCCCTTCACTCCAAATCACCCCTTTGCTATGCTGTGAGGGAAACCACAGAGCCACTGCTCAAGGTTGCTGCACACCCTTTAACTCTCGCCTGAGCTATTTGACAGAAACTGGCCAATTTCTTGGAATCCTCACAATTTTGTTCTTTAGGTCAAGCAAGAATGTCCTGTGCAAAGAGAAGGCACTGGTTTAGCTCTGGATGACCTAAATTAAGTGACCTACCCTGCAGAAATAGCTTTCTCTGAAAAGTGTTGTGTGGCCAGTTAAATACACAATTAGGCTGAAGAACTAACAGGCAGGAAAAACTACAGTCCACAGCTGAACACCAAATTCCCAGTCTTTGAACATTTGCAGTCCTACCTGTCCTGGGATGGTCTCTCAGGGTTTCTTACAAACAAATCCTTGGATGAGGAACTCTTAAATGAAAGAGCAATATGGCCACAGAGAATAACAAAGGAAATGGAAAAACTGAAATTACAGCTTGGGAAGTTTGGAAAGACTGCAAAAGCAGCAAAATACTGTCAAGACTTTCGGAAAAAAAAGTTAGACCAAATGGGATAAACCAAAGCAGTTAATCCTGCCCCCACCTGTCTTGCTTTCTTGTTTTTTTCTTGGGGGGATGAGGGGGGGGGTATGGAGTCACAGCACTTAGCCTGCATCTTTTACTGTTATTTTGTGTATTTTAGAAGCATGGTGCAATCTCTCCAGTGAGGAGAGTACTTGGGACAACTCTATTTCTAGGGATCTCTGTGTACTGGATCCCAATGGAAATTAAAAGGTACTGTCAGATATCAAGACTCTGCCTGCAAAGAGCCAGGAAACATAAGTTCATTTTCAAAGAGGAGTCCAAGTCCTGCTGCTGTGAAAGCTTTAGCTGTGTCTTGATCTGTCTCTACATAGGCCAGAATGCCCTTGGACTTGCTGTGTGGAGCAAAGGGAGAAAGGGCTGGCTGGCTGGTTACAGTCCTGCAATGTAACTGAGAAATGAAAGTGAGCTTCTACCTGTCCTTATTCCTCCAGCCACTGGTTGTTACCTAATTAAAATGCCGTGAGTTAAGCAAAGAAAAGCTAACTCTCTTCTGGGAAAATCTTCCCTATTAAGACTAGAAGTGTCAGCTGCTGCTTTAGCCCTGCCTACTTCCCAAAGGAGTTTTCCTGAGGAAGCAAAAGCAGAGCCTTTTAATTCCATCTCTCTCCCCTCAGGCATAAATGACTTGAGAACAGCACATATGTGTGCTAAGGAGTAAAAGAGAAAAATAGGAGAGATTGGATTCATATTGCCTCACTTTAGACTTAGACTACTACCTCTATTGATCTGTACACTCCCATTTTTGTGAGAGGGGAGAAACAGTCACAGAGGGTGGCTTGCCTCACCCCATTGCATGCCAGGTCAATCCCACACCGAGTTCAAGACAGCTTGAGTAACCATATAACAAACCAATTTCGTGTTAATATTGTGCCTCACTGCAAATGATACTCAGTTTGACAATGGAATGGAAGTATTATGTGAATTTGGTAAATGAGAGTAGCTGCTCAGGGTCATTATGGCCTCCTTTAGTGAGAACGTCTCCCTTTAGAACAACAGTGATGAGATATGAAAATGACAATATAAATTCTAATATTTTTAATTAATTTTGGCAAATATTTTTTTCCTGTCTGTTCAAGTTTGCTCTATCAGGTCACAAGGCCATGGTGCTTACCAAGCAATAGGTGTGCATGGGCACCACGTGCAGCAGAAGCTTACACAGTTTAAGTGAGGGTGGGAAGGTGTACTTTACTGGAGTGCTACTTTTGATGGGAGTTTTTGGCATGGCAAAGTTTAGGGGTGTTTTCTTCATCAAGATCTGTTGGTTGTGCATGTGATCAACTATTACGCAGTGAATATGTAACTCAGTGAATATGACTGACATTCAAAGTAAAAAAAAATACTCTTTGGCACTCTGCTCCAGAAGTAAGCAAGCCACAAAGCTAACAATGAGCACTTGTTCACTTGTGATTATAAACAGCCATGTTGATGCATGCCAGGCAGAGCATTTCAACTTAAGCTCCTGGGTCAGTGAGTCTGGGGTATGTTTTTCAAGTCTGTTAGGTTTAGGTGTAGCAATGCAGTGAGATGTTCTACCTGATTCTTCTGTTCTTGTTATCAAACAGACGTGACAGTCTTTGTATCCATTGCATAACTAATGCAAGGGATGGTCTGTAAGTGTTGGTTCATCGAGATCTGATTTCTGGGGTCTGCCAGCAGAAAATGCCCTGAGCCTCATCTTCCTGAATCTTTCCCTTACTCCCTCTTTCTGCTTTGCTCAGCTGAGAAGTTTCTCCTGGAGTTAGGGCTGGCATAAGCTCTCACCAAGCACACACAGTAAGCAGGACACAGCCACCTTTCAGCCAGCGCAGGCATTTAGAACAAGAAAAACATAGTTCCACTCTTTTTCCAGCTGGAGGGGATTTCAGCTTGCCTCTCCCTCCTTCCCAGCATGCCCTAACTGCTGGGCCACTGCAGGCAAAAGGGGGCACAGTCTCTGGTAGCCCCCTTTTTAGATGTGCTCATGAGGAACCCGATTGAGTCCATGTACATTTTGGGACTGACTCTCAAATCAGGTCTTGCATTGAGAAATGCCACCAGTCCCGGTGGGATATGGATTAATTGAGCTAATGAATTTTTTTCCACTGTTACTCAGCATGTCCAAGTCTTCTAGCAGATAGGGTCAGAGCACAGGCACAGCTGAGCAGTGTCTTTTGAGGGGCTCAGGCTGATGCTCCTAAAACCAGCAGTTGGTAGCCCAAGCTCAGTTGTGGCTCTTGCAAGTGACACCCAGGCTGAGAGGCATCCAAGCAGCTTTTTATGGAGGGAAGAAAAACCTGAAACTCCAGAAGAGCCTCCCCGCCTCCCTCTGCCCTGCTCTCCATCACGCACACATCCTCGGCGGTGCATCCCTGCTCCCCGCGTCAGGGGCAGAGGCCTCCATGGGGAACTCCCGAGCGCCGGAGCGGGAGGCGAGAGATCCAGCGGAGCAGCATTTGGTCAGACCACCCGCTACAGGCTCAGGCTGGACCAGTGCGGGTGACAAATGACATTCACGGGCTGGACGGTGACGGCGGGCAGGCCCGGAGGAGCCCCGTGTCTCCCGATGCCTGCAAGCCCGTGTGCCCTTTAGGAGGGATGTATGGCCCAGGGTGGGGATTGCTCTTACGGGATCGGTGTATCTGTGCTTTCGGTACACAGCCAAACTTGGTAACTTAAGAGTCCGTTCTGCAGAAAATCAAGAAACCGGCACTCGAGCTCGGACACCGGGGAGCTGCAGAGCCCCATCCCGTGCTCGGTGCTGACCGGCTCCCCGTGAGCGGGGCAGACACCTAGAGGGTGACCCGTGGGTGGGCGAGGACCCATCCCTCCCGACGACGATCGTGGCCTCCTCCGCGCCTCTCTCCTGCATCGGGAAGAGCGGAGCGCAGTCCCGGACCGCTCCCCCCGCACCGGCCCCGCGGCGGAAACCCTCGACTCTTCCGAAACTTCCCCCTACGCACAAGGCGACCGCTCGGCCGCCGCGCCGGACCCCCGCCCGCCCCTCTCANCTACCACCGACCCGAACCGAACCGAACCGCCCATCCCGCGCCCGGCGGCCAATGGGCGCTGCCCGCGCTCTGCGCCCCCTAGCGGCGGAACAGAACCTGTGAGGCGGGGCACCGCCAGGGGGCACCAGAGAGCAGCGCGAGGGGGAGCGAGAGGGAGCGTGAGCTGGGGCGTGAGCCGGCACGAGGTGCGGCTGCTCGCGCCGTTAACCGTTAGCCGTTAACCGTTAGCCGTTAACCGTTAACCGTTCCCCGGGGCTGCCTCGCGTCCTTCAGCGTTTCTCATCGCCTTCGGGCCCTCCCTGACGCGTCTCCTCAGCGCCCGCGGGTACTCCAGGGGCGTCCCTTACTGTGGCTGTGCCACACTGCCCGCTGCCACTGCCACCAAGTGCTTCTCCAGCCTGTCACTGCCCTGAGGGCGGTGGGGTGGGTGAGCGGAGGCTATGGGTCTCCCTCAGCACACGCCGCAGGCACCCCAGGCCGGAGTAGTGGGTGAGCTGAGCTCTGGGTGCTGTAGAACAGCCCTCATCTATCTGAGCCTGTGGTGATGTATAATTCAGGTGCTTGCTCACTTTCTGTAATAGCTTTTCTATTTTTAATGGGAACTGATGGACCTGTCAAGGTATTAGAAATGTTTTTTTTTCCTAGGTTTTCGTTTTCTTTAGTAAAAATAATACAGACTAAAAAGCTCATAGTGTGCTTTAGAACTAAAGTGCATGGGCATTCATGAGAATTTCCACAAGACCTTATTCCTTTGCACTTTATGCTTTTGAAAAACAGATGAACAGAGGAACAAGGACATAGACTAAGTTAATTATAGTATGTGGTTCCCTGGCTGTGTATGCGGGAGGGTTGCAGAGAGGGCTGGCCATCAGGTTGCCGACAGACTTCTGAAAACCTGGCAGAAGAGAACTCACCACAGAAGGCAGGCTGCTGGGCTGAGCAGTGACTTTCAGGTTCTCAGGCTTTGGCGTAGTGTCTTTTATGTCCTTGTGGGAGAGTGGGTTTAAAATCATTCCGAATTAGCTTTCATGTTATCCTAATCATAATCTTTGCACTGAGATGTAGGATATTGATTTATTTTTCTTGTATCTCAATAGGCTCCCCCAGATTGTCATTATTACATGTCAGCCAAGTGAAGCTTTGGGTTAGGCAAACAGACTGGGATTTTTGAAGGTTTCTTCTACTTTCTCCATTTTCATTCAGAAGTGGAGGTGTGTTCAGGCAAGTGCCTCACCACTTGAGAGAAGCCTCTAGGTACATGTTGGATGTGCAGTCAGTATAAACTGATTTCACTTGAGATCTGACTTTCTGTTGGTTGTTGGTTTTGGAAGCTGCTACATCCTTCATACAAAATCATAGCTTAACTAGTAATTTTAAGAGCAATTTGGTAGGCAGGCACAGGAGCTCTTTTTTCCTGGTTGTAAAACATTTTTGTGACCACTTGGAAAAGCTGCAACCCAAATTACGAGCTTTTAAAATCTCTTTACCTTGCTTCAGTTGCATTATCTGATCTATTGCCTCTAGCATTTTCTCCAAAACCACTTGTTTCTCAGTAGCAGAAATATCTTGCCCAACTGGGATGCAATAATTTCAAAGCAAGCAAAGGAAACTGCAGCTGCTCAGCTGAGTCAGCCAAAGGTAAGCTCTGCAGGGGAGAAAATGGCTTTTTATTATCTTCTAGTGGCAAAATTACTACAACAGCCCGCAGGAAAAGATTAGATTATAATAGTAACAAAAACATCTGTTAAATTCTGAGCTCAGTGTATGTTTGGTTCATGTTTTTTAAAGAAAACAACAGGCATTTGATAAAATTATTTTGAATAGAACTGAATACTGAGATTTGGTTTGGGATGTTAGGAACCCACCATGCTCGTAGGACAGAGATTTTAACTAATTGACTACATGGGGCATTTCATCTGTGGGCAAGACAGATTTTAGCTGTGGTGATTTTATTGCATTGGGCTTGGAAGACTCCTATTACTTAATGAGTGAATAAGTCAATGTGTGTTCATTATACAAGGTTACTTGTAAGCATGAGTAACCTCTGTCCTGTGTGCTAGGAGAGTGCCATGTGTGTGGACAGATGAATGTTCGTCTGGTCTGGTCCCCAGTGGGTTAAGCTAATCAACCTATTTTAGAAATGGATGAATTACTGTGATTGATTTGTGTCTCTCAAGCCCTACCAGCATCATTTGTGTGCTTTAGAAATGAGGTGCTTCCAGGTCTGACAGTGCAGAGATCAGAGCCCCGCTCAGCTCTGTCAGCACAGACTGAAACTTCAGAATGGCAGTTTCCAAAATATCACCAGTCCACATGCATTGGAACTGCTGCCAGAGGAACTCATTTCAGAGGGTCACTGTGTCCTCAGGGCTTCTCTTGGCTCAGGCACAGGAAGTTAACCACTTCAGGAGTTGTCCCTGGGAATCTGGCTGCAAAACAATTATCAGGGAGATCAAAGTACACCTGCAATCAACCTTGAGACCTGCTTGCTCCTCTGCCTTTCACATGAGGAAGCAGTATACAATCATTATGTTTTGTTTTTTACAATGTTGTTGCTGTGCTTTGCATGTGTGTAGCACTTTATTCTAAGCACCTTGAAGTGCAGCATAAATTCTAATGACCATGTGAGTGTTTGTACCCTCCTCACAGAGAGTAAAACTTTAACTTGGAGCATTACAAATGGTCATACGCACCTTAACCACTGAAATAGGAACAGTGGTTTATTTGCTAGTGTTTTCAGCAGCAACAGGCTCTGTCTCAGAGTGAATCAACTGGGAGGCTGAGGAGCATCCCCCAAAGCTCCTGACTCATGGCCACGTGAGCCTCACTGCTGGGTCATGTCCCAGTTCAGAAATCTCTGTGACCATTGCAAAAGTTGTCATATGCAAATAGCACAATGCCACTCATGCTTCCAGATTGTAAAGCTGCAAGTTTGCATTCTAAAAGCTTTTGTGTTTGTTTTGTCTTACATTTCCCTGTGCAGACCTTCAGCCCTGTTTTCCTGGTCATGTATGATGAGTAGTGCTCTCCATGGCCTCCAGGTAGAGTTGCAACTGGTCTTGAATAACAAATAATGACCAAGCAGGTAAAGACTGGAGGCTTAAATTCAGTGCTGTGAATGAATACAGGATAAATATTTGCTCTTGGTTAGGTTCTAGGAAGAAGAAAAAAGGGGTGTATTCTCTCCAGTTAAAAAGACATGGTTGTCAGCACTATGAGAATGGTTTCAAATCTATGTTTTCTTTAGGCTGTGTGCTGTTTTTTGTGTTAACTTTGGAAATTGTATGTGGATCTCAGTGCTGAGAAAGCATAAGGTATTATATTTGTACCTTCTTAGTTTTCAGTGATAAATAGCAGTGGTGAAACATGCAGTGGGAGGAATGTTAAGGGTTTCCCTGCTAACCCAGTTTTGGTTTGAATAGCTTCTTCTCTTCACAGTGGTCTGTAACTGTAATCACAGAAGTGGTTGGAAGAACTGATCCAAAGCTCAGTAAGAGTTTAAATTTCTGGTTTGGATCAGCATGTAATATGTAGTTCCATTTATATCCCCCTTCTTAGCTGTAAAATAATACTGAGTCCATTTTGTCACTGAAATGTCCTTGTAATGTCATCGGTGTGTACCATTCTGCATGACAGAGTACACTGCAAGCAGGAGACATGATAAAACTTGAAACTTAAAACCATGAGCAAATCAAATACACTGATTTAGCCTCATGGGGTCAAGCTGAGCATGTGCAGGAGTGTAGTGGATGTCAGGATGACTCACAGGGCTTCTGGGGCTTGGGGTATGAAGTGGTGAGCGCAAAACTGCTGCCACCAAGTCTGTGGGTGCACCTTGCCTTGCAGGGCAGAAACACCCTCACTGGTTCACACGGGCAGCCCTTTCCATGCCTCCATAGCTGAAAAGGAGCAGGTCAGAGCAAGAAAGGAGTTGCACAGTGGAGAAGGTTTTTTTTAAATCCAGGTTACCTAGTCTCAGATTTTTTCGGGTCATGTCACTAACACATGCTTTCTTTCATCCTTAACAGCATGAGCTTCATGTTCATTTTCTGAGTGGACTGATCAAATGGGTCAGTCACCGTGAGTCTCCAAGTTTCACCCAAGAACTCTTTGAGTGTGGGGACACAGAGCGTGGAAAGCTTGGAAGTTTTTTTGCTTCATAGCAGCAATGCAGGTGAGTATGCACTGACAAATGAGCAGTGGGTTTGGCTTGCTGCCAGACCCCTATTTCTGAGTGTTCCCCAGTGATGGGAGTGGGGTCTAGTTGAAATATGACAGGGGATGGTGAGAAAGAGGAGAGGTGAGAGTATGAAATGCCAGAACTTAGAGAAGGTGCAGACATTCAGTGCAGAGAGGGGTGTTACATTAAAGGAAAAATGTATGAAGTTAATGTGGAAGAGGTGGGTCTAAAAAAGCTGCTGACAGCATTTTGCAGAATACTGTGAGTGCATACGGCATCTTTTGGGCTCAACTTTCCTTCCAGAATAACATAATTCTGTGCAAGTTCTTCATCTGAGCTCTTGTCCTACTACTGCTATTCTATTAAAACAGTGATCTCATATTCAGAGCTGGCTTTTATTGCACAAGACAAATCATGATGAACAATTAGGTATTTCAAACACTAAACTTAGGTAGATTAGACATTTCAAATATTGAAGTGGGGAAAAAACAGAGAACAACAGTGTGATAATCATCAGTTAATTTGAAAAGATGTAAATGTGTTTGCCTATGATTGACTGATTAGTCAAGGACAAATTAAAGAGTTTCATTCATAAATCCTGCTTTGCCCCTGGATATGGCTTCTGTTTATGTGAAGAACATCTTTCCTTTGGAACTACTGCCCAGGCTGAGTATGTGTGTCACTCAGAAAGGAAAAATAATCTCTTTGTAAGGGACCCATGCCTTGTCCAACATCAATGCCTTTTGTGCAGGAAGGCATCTGCTGTGACTGCCTGGGAAAGTTTTATGTACCGAGTACATATTGCAGAGAGCTCTGTGAAGGGGAAAAAAAAAAAAAGGAAATCCTTGTTTTCTTTCATGTTCTGCAAATATAAGGGAAAACAAAAGGGCAGTGTGGTTTTTTCCGAGGTGTTTGGCTGACATCCTGGAAACCAAGTGAGTAAAGCTCAGCTTTGCTGAGATGACCATCCATTGGCATGTGGGAGCTTTAAATAGAAAGGTACTGAGCTAAAGGAGGAATCATCATAATTTTTTACCAGGTTGAAGTGTTTTATTGGCTTTTAGAGAGCATGTTGCTGCCTGGCTGTGCAGGTATGAGATATGGCATAGGCTAGGGCACAGAGGATGTGAGAACTATTGTACCTTAATCTGTGAAGTGTAAAATTTGTTGCCTGCTTGAGAAACAAGAAGGATTTTGTGTAACGGGGCTGAAGGAGGAGTTGAGGGTTCTGCATTTACTTCAGCTCAAGATGTGAAAAATCCTCTATGTGCTACCATCCTTCCTTTTTGGAGTGGAAGGAACCTGCCAGAGTTAATGTTTTCCTGAGATTTCTTTCTTATTGGTATAGTAAAATATGCAGGAAGCTTTGTTTTTTGTTTTCTGTTTGGGTTTGTTTGTTTGGGGTTGGGGTGTTTTTTGTTTGTTTGTGGTTTTTTGGGGTTTTGTTTTGTTTTTTGTTTTTTCTTTTCTCAGAATTTAGTCTTTCTTCTCTGACCTCAGCCCTGAAGAGCAGTTGAGGGAATGAAGGGGAATGCTCTGAACGATTTGGGCTGTTTGAATTCATTAGCTTCGGAGCCCCCACAAATGCTTCAAGCCATGTATCTCCTCATGCACCCAACTTGGGAGAACCACTTACTGCTGCTGCATGCATTAGCCTTCATTAATACAATTAGCATAATAGCGATTAGGATTCAGTATTCCCCACAAAAAGATAAAGCCAGTAATACATCTCAGAATCAAATTCCTCAGCCCCTTGTCTTGGGATTGCTTTATTTTGGAATTGCTTGCTCTTTATATCCTTCCATCTCCTAAAAAAAAAAAAAAAAAAAAAGAGAGAGAGACAGCCATTTAATTGTGAAACTGTTTGGATCAAATAAATGCACAGAGACAAGCTTCCCCGCATGATAAATAGGTTAATTGATCTATGGGACCCACACAGCTCAGCCAGCCACTCAACAGTCGAAACTGCCAACTTCATCTACTTCAAGCTCAAAAGCTACTTAGTTTGCCCGTGTTGAAGACTTTTTATAATAGCAATAAGACAACTCTGGAGAGAACCATCTAATATTAACTCCAGGGAGTAATCATCTAATCACAATCTGGGGGTGATTTGAAGCACTCATCTGGACCAAATGCCTCACAACACCCCAGGAGTGGTTTTATTGCATGATAGCAGTACCCCATTGAGCCTTATTGCTTAATTAAAAACAAATTCCCAAGTAATTTTTTTGCCTTTCCATAAAAACATAGTTGTACATAGTGTGTATAAAACATCCATTAAATGATGGTAGATGCAAATTTACATTGTGAGATACAATCCGTTTCTTTACCACTTGGGGTTGAAGTTAAATGTAAAACCATTTCCTATAATCTGTGCACTGCTGTGTTTAGAGAGGAATAAATATGGGAAAGAGGGATTCATTGTAGGATGCCTTGTTTTTATTAAGTGATATGTTTGGTCTCCTTACAAAGGAGTTCAAATTCTCGTCCATTGAGTCTATAGTCTATCAACAGTGTGGCTTTTTCTGCCTCTTCTTGAAGATTTCCTCAGCCTGCTATTGTTTTAGTGCAGATCTTCAATAAGAATCCTGCATTTCTGTCTGGGGTTTCCATTTCTTTCTGAGCAGAGAGCACAAGCAGTGCAGGTGCTGTATGTGGGATACATCCAGCATGCCATACAAGTGCTGCCTGGGTCCCCTTTGTGGGTTTTGTAGTCTATTGCAGATTGTCTGGTAGATGCTCTGTACAGCCACTTTGGGTAGTTTTGCTACAGAGCTGACCTCTGCCGGCCTGGGCTGCGTAGCTGAGATGTCTCCACCATTACAGTTTGACTGGAGTGACGGCTACAGCTGTGTCTGTTCAGCAAGGACCTCAGATTGCATATAGGAGGAATATGAAAGTCCTTTTTGTTCACTTTGAGGGGCTGTCCTGCCTCAGCATCCCAGCCCACAGCTTTGTTATGCCTTACAGGGTGCTTTCATAGCCCCACAGTGACTCCCAAATGTAATGTTTCCCTGAGGACTTTGAGTATTGTTCATATATTACAGGCAAAGGAAGCAAATTCAGTATAGGGGGTGCTAGGGACACTGCTCAGAAATCCTGGCAATCAAAGTTGTAATTGGGCATTTGGCCACAGCACTGAAGTAAGTGGGAAGGGGAGGGTTGGTATGATATTTGCTTCAGATTTGTGCTTGGAATGCCTTTAATTGGTGGAGTTACACTTGCAAGAACAATTTTTGAAATAAAAGCTGAGAACTAGCAGTAACTATTACTCTAGTTGTTTCCCATGATGAAGCTACCTTGTGGTACCTACAAGTTCTCAATAGAGAATGACACTAATTTCAGTCTCACCTGCTGTGGGTTCCATCCATTGTGAGATTCACCCTTCTGGTTTTCCCCATGAAATGGTGTTTCCCCAAGGACTGGTGGGAGCTGAAGCCACATGTGAATACCTACTGCTGACAACAGGTTACAGTGTTCAGGGTTATAGAGGCAGCATGCTTATTCCAATAACTAGACTTTGTAAAAAATAAAGGATTTTTTTGTTTGGTGAACCACTTTGCTAGAAGGTTTTGCTGCATTCATAGGCTTTTAATACCTTTGGTCAAGAGTTTCTCTGCCCCTCAGGTGTATGTAATTTTACAAAGGCTCTTTTCATCTTAACATGTCATGGTGATGTCTGTGTGCAGCAGGACAAGCACACACTGTTGGCTAAGGTGCTGGCTTTGGCATACTCTCCATCAGACTTGACCAATTCCATCCCAGCACTCAGTGTGGAGCTGCAGAGGGGGTCAGCAATATTCTTTGCCTGCCCTGCCTGTGGAGCACCTAGCACTGGCACTGTTATACTGCCAGTGGCTGCTCTCCCTGCCCACGTGGTAGAGCATATCCAACTGTTTGGCGGTTTTTGGCAAGTAGGTTTTGAAGCAGAACAAGGGGCTTATTGTCCTTCAACAGAGTGAGGAACACCAGCCAAGCCCTACCTTTTTGCAACAAGTCACTCTGGGCACCAACATGCCAGGGTGCTCACATCAAGTGTGTGGCTTACTCTGAGTGACTGCAGCAGTGCTGAAGGGTTTGCAGAGTACAAACCTCACCTATTGTCTCATTTGAGCACATATTTTCAAGCTTTAGGACACCGTAAACCTGATGTTATACATTTATTTGGCGTTTTAGCAAGATGAAGATTTAAGAGTCTTATACTGGTGGTTCTGGGACATGTATGACTTCCTGTAGGAGTGTACCCTTTTCTGAAGGAAATGAGAAGTCTGATTTTTAGCAGCTGGAAATGCCTGGCTTAATTTGGTTCTGCTTCCTGATTTCATTTTGGCATGGTAGGCAATTCAGAAAATATATTTGCAGTAAGGAAAACTCAGTTGTTATGGAAACATTTGAGAAAGGCAGCTGACAGAATAAGGATTAGAAGTACACGTAGATGCTGTAAAAAGGCAAGTTTATATAAGGTAAGGGAGCAATTTCTGGGTTCTCTGTGCTTCATAGGTGGTTTTTCTGTTAGAACAAGAAAAGAAAAGAAAAAAAACAAAAAAGCAAAACCAAAACAAACTTTAAAACTGTGAGCATGTGGCTCCATCTTCTGGTACCAAAGCAAAGTCTGTTGCTCTGGGCGTAGAAGGAGGTGAGATTTCTATAGGATGTTTATGCTTGCTGCAACAAAAGTAACCAACAGTAACAATACCGATATACTAAAACACCTGTGCCTCAGAGCCATGCCACAAGGTAGCAACCTATTTTTCCTGAAGCTTACAAACCATCATGCTGCATGGGAAAAAAACTAAAACATTGAGTGAAAAAAAGTGGCTTGCCTTCCAAAGAACAGCTCTGCTCTTCTATGTGAGAACAATGTTTGATCTGAGTGTGGACTATTCCACGGAAGCTGATGACTGTTGTATGCCTGTAGATGCTCAGATTGTCTCCTGACTGTTGCTGCAAGATGCTTTGCTTTGTTTCCCCCTCCCCAGTGATATATTTGGCTAAGTAGCTAAAATGCATGAAGCATCTTCATGGAAATGCTGTCTGGGCAGCAGTAGGAATGAACAGTTTTTTGAGATAGTCAAAAGAAAATAAAGGTGTTTTGTCACTCCACCAAGCAGTAAATGTTATTACAGTCCATATTGCGCATGCTTAATTGAGCTTGATTACTCAATCTGTTCACCTTAGTAACTCATTTTGTATTAAACAGAAGTCATTGTTCAAAACCAGATAAAGTTACCATTCCCTGTGTAAGCCTTGGGTTTTCTAAGTAATCTACAGTTTATAAGTAATTGCAAATAGGAGGTATTGCATTGGAAGTGCCAAATTAAAAATAAGGATTATGTGTTTACTTATTTACTCCCATGTACATATGTCTTTTTTTTCCCTCGGGTATTGAGCCTAGTATATAAGGCAACCTATATTTCTAGTATGATGCATTAATTTTCAGTCCAAACTACTGCATGAGAGAATTTTGAGAATGAAGGTGAGGGAACATAAACTTAGTGGCCCACTGCTTGGAAAGAGTGCATTTGTGTCAGTCCATCTCCTGTATGGCAGGGAATTATATCACTGAAGTCATCCCTAAAGTAAGAACTAGCCAGGGTTTCTCATCACGGTCTCAGAAAGGCTGTGAGTTGAAAACAGAGATAGAACTAGCTTTTACTCTTCTGCATGGTGTTTGAAGGCCCCCCACAGAGGAAGCATCTGAAATGGCCACAGGCCATGCTGCCATAACACAGTTATATTCTGTCTCTGCAGCCAGAGTGTATCAGATTTTCCCTTGGCACTTCCTGAGCTTTCCTCTTGATGCTGCTTCTCATTCCTACAATATTTTTTTCCCTCCTTCTTATATTTATCTTTCAGCTTTAAGTTGTTTCATTTCATTGGTGATTCCATACTTTGATTTCTAGGGTCTGTGGTTCTCTCTCGATGCTGTAGAGTATTCTAAAGGGATCTACTCACCTTTCTGAAAGATGTCACAAGGGTAGCACCTTTCACTGACACTAACTAAATACTAAATACTAACTAAACTAACTAAATGTAACTAAATACTGCAGACCTCTTATTAGGAAGTAGAAACCCACAACAAATCTTGCCTGGAGTGTTTTTGATAAATCAGATCTTTTGTAGACATCTGGAAATTGTGTTTGCAAATCCCCAGCCAGCTTGTTTTGTAGTCATTGTTACCATAATTCAAGTTAATGTTGTTGCCATTTTTTACTTTCTAAAACACATGTGGTGCTTTATTGCTGAAAAAAGTAGTGGCTGCCTTGGAACAGAAGTTCTTATAAAACCCTTCTTGGAAGTTTGCTGTTTGGAGAAACAAATGTCAAATCCATTGTCCTAGCTCTGAACTGCCATTCTGAAAATGCAGCTGTGAAAAGAGTTTGCTTGGGTCTTGCCACCCAAAAAATCTAGATTGATAATTATGTAGCAATGGAGACCTAAAATAACAAGTAGAACAAGTAAACTTTTAGCTTTTCCTGCAAAGATTTGCTAAAAAAATACTAGATCCCAAGTGAGAATGCTCATGCCAAGTTTTAAATCTCATTTGAATTTTTATAGCTGTTATCATCTCTGATATACAACCTTGCAGATAGGTTCTCATAACAGAAAGGCCGAGTCCCTTGTCTATTGCCTTGCAAAAAACAGTTGCTGTAATAGTCTACAGTTCTGAGACAAGTTTGCAAAGCTGGCTTATGTCTGCATATCATCAGCCAAATGGGTCTAAGCTGGGCTTTTCACATGATTTGAGGATATATGTGTGTACATGATCAGCCATATGCAGCTGTTCCAATAATGTCAGCTTTCTAAGTACGACAGGTACAATCCAGCACACCCTTATCCACTGAAATATTGCCACAGGCAGAGGCTTGGAGCTTGGACACTGTCATGAAAAGTAAAAAAGAGCCTATTTTCTTTTTTTTTTCTGACCTTTTTCTACTATATTTCTGTGCAGATGAAATGAAAGTTCCCAAGGAGCCTAGGCTGCAGAAGGAATTCACATGCCAGTGCTCTCTTCCCTCTCATTATCATATGCTTGCAAGCAAACTCTAATTTTTGAAATAAAAACCCGCAGGATTCTTTATTGGGACTATTAAACCTTCAATCTTCATTATTTAGGACGGATACTTACCTTTTACTCAATGAAGCCATAATGCAACTGCTCCTATAAAAACTATCGAAATGGCTACTGTGGCAGTGAGTAGATTTTCCTCCGTGTAAAATAATCCTCTGTGAGTGAGACATAACTATCATTTACATTAATTAGGCAGCCATATAATGGGGTGTTCAATAGCTATTACATCATTTAAATTCTTCAGTGAGCACCTCAGCCACCCAAGAACTATTCAGCTGAACATTTCCAAGTCCATAATTTTGAAATAATCCTTTAGAGAAAGAATATGCATAGACGAGTGTTGCAGACAATTTCACAAAAAAACAAAAAAAACCCACAAAAACCCCAAAAATCCAACAACAACAAAAATCAGTTTTATGGAATTACTTTAACATTTACAAGAAGTGAATAATCCTATTTTTCCCTTCCAGAATAAGTGTTATTGAGTGGGGTCCATTTTGGGTCTGATACTCCGTGTACTCTAGGGGATGGCCAAGGAACTTGTAGTCAGAGGTCTGCATCTGGACACCCATACAAGGCAAGCATGGTCCCCTAAGCCTGTTACACGTGTGGGGCCCCGGACCCATGTGGCTCAGCTGAGAAGCCCTGACTCCCTGACAGGTGAGTGCAGTCATACTTAAGGTTTTGTTTTTGAAATCTAGCTTTTGTAAATCCAGTTTTTGTGTACTTTAAGATCAGTGTCTCAGTCAAAAGTATGGACGTTTGTCATGAGGCTAGGAGCTCCTTCAGAGAGCTGAAAGAAACGAGGCTGAATTTATTAATAACTAATATTAACTAAGCCAGGAAGAGACTTACAATAACGTATCTGTACTGCATTATCTTTAACATGCTGTTCAGCTGCCTAAAGAGGGTGATGGTTATTAAAAGATTGGCCAGTGCCTGAAAGTATAGGAAAGTCACATTTTAGGTCAGTGGTGCTTGGCAAGAGTTAAGTGCTATGGGAAACAGTTACCAGCAAAATGAAAGAAGTTTTGACTGTAGAGGAGGAGGTAACTGGTGTATGGTTTGGGTTTTGCAACTATTTGTTTTCTTTAACTGTAGAGGATAATGGATGGGGATGAAATGTGTATAATTGTCTAGAAGTTAAGCAGCCTATACGCAACTGGGCCTTGGTTCTGAGTTTTCCATCTTTCCAACAGTGAGGCATAACACAGAATGCTGCAGCCCTTAATCATTGGCGTATTAGGACACTAGCAAACCTTGGTGTGCCTGTGTACGTACAGCTTGTAAGCTGTAAGTAATAGCCTAAAAACAGGCTGGGGAGCAGGGCAGGATAGACCATAAAGTTAAGGTTGTGCTTTTCCTTCAGCACCTGGCTTTAAAGCTGTTGGTGATGTTATTTTAGTCAATTGTATAAGCTGAGTTCTCTGTAGTTCTCTCTAATCCCTGTCCAACAGGCAGAAAGTGCAGAGCTGGGTGTCAAAACCTGAGTGTAGATAGAGTGCCAGGTACTGTTTGTTCTGCAGCCCAGGAGGGTTGTGTTTGCCAAATGTAACTGCTCCTCTCAGCAGCATTGGATGCTTGATCCTCTATTTTTCGCATTTGCTCATTAATTTAATTAAAGCAGTACATTGAGGAGGATTTCTGCATTACCAAAATTATACATTTTCATCACACACTGTAAGGAAGGTGACTCGGAATTAGTTACCAAAGGAATGACAGAATTAAGGGAAGTGTGAATCAAAGGTGGGTCAAATCCCTGTAAAATTTCATAGAATCAGCTATTCTTAAGATATAATTTGACCTGGTATGTAGGACCAAGGTCCAGTAAATGTTGTAGCATGACAAGCTTTGTAAATCCAGATGAATGAAGGTGAGCATTTGTTACATAGGTTAACTAATGTGCTTTACTCCTGAAGGCCCCACAAGCTAACGAGCTCACCTTGCATGCAAGAAAGCAATACAGCTTGTGTATGAGGCACACCTGAGAAGGATCAGTCTTTCAAAGTACTCAGGTGTTTTCCATATCAAGAAAGCTAGTTTGGAGTTTTGGCATTGCTAACAGGACCAGCCGGTCATTTGCCTCAGGTGTGATGATGTAGCAGCCTGACACAGCTGTTACTGGCTACAGGGACCTTTTAACCTGCTGGAACTACTCAAATCCCACATTGTGTGTCGACTGAAGAAGGAGAAAGGTTTGCTTGTGGATTTCTGGAACCTTGCCCTTGTATCTCCTATGGCAAGGTCACTGTGGAGACAAAGGGTGATAATAAATTAGGGAAATTGTATTATGTACTGAGGGAGGAGTACAAACAGTAAGAACCAGGAATCAGCCATCTAGCAGTGTGAAGGTGTCAGTGACTGCAGCAGGAACTATAAGGTGAGCAGAACTTCTCTTAGAAAACCTGTCAATGTGTTTTTGGAACTTGTAACTGGGAATGGGCACAGGTAACCATTCTGGTACAGGGCTGAGGAATCACTGTTAAGAAAAAAACAATGCTGCCCTGTTTTTTGTTTCCTGCAAACATGTTGCTGATAGAGAGCAAGATGGTGTCTCAGGTCTAATGCAATTTAGTGGGTCTGGACCACGTGTTAACTGTTCCAAATTATTTTAAGTTTTTTTTCAACAGTAAGCAACTCAATAAAAGTTGCTTATTCAGAGGTTTCAGAAGCCTTAGAAATTGTTTTTAATCTCTTGCAGTGACACAAATCTTCCCAGATCTGAAATACTAAAATGGACAAAGAGATTTGTCAGGGGAATGAACTTGTCCAAGCTTGAGAATTAATTAAAAAAGACTCTTGTCTGGATCAAAATTGTATGTTCTCATGCTTCTCTAAAACATTAGGTGGCTTGAATATATAGAGTTAGCATCAGCACATGCTGCTGTGATTTCAGTGATTTAATGAATTTTCCAGTGAGCAAACTCCATGTGAGTTTCCCTCAAATTCTCTGTTTTCTTGGATGTGACTTAGCTTTAATGTCAAGCATTCCTGCAATGAATTATTTTGAAGCTTCAAACAGAAGTTACAGGGTTTCTTTGTTTGTTTTACCATTATTGCTTAAATATTTGAAATTCAGCTGGATAGTTTGCAACTGTTTCAGTTCAGAGTGGTTATAAATACCTGTGTCTTTGTATATATCGTATGTCATAGGAAAGAAGAAATGCATGTAACATAGTGAGACAGTATGTTGGTGGTTGTTGTTCATTATTTTCTGGTTAGCCTTTTCCTTAGTGAGACTTTAGGTGTAAAAATCGTCATGAAAAAATGTTATCTTTGCTGCATGCTATTCAGATTTGAATATAAGAGAGAAGAGGCGTTTTAGAGACAGCTGTGATTAGTTTTCTGATTTTCTAATATTAACTGTCTCAGCTAATGAAGTGAAAGAGAGTGGTCATAAATCAGCAAAGGAGGACTGGTGAGCCATCATTTTCCTATTATCCCATTTCTAAGGAAGTTACTTCACAAGCAACCAGGAGTTTAATGTGTTCTAGTGGAAGACAAACACAGGGCCATGTTCTGGAGAAAGCAGATGGGACAAGGGTTTGGTTCAAGGAACTGCTGAATAGATGGAGATACCAGTGGTCTGTGGGAGTGATTTAGCTTAAGTGAATTACAGGGGCTGTTTGGAGTATCTTGGTGGGCCTCTTAGGCGATTTACCAACTACAGTAATGGTGTCTTGAAAGCACTGGCTGTTCAGCTCTCCTGTTATTATTCATTTGTCATCTGTCCTTCTGTGCTACTAGCATGTGATTACCTTGAGGAGACCTTTGAAATCTCTTCAGCACTCTTTGCTGTAAATAATGAATGCCTTGCTATTATTTATCAAAAGGGACTGCTTGGTAGCATTTGTCTTTTATGGTTGTTGAAATAGTTTAAGAAATGGAAATGCCAGTAGCTATGGGAAGTTGTATCGTGTTCATCTATGTATCCCTAAGGTAGAATATGGTGTGTCCTTCACAGCACAATGAAACATGATTGTACCTAATTCCAATTTGTATGGCATTCCCATTAAAGATATCTATTTAAGACATCCATTAAAGGACCTTAATGTTAATTAACCAGACTATGCCAATGAAGTTCTATTAGCTTCTCCCTATTAATTTAGTATTATAGGCATTTAACAGATGTCTTAACTAGATATTACACTGAAGGCTATGAGCAAAATTAAAATTAGGCCTTGTCCTGAAAGTTTCTGCTATGACTTATGTTTCCTACCACTTTGTTTGGTCTTCCTTCTGGCCTGCCACAGGAAACCAAGGGATACAATTTCAGAGGGCATTGAGAAGAGTAATGAATGCTAGGTAGACTACTAACTTGGGTCTAACAACCTTAACACATCTTATTCTTATTTCACAGATATTAATTAATTGAAAAAGCTTAAAAATTTTGGCATTTTCAACTGCTTTTATTCATATTTTCAAAAGCTTTTTCAGTATTTCTTTCCCCTAGTTTTCCATTGGTGTGAAATAACTCTGTCCTTGTACGAAGTATACATCTATAGCAAGAACACTGTTTTCCCCATCTCAAGGGCAGTATTTCATATAATTGCAACAAAGATTTATTTCCTTACCAACTACTTTATTTCCTGACTTCAAAAGGGGCAAAGAAGCAGTCTGTTGTGCTAAACTTTTATCTGAGCCTGGTTCAGTGATGCTGACTCTGGTCTGTGGCTGAGGGATTGTGCCAGGGAGATGCAGCTCTCCTGTAACCTCTCCCAGCAACACCCCTAGAAAAGAAGTAGGTGCTTTGGAGCCCAACTGACTGAGGGCTGTCTGCAGCAGTGTTTTTTATAGGACTGGGGAGGGTTGAAGTAGTGATGATCTTTTGGCTTTCTCATGGCAGATAAATGGCTTGTGTGTCCTGCAGTGTGGTGCAGAGCTCTAGCTGGAACTGTCATCCTAACCTGAGCACTAGACTCTGGTGTGCATCCTATGTGAGGAACAACTATGTTCTCTTTAAAAAAATTACCCTGGCTGGCTACAAATAGTTGAATGACAGCAGGGATAAACTCTTCTTCCTAGATGCAGGTATTTAATTTGATCCTGAAATTGACTTCATAATTTAGATTGAAAGATTTGGAAAGCTACATTTATAAGTACCATAGAGGCTCCTTCATTACAGAAAAACATTAAGTGATGTAAATACAGGGGTCACTTTGACCTCTCAGAAATGTCAAACCTGCCCAGTCAATGATAGGTTGTAATCTGGACAATGAGAAAAAGGATTCTGGAAGTAAATGGTAAAAAAAAAAAAAAAGGTGGGGTGTGTGAGGATACATAAAGCACATGCACTCTAAGCTGAACAAGTCTCCACTGGTGTAAGCATGGGACTGCCATGCTAACCACTGTTGCACACCTCCTGCAAAAGATAATATTTATAGCAAGTTTAAATATTGGAAGTTTCTTCACAAGTGGTGCTTCATTTAAGGGTGGTTGGTGGGTTTAGAAGACTTCCACTGGGAAACTACTTGACTTTTTGTATTCCAATGATGTGGTACTCACAAAAAATAGACAGTAAGAGCCATCTATGATAGCATTTTATAAAACTGTGTATGTAACATGCATATTTTAATAAGAAAAGTTTTTTTTTAATATGTAATATAGACACCACATCTCCCTAGATATAAGAATAGGCTAAAGTAAAGCTCTATCAGTAGACATTAAATCTTCATAAAGCAATTTTGTGGGTAACTGAAATACAAGATTGAATAGGTGTCACTTCCATTGTCAAATTTTTATCTTCAAGTCCTTCTCACTTATGTGTTGTGTTCCCTGCACACTGGCTTTACAAGATGTATTTACTCCTGTAATTTACTGTATTTACTAATATAGATATATTTGATTTAACCTTAAATAGTATGCAATTAGTAAGCACCCAGTAGCAAACAGCTTGCAGGCCTGCATTACATGTTTAGTACGTTTGTGTGTGTGTGTGTGTGTATATATATATATGTATTCTGTAACAAGATAAACCACAGGGAAGAAGGCATTCAAGGTGAAACCTATCAGTTGAGACAACTTACTTGCATAGGCTTGTACCAGGCAGATGTTGACGTTGGCTTGGGTACAATGATTATAAAAGAGCAGTTGTCATCATCTAGACTCACTGTAAGCATGTACTGGGTAGATAAAGCTCAATATATGCAGAAGGCAAGGATAATGTTTATCACCAAGTTACAAGATAGAATTTTCATTGTGCAAATTTATCACAAATTGAAACAGAAGTCATGTAATTAACACTAATCATGAAAGTTTAATAAAGCCAGAATGTTATACACAAAACCAAACACAAACCAAACCCAACTCCAACAGTCTGAAAGACTGCTTTAGAGCCAACAGATACCTGTCATTCTTCAGTATGAAAAAATTTTATAAAAATATTTCACATAGCTATCCTATTTTCAATCTGCCAGAAAACCTGGTCTTAAAACTGCAAGAAAACAGCAGACAATTCCATTAATACTCCTGATTTTCCAAGAAATCATAGGTCAATAGTTCCTTTCAGCTTGAACTTTTTTGCAGATCTCTCACTTGCTCTAAGCTGGAACTTGCTTCCATAGATGTAGGAAATGAATCCATCAATCTCCAAGCTAAACACATTGTTAAGTTTGGGAACAACTGAAAATGCAGAAGGAAAGAAATTAGCAGGAGTGAACTAATGTAAATACCTGTTATGAAAATATACTGACATACCAGGGGACTTTAGGTTTGCCGTATTTCAAGGTTTTTATGTTTTAGTAAGAGAAGAAAAATAACTAAATCATCTAAATTTTAAAATGGAATTACTAAAATCAGTTCTCTTTCAGAAGCGTGCAGCAAGTGTTGTTGAGAACACCTAAAATGAATGAGATGAACAAGCCATGTGCACAGTCACAATGGGTTCATTGGAAATGCTTTTTTGCATTGTTTATACCTAATGAAATACTTTTTGATAAGGCATTGGGCTGTATTATGGTCAGTTAAGACATTGACTTCTGCTACTCTATACATAGAATTAAAAGCACATATAAAACAACGTACTTAGAGGTGTAAGATGAATAGTGTGTTTAAGAAATTTCCAGTTACTCAGTTTGCAAAAAACACTAAAAAAGATCTTGCCTTTTAATTTGTCTTCTTTAGTGATGATTTTGAAGACATGTTTAAATTCTTGTAGAATGATTCCTGTTATCCCAACGTAAGAGGGGCACTTAGATTTTGTGACTGAAAGAACAGAAGTATGTGTTAGAAAATTTCAGATACAAGTAGTTTATTTGCAATGTTGTGAAATTATGCAGTTAAGAGTAATCACTGGTAAAACCTGCAGTTTATCTCTGCAACAAGCAACATGATTTTCATGAGTGATTGAAATGAAATTGGCATTGGTAAGCAGAGAAAGATCTTAGCAACATATCTCAACTATGTGATTCTGGAGTTAGTGATACTGAAAGGAATTTTAAAATGAGGACCTGAAATGTAGAAGTATCTACTTAACTTTTGTAAAAGAAAACAACAGAATACCTGTAACAATAGCTCCATGGAGATCAGCTTTTAGCAGTTTGCCCTGAACCATATGTGGTTGCCTTAAAGAGGAGAGTACGATCAGAGAAAAGGGAAACAAAATTATATGGAAAGTTACATTTACAAAATGTGACTGACTATTGACATCATGGTGAAAGTTTACAGAAGCAGTACACATCCTTATCAAGTAGCTACACTGTTTCTAGCAGTAACTCAGTAAATCTAGAAATACCCACCAAATCAAAATAAAATATCTTGACTTACGCATCTGTTTTAAGTCCGTGACATAGGTCTCTGATGTACTGTTTCCAGAGTTCATGTAGTGGCAGAAAGATGGCATACCTGCAGTAAAAAGATGTTACAAATACAAAAATGTTATTATCAAAAAATCTATTGGTTGGTAACTGAGGGAATCCATATTTACAATAGAACTGAGATAAGCATTTTTAAGTTTTGTTTGTGCAGTGTCTGTTCTCATAAATTAACCTATGAGGTAACCCACTCCAAGCAGGTTTGCTTCATAAGGAAAGCACAGTCTGGGTATGCTCCTCACTCTCAACCCAAACCAGTGATGTGTTTCAGAGGAGCAGGCTACATCTAAGACCAAAGACATTTCTACTCCTGTACCTCTCCACATATTCATGTTAGCAACAGCAGGGGCTTTATTCAACATGCATGAGTTTGAGAAATGGATGCCAAATTTTGACCCTCTGGTCATACGCAGCCTAACTTTAAAACTGACATCAGAGGTGATTGTATTTGGATCTGATTTCTTTTTGTACTTAGGTATACAAAAGGGAGGACAACCAGTACTGAACAGGAATGCATTTTCTGATGATACAGACATGAGAACTGTGTTCTCACAGTGAAATGCCTCGGACAGAGTCTCAGGCTGACTCTGCACATGGCAGGGTCAGGATCCACATGTACCCACTGCTGCCACTAGGTACTTTTGATGGACATCCCACTTTTACTATACAGAGAAAATATGTAAGATCTTACCTTTGCTGTTCAGGTTCAATTTCAAAAAGACGCATTTCTCGCCTTTGCTTGGCAGTAAAACCTTTTGTTTTCTTCCTCTTTTGCTTTGTCTTTTTTTTTGAATAATGCTCAAGAACTACAGCTTTCCGTGTTAATAAATCCTGGATGGCTTCATCCTTCTTTCTGGGCATGCTACGCTTCAGGAAGGCACTTACAAACGCTTTGGCCTCTTCTGATCCCTGAGGCTAAAGATGTTTTAAAAGATACTTGAAAATATTAAATTTAAATTAAGACCTTGCCCTTGACTTGCTACCCACCAACTTAACAAAGCGTTCGCATGCTGCGACCCGGTGCAGGCACGTCGCACGCTGCTGCATGCTCACGTCATTGGCAACACTCGAGTGTCTGTCGGTGAGGAAATGCCGGGTTTTGTGTCCAGTGTGACACGGCGGGTCCAACCCACAAACCCAACCGGCGTGCTGGGGATACCGGCACCGTCCCCACCTCCCTCCCCCAGGTCCCTCACGGGGGGGCGAGAGCAGCGGCGCCGCTCGGCCGGGCGGGGCGGTACCTGAAGGCGCGGCTCCCCGGTCTCCCCCGATGACAGGCGGCGATACAGCTCCCCTGCAAGGCAGAGCGGGCCGGGGGGTCAATCCGGGCGTCCGCCGGGGCTCCCGCAAATCCCCGCTCGCCCCCCGGCTCTCACCCTCCATCGCGGCGGTCTCTGTCGCAGGAGGTGACGGCAGCGGAGGCGACGCGCGGCTGCGCAGAGCTGCGGCTGTGTGGGTCCGCCCAAGATGCCCTCTTCCCCGTCGGAGGGAGCTGTGCTTGGATGGGGGAGGAACTCCGGGTTATAAACAGCAGACAACTGCTTTTGTCTCATTATAATGTGATAAAAATACCTCACGGCAGTGCTGGAGGCCCGGGGTTAGGCGATAGCCCAGCTCTCTCCCTCTGGCCTTGGCTGGTATGCATGACAAAAGGCTCCCACAACCTTTTCATCAAACAGAAGCCAAAAAGTGCGTGTGTGTGAGGAAATTGTTAGATTCTGCTTCGTATGGAGAATTCAGACCACTCAGCGTATCAAAAATAATGCCTCCGTATGTCTGTTAACAAGATGTTACTGCCTCTGGTGCTGGTTGAGGCAGTAAAACCCGGGCTTCACATTTCAGTGGCAGCTCTGCTGTAGGTAACCCCGACACCCCTCAACTCCAGCCGTCTCTGACATTGCAGGTACCTGGCTGGTGTGAGCTCTCCTTCAGCTGTTCCCAGTAGCTAACAGTGTGAACTACAGTTACAGAGCTACTGTAACTGTGCCTGTAATCACAAACTCAGCAACATGAGATATTTATTTCAAATCTGTCCCAATGTTCATGGTAATCAAGGTCAAAAAATCAAGAAGACCCCACCTGCAATGGGTTTACCTCCTCTGTTAAATTGCTGCCTTTCCTCTCCTGGGTTAGGACTAAGCCTTGCTTGCTGTACAGAACAGAGGTGCCTTGGAACCAGAGAAGCTAATCCCTTTTCCTTGCCCACCTAGTCCAAGTTGTGCTGCCTTCCACGCAAACATGATGGTTCTCCAAACAGAGAAGAGATTTATATTCTTGTCACAGGCAGATATTGACTTAGCAGATAATTAAGCACTGCTTGGTAAAGGATACTTAGGGAGCAAGCTATTGAGGCAGGGTACAGGAAGCACACTGCTTCTGTTGAGTGCTGCTGTGGAGCACAAAGGCACTAAAGTGATCCCTATCAGGGAATGAAATTGTAGATCTCTGTGTGTGTGTGTAAAGAAGAAAGGGGCAGTCTCTGCAGAGTATTAAGCATGAACACCAGTTGGTTTGTATCACAGACCTCCTGGCAGTTAAGTACATTGCCACAGCAAGCAGATCTCTTGGTTTTACAAAGCATGGCTCCTTGAGTTGTCATTGCTACTAAGAAAGATCAATTTTCATGAATGGAGTACCAGGGTAAGTGCTATGGGTCTTTAGGGCCATATGAGTGCTCCTTCACTGGATTTATGCTGCAATTCCTAGGGCACATCAGGGATTAATAGTCAAATCAGTGTTGGCGGTGCTGGTGTTGTAAATCCAATGATCCAGGCTAAACTAGTGCCTGGGGAAGCCAGTCTCTTTCAACAGCTCTACATCTTATTTTCCCAATTTATCTTCAGATATTACATCTGAAGGAGTGAGATCAGTGTGTCAGTGTGTGTCCAAGCAGGAAGGCTCTGTGTCAGGAGTCAAGATTCCCATCAAATAAACATGAAAAATAATAGGCAAAGAAACTGAGAAACCAGAGAACAGGCAAAGACTGTAGACAAGAAAAACAAGGTTCAGAGACATGAGGGAAGATAGATAAAATGTGTGTATAAAAGAAAGTGGAAATATACAAAGAAAATAATTTTAACTTGTGTTTCCAAACGTGCAGCATCACCTGCTCTGCCTGCCTGTGTCTTAGGCTTGTAAAGCATCTTGCTTCAAGTAAATCACTTGGAATAGGTTTATAGATATATAAATCCCTAATATATATTACTAATACCAAGTTATAGGTGCCGGTATTGGCATTTCTTATTCTATTATATCTATGTGTGGCTATATTTATTACCCTAAATAAGAACGATAATAGTAATTATATATAACCTATGCAAACCCCCAACATTAAAGCAATCTAACTGTGTGCACTAGGGGGCCACATTGCTGTACCTGTGGACAGTGCTGAATTCAAGCGCTGGGGAAGAACCCGTGAGAGGCCAGGCTGGGTAACAGCAGTGTCCTGGGGAAAGCCGAGTGAAGTTATAGAAAGACCAATTATAGAAAGAGCTTTATATTGACAGTCATGGAAAGCTAAAACTTGAGATGCAGAGTGACAAAATATGGTAACTAAAGATATTTGTGTGACACAAAAATAGAAAATAGGTGATTTTTTGAAGAAAAAGAATAATTATGAATGGAAGCAAGAGATGAGCAGAAGTACATGAAGTTAACTGATGTGTGTAAAAAGTGACTGGACCATCGTTACTGTTATACTTTTGCTGATTGTCACTGATACAAGAAATAAATATCATAATTCTCTAGAAGAACTGTTTGAGCAAGAATGTCAGCTTTCAAGATCAATGTGTTTCATTTCTCTGTCCAAATTGTATTAGCAGCGAATGGGGTCCCTAGGGATGTCTGTACTGGTGAAAATAATTTCCATTTAAAACCCTCTGATGTGATTGCCACTATCCAAACACCAAGTTCCTAATACAGATTCCCACAGTTGTGCTGAACCAGTGTGCAGCCAACCCATATCAGTCTCATGGTTGTCCCACCACCCCTGCCTGCATCTTGCCATCCCTCCATGGTACCTCTTCCTCCTCTGCTAACATCTCCTTGAACCTGGTGAGGAGCACAGAGCTGCTCCCTACCATCATTTTTAGGGGGCCTTGGCTGATCATCCCCTGTTCTGGCTGTGCATACTGAGATGTTCTGGTGTGTCCTATGTGGTCCAGGGCTCCCTGGGACAGCTGCTCATGTCTGGAGATGGCAGTGAGCAGCCAGGGTGAGAGCTGAGACCCATCTGGGTGGGCAGAGTACTTGGTATTAGTGGCTTGAGTTTTCTTTTCATGTCAGTGTAGGTTTGCTAGAAGAAAGTTTGTAGCTTTGTGTGTGGAAGCCTAAACTCTTGCATTGTGGTTTTGGTGAAAAAATTTTAGGTGGCTGTGGTTAGTTAATGAGTGTGATCTCCACATGTACCCTCTCTCCCTCAAATGTTTATTTCCTCATATACTTTTTTGGTAACTTTTTCTGCTTCATTAGCTTGTATTTAAGTAATAGATAAAGGTGAGATGTGTGTCTGTGTCCTGTTGTACCCCCCCCTCCTCCCACCAGCTGGTAACTATTCTTTCTAGCCGAAGTTACATTATTTCCTTACAATCCTGGCTCCTTGTCATCTCAAACTGCAGCTACAGCTTCAGGTTAGGTAAAAAAGTCTGGCTTTTCTGTCTGGGAGAACACAAGAAAGCACTTGGAAACATAACCCAAAAATATCTTAGTGGCACAGAAATGAGATGGCAAATAAACATGTTTTTAGAAAAATTAAACGATTTAAACCGGTGATTTTACAACAAAAATAAAGGAACAAGCAGGGCGATTCGGGAGCCCAGGCCTTGTCTGGCAGGCTGCTCTCACCAGAGGGCACCCTGAGACCGTGTCTCGGCTGCTGGCACTCCTGGGTTCCCGGGCAGGACTGGAGGTGGGCACCTGTGAATTTTCTGTACGTAATGCTACGTGTTGTTATAATTCAACTAAGTGTTTCAAGTCTAAGAAAAAACCCAAACAAATAAAACTTTAAAAATTGTTTCCTCTCCTGGAAGAAATTTGCCTCTTGGCAGCTTTTTTTTTTTTTTTTTAGCATACAAGACTCCAGTTCTTCCATAAATCCACCTCCTCTGAGTCACAGCAGGATGAAAAATGGAAAGAGGATTCTGAAGGATACTGCAAGTTAAGGAAGCCACTTTTAAAAACACAGATATATTCTTATGTCAAAATAAGAAGCTAAATCTTTAAAATACTAAAATCATGAGTGATCCTAGATTACATGGAGGAAAATGAACTACCTAGCTAAAAAAGCAGCACTTTCTCCACAAAACAGTACTGAAGAGTCAGTAAGCTGAGGTTTTTGCAGGTGATGTTTGATTTACCTGCATGCTGAGGTCATGTATGATCCAAATACACGTCAGGATGAGAGACGCCACTGTTGCTCCTGAACAGCTTGTGTTTGTTAATTAATACCAGCATTCTGCATCAATGTATTATTCCATGACAGTCTATCATTACTTTATCTATTATTTGATTCTCCATTAGATCTTATTGAATATTTTATTAAAAACATAATTAATATTTGCTTGTATGTGATAGGGATGCATGATGCAAAATGAGTATTAAAAATTATAAATTAGAAAGTAGTAATAGTAATTGGAGTTATAGCAGATTGAGTAGTTTAACATATTTTGTTTTGGTTAAACTGCATAAAATTAACATAATTCATTAAAATTTTAAAATAACACAAAAAAAAAGGCTTTAGGCTTAAAAATCACTATTGTTGGATATGCATCAAAGATGTTTAGATTTTTTTCTAGAAAAGGGTTGTTAAATTCTGCAAGCCTGTGTGACATGGTTTGGTTGTCTTGACTTAGCACTTTACTCAAGGGAAGTAAGCTTTGACCAAAAAACTGTTACTGCATACTTACTGCATGCTACTCTTTGTAATAAACTACAATAGAAAAATGGTGCTTCAAAGAGCTTCATGTTCCAGTGCTGTGGCTGCTGCAGTACTTGCACAGCCCTGTTATCTGGGATGCTTCTGGTCACCCCTAAATCTCCTTGCAGTGCCAGGCTGAAGGGCCACACACAGTGACCTCCTGAACATCAGCAGCTCATATATATGCTGTGAGGAACTCAGCCTCAGGGCTCTAGGGTGAGATGGAGCAGTTTTTAGTAGGACTAAAAGGTGATAGGAAGGAAGAGGCACCTTTCATGCAAGGATTATGTTAAAATAATTTATGTTTCATTGAAGCGTCTTTTGCTGTGTTTCCCAGAAAGTGCTGAAGCACTACCAGCTTGGCCAGAGGCACGTTCTATCTCAGGGGCTGCTCCTGCTGCTCCAGCGCATGGAGGAGCAGGAGGCTCTAGCCCAGCAGGGCAGTGCCTGCAGCACAGCCACCTCCTGCACAGCTCACAGCCAGCAGGTGCTTCATGCCAAACAGCCAGCGTGCCTGGAGTTAGGAACTGGGATGAAATCCCAAGTGAAAAGGTTCATTAATTAAACAAATTTCTCATTTTTACTCTGTAATGAGGTGTCTTTCTCAAAGGCCCTGTTCCTGCCAGACTCTTTTGAAGTAGCACAATTAGGCTGTCAGGAGTGAACCATTCATTGTAATAAAAGGAGTCAGCTTGCACACCTCCAAAGAGATGCACTGCTGAGCTGACAGACATGATGGCCTCACATGCTGAGGCACCACGTAGCTTCAGGTCCTGCTGGTTTGAACACGTCTGTCACAACAGGCCAGCTCATGCAAATCCTGCCCATGGGACTTGTGTGCCTCCAAAAATTAAGGTAGTGTGACCCAGAGAAAAACAAGTGCACGCTATTTGTCTGTTGAAACTGGGCTGAAGGATCCCAGTGATGTCCATGCTGCTTCAGACAACACCTGAACTGGCAGTGTCCCGAGATGCTGCCTGAGGCAGACACAGGTAATAACTGCTCTATCCAGCTGTTTCAATGTGCTGTGTGGGTGGGGTGTAACCCATAGCACTGGCTGTGACTATGCTGGTAATGCATGTAGGCAGCATTTATTTTTAAAATGTTCTTTGTATCTACATTGGCTTTTTTATCAACCAGTTATAGTGGCACTGGTGGCAATATAAAGAGTGGTCCACACCATCAACAGGAATTCAGGCAGGTCTCTCTCTCTCTGGATTGCAATGGAGAGCACTGAGCCATGTGCTCAGGAGTCTCTTGGCATTTCCACTTAAAGTTTGCATACATGGGAGGATGAAAACCAGTCACGGGGTCTGAGGGCTTTGACTTCTACTGCAGGCAGGGTCTTTATGAGCAGTGGTCAGGTGCTTGTACGGAGCTTGTGGTGAAGACTTTAAGCTCCCTGTCCATAATCTTATTTCTTCTGAACTGCTGGTATGTGATGGGGAACTGAGGGGTTTAATGCTCCTGGATTGCTTTGACAAGTGAAAAAAACCAAACCTGCCCAAAGCCAAACAAAAACAAACAAACAAAAAACCCCCAGACCAAAGCACCAAAACTAAACCCGATTTGAATTCAGTGTAAGTGCCCTTTAAAGAAACAATAACCTGGTGCAACAATAAATATTTTGTGCTTCTCTTCAGTAGAAATCTGATGATAAACCATGAAGATAGGCAGGTGTCCAAGGAGATAAAAGGAATAAATGTGGCTGTAGTTCTGGAGAGATCTAGCCTGGCAGACTGATAATTAAATGAAAGCCTCTCTCAAGACATACTGGAAGCTAATAGATACACACAGCAATGCCAATTCATTTGCCTCAGCAATACATGTTAATTTTAGCATGAGCTTGATTTTTATATTTTGCAGTAGGACAAAATGGTGGAAGGGGGAGAGGGCAAGCTTTCATCCTGCCAGTGAAGAGGTGGAAGAGATTATTAAGCACCTTAAACTTCTTAAAAACAGACCAGTGGGTGAGTGGGAGAGAGAAAATATTTAATTTAAGCTGCTCTTTTAAACAGCATTAACTAATCAGGACCTTATAGCTGACCCAAACTACATTTGCAGACAACTGCTGGGTGATCCTTTCCTGTGCCACAGATCAGCAAGTGCAGAGCTCCAGTTAGCAAATAGCTCGTGCCTGAGTCACTCTGTGTTGGTGTGGCTTAAAAGGATTTCTAAGAGCTCCATGAGTGTGAAATGAGGCACACTGCAGTGGCAGATTGCACCTGCAGAAGTTGTTAGAAATGGCAGTAAGCTCAAGGCTGCTTTGGCAGGTGCACAGAGGAGATGCAGGAGAGGACTGACTTGTATGTAAAAGTGCACTGGTACAAACAGACTGTGTGCTGCCTGGGCTCAGGAAAATAGTGTATGCTTGGGACTGTGTCAGCTTTAGTGATGTTGTGCTTACCACTTACAGTGCTGCCAAGCTCCCTCTGGTTTGTGGTTGTTCTGTTCTGGAAGAAAACTAATGGTGAGGCCAGACAGACATTGCAGTGGGGGAGATGTTCACCTGATGCAGAAGGCAGGGAGGGGACTGTGACCCTGCTGTGCATTTGGACAGGTTGTATAAGCGTGTTGCAGCCCTCTCTGGGGGCCTGTAATTTTTGAACCCTGTGTCCAGTTCCAGTCGTATTTGTCACAGCCATCAGGCTCTCATGTAACATCCCTACAGCTCTCGTGCACACAGCTGCCTGTGTTACAGGACAGTTATGCCATCAACATTGTGCATGCTCCCAGCTGCTGCCTGGGGCTTGCTGGTGGCCTGTGCCACCCCCCAGGGTCTGCACTGCTGGCAGCCTGAGGTTCTGCTGAGTGCATGGTGCTTGCAGACATGAGGCCCTGATTTACACTTTCAAGGGTGGCATTAAGGGCATGAATATAGGTGTTTCAGCTCTGAAACACACACTGCAGCACAGCAGGCTTCTTTCTAGAAAAAAAAGCTTCTGATCTGTAAAATCATCAGTACTGAGGCAGCAGAAGGCAAAGCATATTTTTTCTTTATTTTCTTCTGCCTTAGAGGAGGAATACTCCCTTGCACTTCATCATGATTACAGCCCATTTATCAATACCTCTTTTTGCATTTCAGACCTACGATTTTGAAGTCACAAGCAAGAAGTGTTTCTTTTGAGAACAGTAAGTGCAAGGGTAAAGTTTATTTAACAAAAAGAATAATTCTAGCTGAATTCACATTGTGAAAATACAGGTCCATTTAAAGCAAAATAGAAATGGTGGCAACTTAGGGTCAGGGAACGAAGATAATGACAGCTGCTTTAAAGTGCATCCAACAGCCATCTTCAAATTGTTAAGTTTTAATAGAAATTTTTGTTTTCTTTGTATAATTATGCAAAAGAATAGAACTAAAAAAACCCAAACGTACTGAATGCTGAAAGCAAGCTTGAGGATTGCTCAGGAACTGCATGTGGAGACATTATAAATGGTGTCTCAAATGCTGTCTGATTTCCAAGGATATGGACTCTGTTCTCCCCATTGTGAACCAGCTTCTTGCCTGCAGATGTGTGCCCAGGGGATTCCTCCCTGCCTGGCTGGCCAGGGCAAGACCCTGCAGAGGCACAGTCCCCAAAAGGGGTGGTGCTGGCTGCACACTCCTTGATTTGCAGTCATTGCCCTGATCCCACAGAAGTCACCTCAATCTCTTGTTCCAGACTGCAGCTGTCAAAATGCACATTTCTCATGAAAAGAGGGTTGGTACCAGCTTTTCATAACAGCACTTTAAATGTAGTTTGCTCTTGCCACTCCAGCTAAAGAGACTAGCTTTGTGTCTCCTCCCAGGCACTGCTATAGTATCCTTCTGCCCCTGCTCCAAGAGGCTCCTTTTGGTGTTGCCATGACTGCAAGAGGTGAGCTACAATCAAACCCGGGAATATTCTGTCAGTCCTACCTGTATCAGGGAGAGGTGGAGCAGAGAGGAGAGCCCATACCATTGCAGGATGGGCTTTTGTGCCAGGGAGATCTTATTGTAGCCCTATCACCTGAGGAGTTGCCTTTGAGCTTTCCAAAGGGACTTCCAAAGACTTCAAGAGACTTCAGGGCATGCATTAGTGTGTCTCTGGCTTGACAGGACTGAACCCTACTGAGCCCTTCCATAACCCTGGGATTTAAGCAAAGATTGTGTTTAGAGTTGGCTTCTTCTTATGCATTACACAACAAAAAAAAGATAGAAATAATAATTTCCCACATTTTCATGCTCAACAGCTGCTGCCATTTTTGCTGCCCATGCAGACGTGTGAGGTCAGTTTCTGGGAGAAAATTGGGATGTTCAAGTTGCCAGTGAAGATAAATTATCTGCAGATTGCAGCTCAAATTCTGCTCTGACTGAGAAGCACCAAGAAATTCTCCAACTTTGAACAGGTGACCAAACAAACCAGCTGGAGCCCTTGTTCTCCTCGAGCATCGGAGGATGCGTTTTGCAGGCCAGCTTTGGGCACACCTTCAGACACAGCATGGCACCCACTGCAGCTCCACGCCAAGGTCCTGGTGCTTCCAAGAGCTGTGAGTTTAAAACTAGGTGAGCTTCCCCCATGGCAACATGATTTACTAAACCACTAAGATATTGGGTCAGCCTTGTAAATCATTTTAATTATTTCACTAAACAGGTTGTGGAAATAGATCAATAGAAAATATGGCATTTAGGCTTACAATGCTGTGCATTCATTATGGGAAAGAAATTATATTAACTGATTTAGGAGCTAATAATAACTGAAAATAACAGTTTAATGGAAGCCTTCCAATCCTGCACTTTGAAAGCAGGATACAGTTACACAGTCTACCCATTTTAATCTCAGTCAAGTACACACAGCAATTTTTTGACTCTCAGAGAAATGTCAGTCAAGTACAAGTAACTTGCAGACTTTCAGCATCCCATAAATCACATTATAATAAAACAAAACCAGAGGAACTGTCAACAACCATTTTTGCATACTGGCAGGGTCACACAAACCAGGCATATGAAAAATAAGAAAATATATTGCAATATAACAAAGTGGATGTGTTGTACAGCAGAGGCTATTTTCCACTTGGAATTGGCTATTTCCATGAGATTGTGGTTTGTGACGATGGGTTTTGAAGGGCACTTCTCTCTCCAAAATGTTGGGAGTTTTGTCTCAAACATCTGAAGGCTAAATGTATGCCATATATGTGAAATATATATAAAGACAGAGGGAGGAAAACAAACCAGAGAAACCTAATATCTCCTGTGCAGCAAAAGCCAGGTGTCACCACACAGTAGCTGGGGTCAGCATTGCTCTATTACAATGACTTTACCATGGCTAAACTAAATTTGGTATGCTGTGTCCTGGTTTTCTTAATGCATGCATGATAGTCACCTGTGCTTTTAAATATTTTCTCCTGAAGTAAGCTGTACATTGTGACTATTTAATGCCTTATTGGCCACTGGGTAACCTCACTGAACCCAGCAGGCATGACTGTGGGCAGAATTTAAGCTGCAATCAGATACTGCACCCATGTCCCCTGCTCTTCTGAAAGCCTGCAGCTTACTGATAGGCACTTGTCACATCAGCTATCTCCTCTCCAGTCTGCAGGCAGAGTCAAGCTTGTCTTTAAGCCCTCTGGCTAGATAGCATTTGAATTATGCATTTCATCACACCCCAATTAGATAGGGATGCATGACAATAATCATTATCAGTGAGTTTATTTGGGAAAACACCTTATTTTGCTACTTGGTTCAGTATATGAAGAAAAAAACAAACTTTTTTTTTTTTTTCTCTACTGAGAAAAGCCTGTTGTAGAGCAGAGTGAAACTTTGAGCCATGGCAAATCGTGCTGCTCCTGTTTATTTCCCTGTCTCCTTGAGCTCTATCCAGTTGTTCTGTGAACATTAAGTGTTGCTTAAATAAGAATAAATGGCTTTAGCCCCACCACAGACAGGACTGAGCACATTCCTTGTGCAGGCTGTGCTGCTCAGCTCTCTCCTACTCCCAAGACCCCACAGAAGGTGAGTTTTACAATGTCCCCAAGTAAATGTCCCCTGTGGCTCCCCACACCACCCCTCTCCTCCCTTGCCAGCTGCACTCAAACTCCCAGCGGTAACCAGCCACCGGTGGCTGTTTTGCCAAGCCCTGTAAATGACAGCAGGGATGAGTGAGCACTGAATGAAGGGAAACGCACTGTGTGAACACATGGTGGCTTTGTTGCACTGAACGTGAGCTGTGATTACTCTGGTGCCTCCTGGCAGCAAAAACCTGCAGTGGCAAGGTTTGAACGACTCCAGGTAATGAGGCTCAATTTGGTTGACTTTTCCATGCACATTTACAACCAGGTTGACAAATACTTCCTGAACCCAGCAAAGCACCATGCTTTTGCTTTTGAAATGGTTTGCTTGAAGTCTAGCTTAAGACCTCTCTGGTCTTAAAAATAATTAAAGCTTGGGTTAATAAAGACATTATAGGTTCTTGAAAATCTTTTCACCTACTGCAAAACCTTCAGCTTTTCACATTCAACACTGCAACAAGATGGGTCTAGTTCTATTTACTCCATCTTCTTAACAAATCATGTTACAGTTCAGATTTTGACAGGTGCTGCTGTGTTTCTAACTACTATTCACTTGGGTTTGAGGTCCCCCAGGTCTGGCACAGTGAGGGCAGCCTTTCTGCTGTCCCTAAATGCTGAAAAATCTTCAAAGCGGCCACATCAGCAAACCCACAACAGGATCAGTGCACCGGTATGTACTCAGGTTTGGTTTTTCTGTCTGGTCAAACCCTGCATACTTTTCTGGAGACTGAAATGCCAGTACTATTAATTATTAAAAGATTTTACTAGATAAGGAGTCTGGCTGCTGACTTCAGTTGCACTCAGTTAACTTGGATATAAAGTCATTAACTCAGACAGCAACTTAACTATAAACTGAGGTTTATTTTAACCAGGATTGCAATTATCACCTTGCTGTGCATTTGACTAACTTGAGGCTTTCACACCATTACACTATAAAAGTTGAAATTATATCCAAACACTCTACAAAAAGATTACACTGTTATTATTTGTGGCACTGAATGACTGTATTTTTACTGTCTTGCACTGAACTAACATAAATGAATCACAAACATGGGTGTGTTTGGTAAAGATCACAAAGTAAATGATGTTTCCTTAATCAAACTGTATGTTTTCATTGTCCCATTTCATTTAGTTACCTTTAGCTTCTCTTTTGCACTTTCTGAAGTGATGCATTCCCTTCGGGGTAACTGACACCAGTGACAGACATAGTTTGGTCTAGATCATCACTCCATAGTTATTCCTTGGCCTCAGATTTAGATGTGCACATTCTGTCCTTGTTCCCAAGCTCACACTCTCCTTGGCTTAGCCATGGCAAGGCACTCTGACCAGGTACTTCCAGCTTTGCAGAGCTCAGAGGAATGTATGTAGAGTATTACAATGAGGGGTGTTTCAACAGCATCCTGTCGGAGACACAGGATTAGTTTACCTCAGGAAAGCAGGCTTTTAAATCCTGAGGGTCTCTTCAGGAATGGGCAGGTGGCTTTTCCTTGTGCCCCCACTGTCCTTGCTGGCCCAAAGCTAGGGAAGAGGTGGTGGCTGTCCTGCTGGAGCAAAGTGCAAGAGGTTGAGTCGTGCACTAGGATGCTGGGTGAGAGGTTTCCTGAGCTGCACCACTCATGGCTCTGGGAGCCTGGCAACACAGCCCCTGACATCCTGCTTGTAGTGCTTTTGAGGGGATTCCAGAAGGCAGAGAAATAAATTGGTGATGCTCCAGAGGCCCCAGAGGGCTGATTCTCTGAGCCATGCCATGGAGCATGGAGTACATCCCAGCCCCATTGGCTGCCTGATGCCAGGGAGGGGCATGTGTCCCTAGAGGTAATTCATTTATCAGACCCTTCACTAACATTTCTCCAGGCTGTTTGTATCTAGGTCATAACTCACCATGTATGTTGCTCTTTGTGGGAGGGAAGGATGAGACAAACCCAGGGGGGTGTCAAAGTTCTTACGCTGACCTTCCTCAAACCCATCCTAACAGTGCAGAAGCTCTCCTTGTGGGGCTGATGACATATTTTTAAAACTGCAAAGACAGGTGATTAATGATGTACTGAGAAGTATCAGTCACTTGGATCAACTCTGACAACTCTGGAAGCACTGAAATATAGCTGTCCAGAGCAGTAAATAAATAAATTACAGCATATACATGAAAAAGAGGCTCTGCTGTGGGATTTAGAGCTAAATCTCATGTTTACCACAGACTATGAATACGGAAGCACTCTTAAAAAAAAGAAAGAAAAATAAAAACTGTTCTAAAACCCACAGACTTTGGAAATCAGAAATATCCTCATTTTGCCAAAATAGCTGACTTTGACTGACAGCCTAAGTAGGAACACCTGCCTAGATACTATGTAGATCACCCAAAATCCCCAAATGAGCTATGATACTCAATGGATTGTCAGAGGAACTTACGAGCCTGAAAAAAGTATTTAGTACTGAAGTTTTCCTCTTCTAATTTGTTAAAATTATTTCAATTTTTCATGGAAAATGACAATAATAAAATAAGAGCCATTTTTTGTCATCATCTGTTTTTTTTCATCCTGCATAACACTCCCAAAGTCTTACATGTGGCTTCTTTCAAGGGCAGTAACAGAGAGATGAATTCAAGTGCTGGACTGATCTGGTCATGGAGTAGAAAAAGCCCCTGACACCCCTGCTCTCTTCTTCTCCAGAGTATGTCCTGCTAGAAAAGTATAATTTTCGTGTGAAGTGTAAGTATTTTTTGAGCTTTATATCAAGGCCTTGGTCATTTAATTTGTATTGAACTACAGATGATTTTTCCATATGAGATTTAAGAAATATTTTAACACTAACAGGAAACCAAATCTGTGGGCAACAAATAGGGAAACCCATTAACTAACTCTACAACACAGTTCTCTCTGATTCAGCTTTTAATGTAACTGTGATTTGCTTGGAATGTCCAGAACTGCTCTAATTAAAAGGCTGGCAGTCACCAGAGGAAAAATATCAATCCATTCACTGACAATAGCACGGCTCCTTAAAAAAAGCCATCCTGGTCAGTGCTCATCTGAACCACTCTGTTTTTAATACCTATTTTTTAACTCATCAGCAATTGCTGGGTTTTAGAAGCACGGTCCAAATACTCTCTTCTCCATCCCCTGCCAAACCCCATGGCCATGCCCAGAGAAGGCACTGCTGCTGCTCTGGGGCAGGACAGAGTGATGCAGATGTCGCTCATGGCTGCCTTCCTGCCTTTACAGGTTTCTTACAGCTTTCATCGTTACCTTTGCTCCAGAGACAGTTAATTTTTTCTTGTGGAATAACTGCCACACACTGCTCTGGTGTGAACAAACCCCAAACCTGTCCCAGGCATGCAGACAGCCCTGGGCTCTGCCTTGGGGCACCTCACCAGAGAGCAAAGCCCTCAGCCCCCAGGCAGCTCCCTGAAGCACAGCTCAGTGATCTGCTGCCAAGGGACAAAGACACCACAAAAGCCCCAAAACAATGAAGACGAAAATCCCAAGTCTTTTCTTTGCTGTATATGAATACTTTACCATTCACTAATCAGCAATAATTTGTGCAGGTTTTAATTCTAGCACTCTCATGGTAAGTGGTTTTCCCTTACCTGGTGGCACAGAGTCCCCGGGGTGTGGCAGGTGGTGTCCCCACAGGCCAGCAGCTCCCCAGGCAGTGCTGGGAGAGCACTCCTCACACCCAGCACCACCAGCCAGCACACTCACTGGCTGCAAATTAATATTCTCATAACAGTTATACAGCCCCTCCCCACCCCAAATCAGTCTTTGCTAAAAGCATTAATTAAGCCTTTAACATTTTTGATCCCATCAATTTTCTGTTCTTTGCTTATTAAATAGATGTACTAGGGGAGTTTGAGTAACAACTGCCTGAAGTTTGGGGATAATGAATAAATGAACTTTGCCAGCCTCTGGCTAAGCATGAAATTTACTGTTTAGTAACAAATGCAATGGAGGCAGCTCATACATTAACCAGCCTAGTTTTGACACACGACTTTGGGAGCACATTATTTACTTACTTACTAATGCTAAGTGAGATGAGGCTCTGAAATGTTTTATGCAGGAAACAGAAAATGACATGTTCAGCCAGGCTGCTGCATTCTTCATCACAGCGTGAGGCTGCTCGCTTGCCCGTCTGCCCCTTGGTGGTCTCTTGGCCCTCTTACCATGAACAGTGATGTCTTCAGGGCTGCATGCATTTTCCCTGGGAGTTTTGCCAGAAAAGGAGCATCCCAGGAACTAGGTAATTTTGCTTTTTACTTGCTATGTCTTGGCACTTTGAAGGTTACCTGTGTGCTGTAAAAACAACTTCTGTTCTGGGTATTTTTACATGTGCATGGCTCCAGCATCAGCTCTGTTATCTTGTTGTAAATCCAATCATTTTTGCAGAAATCCATTAACCCACAGTGAATTTATAGCTGTGTAACTGTGAGCAAACTATGGCTGATGGAGCAGACTGGAAATATTACAAGGAAAAGTGCAAAGTTCTATTGATTTTCTCTCAGGCAAAATGTGTGTTTCCTTATGATTATATTATATATGGCTCAACTCTGGCCCCTAACAGCCATCACTCATGTTTCCCAGCTCTGTTGCTTACTGGCTTAGTAAGGAAGAGCTGCTCACTGGGCAGGGACGAGGTGCTGTTCTCCCATGTGCCTGGGGATGCACCCACCCCACCAGAGGTTCTGGAGGACTTTGTGCCTGGCTCTGCATGGCACTGCAGAAGGCTCACAGCCTTTCCACAGCTCTGGAGCCCAAGCACTTATTACTAATTGATTCTGACAGCAGACACCAAAAGGAATGCTGAGATTTATGAAAGAGCAAGATTTGCCACTAGCCTCTGTCCATTAAGGGTACAGCAAAACCTCACTTTTTGCCCTTTGTAAATACAATCAGCAGAAGTGAGGCAGTTGCCCTTTTCAGAAGAAAGAGCACTCTCAAAGGACAGTTTTAGCGTAAGTCCTTAACACACTCACAAGCAATAAGGCTCCATATCCTTTACGGTTTTTTTCCATCAAAATGTTTGTCACTTCTTTAAGTGCTTTTTAAAGACTAAATAATGTACTGAAAGCTGCAGCCTCCTCTTCAGGCAGTTATTTCCCCTGCACTAAGCAAATAACTGAGCCAAGCATAGGCTGTGTATTTTGCAATGAAGTTGGTACAAATGTGGAAATCAAGGCCCCCAAATCAGGAGGATTCATTCTGCACATTTTTGAAGGCAGTAATATAGCAAAGGTAAAGTTACAGCCTGGTTATCTTGCTGCTGGTCCCTTGTTAAAGTTACCCTGTGTGCTTGAGAATGACTTCTCTCTGCCTGCAAACAGATCTTCACTGAAAAGAAAAGATGTCTATTGCTCTTGTCAGAAGAGATTTTTTCATCAAATCCTCAGGTTATTGTTTAGTAGTTCTGAGGCTTCATAATGAATTAGAATGTAAGAATTGTTATACTGCAGTACACTTAATTCTGACCTCGGAAAGGATTAATAAAAAGTTATTTTTAGTTGCAGATTTAATATTTTTTCACCTTAATGTGATCAAAGTCTGAAAGACCTTGATAATTCCAATCCTGACACTGCACATAAAACTTTCCCTGTGCAGCGAAGAGACTACAATACAAAGGGAAGGACAAGTTCAAGGTGATAAATTTCCTCACGTTTTCTGCAAACCACATAGTATCCAATTCAAGACATCATATACCCTGTAAGTGATGAAAGAGAAGTATCAGAGCAAAGCAGAGGATCTGTTTCCTAAATGAGCACACTGAAGTATGGCTGAAATTGAAGCATAACTACTTCTAGATAGACATGCTCTACTGCCTCAAGCATCAGCTATGTATTAGATAAATTTAAGCTGATTTTCTTCTTTCTCTTGTAAAAAAAAAAATTGTTTTGGTTCTCTCCCTTAGAATGAACATGAGTCAGTGAAAAATATTCACTGCCTTTGAGAAAATGCAGCTGTGATGATGAGCTCACCAGAGGACCCCCTGTTCAAACCCAGGCAGGTTTCACTTTCATCAGTAGCCATTGCTCAAAGGATTAGAGTGCTCCTGACATCACAGACTCCAGCCATACCTCTGTGGTGAAGAATTGCCCTTGAACAAGTCCCCAGGCAGCAGTGCTGGTATGGATTTAGGTATGGTCTGACATTAAATTTTTTTTTTCTACCTGTCTTTCCTTTCAGGTTAGAAAAAACTCTTCCTCCCATGTGCATACAGAAGCCAAGGACCACGCTCTTCAGAGTCTCACACTCCGACAAACTTCCAGGTTTGCAGCAATCCATCTCCCCTCCCCTAGGTTGTTTGGAACAGCAGGTCCACTTTTTGTGGGATGATTACAGATTATTCTCCAATCCATGAGATACAATTGGCATTAAGAGGATGAACATTCTTGCAAAGATTTTATTACTTCTAAGTCCCCATGGTGAGTTTGCCCCAGTACAAGAGGGCTTTTATTACCAAAGTGTAGTACATTTATGAAACCCAGGTGTGTTCTGGTCTCACACCTAGCAAGGTGTGAGTGGCAAAACCCCCTCACTATTACTGGCACTCCTAGAAAAAGCAAATTCTGACCATCTGAGGCATTAAAAATCCCTTCCTACCCTCCTAGAAGAGGACTCAAGAGTGAGGGTAAGGCAGTGGCAAGTCTTGTTTTTACTCCTCAGCTTCTGCCAACAGTCCTGCTGATGCTGTAGCTGTCACTATTTACACAGGTGAGGTCCTTTCTAAAATACTTAGCAAATGAAAGGATAAGAATTGCAGTCAGACACAGGAAATTTCAAAATACTTCACTAAATTCAGATACAGAAGGTTGTTTTTGTACCAAGTCATCCTACTGACTCACTTAAAACCCAAGCATTTTGGAACAGAATAGTAACTGCTGTATTTACTGTAAAAAAGCCTTTTGCTTCACTGAAGGAAAGCTCACTTGATAGAATAAGCGACATGATTATGTAATTTTTAAAAAAAATCTGAATATACTTTAAAAAAATACTGGAATCCAGCCTAGGGAACAGAACATTCCAGCCTGATTAATTCTTTTCATTTTCCATGGATTGATTAATCTTTTTTCAGAGAGGCCTGTACAAAACCAAAGCAACTTAAGAGTGCTCTGTACTGTCACACTGTCCATCTGACTAGGTCTTGCACTAACTGCACAGAGATAACTGGTGTCACCACAGCAAAATGCACCTACAGGCCTGTGACTGTCAGCACACTGCTGGGGGGCTTACAAATACACATATTTGCAAATATGTGGTGTATTAAATAACTGAGTTCAAAGTTATTCAGTTTGTGATGCACCTTTCCTCAATTCTCCATGCTGTGACAAGGTAGGGAACAGACACAACCATGAAACCTTCTTGGGGAGCTTCAGGACTCAGGGAAAGGCACACTCATCCGTAAAACCTTTATTTCAAAATCTTTTTATTCAACTGTTATTCAGCAATATACAATACAGTTTATAAACAAATGTCTTACCTTGTTTCCAATCTTCATTTAAAAATAAATATTATTGACAGTGAATAGTAATTATGGTAAGATGTACCTTTTTAATTAAAATGTCTCCAAAAGAAATAATTTAATTAAAAAAGGAAAAGGAAATTCAAAAAACCTAAACACAATAATCTACTAAAAATATTTCCTTTCTTAGGAAGGGTTTTGACCCAACATCTTTACATATTGTCATAAAGATAACTGCTCAACAGTTCGTGCAAAATGAAGAGTCAGAGGAAAGGTTTAGAAAAGAAAAAAATATTACATTAAAGTAGAGAAATCATAAGTGCCATGCACAGAGCAGGGCTTTACACCATAGTCTGGAAACTAGATGCATTATTCTATGTGGTTTACTTTCTGTGGCATCCCAAAAAATATGTTTTTCCCCCATGTAGAATTTATCATGCTTGCTCCAGTCTCTTTCTGTCCATCTTTAAACGGCAGTTGTTTTTTTGTTAGGGGTCTGTTCTGTTTTTAAATAGATTCCTTTTTTGTTTGGCTGAGGAGTAGTGGAGGAAGCAGTCCGTCAGTGGTTTACTAATAAATGTACAAGCTTATGGAGTATTAACAGGGACGTATATAAGAGTGGGTCTGTAGCATAAATAGGTCCTGTACCTAGAAAAGAAAGAGACAAGGGAGAGAAGGAGATTTTACTCCTTATCTTTTCCATTATAGAAGAAAAAATGCAGAAGAGAAATACAGGAAGATTTATTTTTATCACTTGGGAGCCAGGGGTCAGAAGCTTAATTTTAATAGTAAAACAGCATCCTCAAGCTATCCAACTCAAATAGCTTCCTCTTCCCCCTCCCAAATCTAACTCCACTTTCATTATGCATTACTAATGGTATGCCTAAACTTGGCTTCAGCCAAGTTACCAGCAATTGAGATTTCTATAAATACACCTTAATCTGGTATATAGTTTCTTGAGAAATGACAGGTATCAACCAGCCATTACTTTAAAGGGAAATGACAAATGCTGCTGCTGTACTTCTTGATTAACAGGACATGAACCCATTTCATTTGGAATGGGAACAGCAAGACCTTGACATCTTCTTTACCTTTTATAGTAAATAGCAGATTTTTAAATTAAAAATGTGCAGAAGAGCTACAGAAAACCCGAGGTCAGATGTGGAACACATCTGTTACAGTCATTTCATCCAGACCCAGGGAGCACAAGCCCACTCCTCCTCCTATGAGGTCAACTTACGCAGCACAGTCCGGAGCTGCAGGGTCTGTTCTCTCTGGGCCATCATGGGGACCTTAAGGTACCTGTGACCTTATGGCTGTAGGAGGAGGACACAGCCCTCCCTGGGCAGCCACAGACACCCACACCTTTGCTCACAGCCACAAGTGGCACCCACGCCCATGCTGCAGCTAACAAGGCTGTCCCTGACTTGTGTCTACCAATACTAGGAGATTGTTCAGTTTTATTTTCTAGTTAACTGCACAGAAAAGAGAGGCATGTGCCACCATGGCCTGGCCACTCTCCGTGTGTGGGAGAGCTGAGCCAGGGGGCTGGGGGCTGTTGGCCACACTGCCAGGAGCAGGACACACAGGCACAGCATAGAGCACTGGGGCTGCTCCTGCTGTTAAATGGGTCACGGCTCTGCTGCCAGGCAAGGACAAGAACAGCTTCTTCCTATGAAGAAGCTTGACTGTCCTGTGCCACTGCTGGAGAGCAAGATCTGAGCCCACAGACAGGGCTGGACAAGTCCACAGCTGCTGTTTGAGTCCCAAATACCAATGGGTGACACCTTTCCAAAGCCATGATGTAGACTAGCAAGTGCATTTGTCACCAACACTGGAACATGACAGTGTAGGGCTGCACATGACTGATGTCTCACATGGACAAGGGACATTTCCACAGAGATGAAGGCAAAAGCAGGAACCCAGCTGGAGCTTTGTCCTGCAGCTGAAGCACACTGAGGCACCCAGGAGCTTCATCAGCACTGATACTCCACACACAGGAGTAATCGGTGCCCAAAATACTGATAGAAAATACACAAAAAAAATGACTGTCAGAGACACTTTGCAAAGTGGGAAAACTTAAATTTTTCTTTTTTTTTTCCCCACATATCTCTGAAAAAGAAATTAGGCCACCTCTATTTAGGAAACTTACTTCAGGCACCCTAATGCAAATACTTTAGTCTTGGTCTCTAGGAGATGTGAGTCCCACTCAGCTGTGGCATGATCAAAGGAAAGACCTCAAACAGCTCCTGGGCTGGTTGTTCAGGCTACCTCATAATCTATATATTCCTCACCAGCAAAAGAAGAGTATTTATTATCCAAGATCAAAAAAATAGTTCATAGTAATGTGGCGTGCAATCGAGGAACACAAGAAATGTCCCCACAGTACTATATCACAGTCACCTAGACTGTGTGGAGATTATTCAGTTATTAAGGTTCTAATTAAATCCTTGCACGCAAAAACATGTGGCCAAGAACTGCCTACATAGCAAAAGTAAGGCATTAAGATTAATACAGGATTTTTATTTTTAAAGATGGAAATCATTAACAAACACAATTAACTCAGGTAACTAAAGGAGTAACTTGTTAACTTCTTGAAAAAAGACACTAGAAGTGTGTGGAGAAAAAGTACACAACAGCTGCTAAAGCTCAGGTTCCTTGCCAGCACATGGGACAATCACCAAACATTCTTGCTCTGAGGCAACAATGCAGCAGCTCATGAGCTCAGAGTTGCCTCCCCTGCCCCAGGAGTATCTGTACCTACATCAGTAGAAGACAACAGCTTGCTGAGTGGGAAGGCTGAGGGTAAACTCACATTTTCTGTCCATCTCTGAGCCTGACGTGCTATGTGATCCCTGCGGTCAGACTGCTTACCCACATACCCCCATCACCAGCACAACAGACTCATACTTCCCACCACCACATCCCCATGTCCGAGCTGTCAGAGAGCTCCCCTCACTCCTGGCACATGGCACAGCTGCCAGAACAGGAGCCCCCTTAGAAAATGAGTTCCCCCCTTCTGCCCCTCAGGGGAAGGGACTTGAAATAAAATTCACACTAGATGGAACCACAAATTTGACATTCTGTAATTGAAGGAAGTTGTAAATATTTGCCACACAGAAGTAAAGAACACAACACTGTAGTTCTCACTTCACTATCTTCTACAGTATTTTTTACTTGATCAGGATTAGGAGCAAGCTGCCAATTAATTACCACTCCAATCGGAATTATTACTAAGTTAAGTAGATCTGAATGCAGATTATCTAATGATTTTTTTTCTTTAAATAACCCTATCCTGCCCATACATAAAGAACAGAGATGAGTGTGTTAACAGAATACAAGATGACACAAGGAAAATGGCTGTGTCTGAAGAAAGGAACTTGTGATTTCCTTTAAGAAAGGATCACTTCTTTGCTTTAAGCAAAAACAATCTTTTTGGAGTGACCCACAAACAGACCTCCAAACCTTTCAAATTATCAACATTTGCTAGATTTTAGCTAACTAAAGACATTGGCATGCCCAAGATCTAAGGGAGGCCAAACTGTATAGAAGAAGCCAGCAAGGGGTTATTTGGAAAAAATGTAGACGCAGGATAATGTTCAGTGCCCTCTTTACATGTGAAATCTCCAGCTCCCTGGTGTGAAAGGGGTTCAGACTGGAAAGCCAATTTTAAAATTTATAAAGTAGTAAAGTAGTTCTAATTATACCAGTTCAGTGAATTCTATGCATAACTAATACAAGACAGACATAGCAGCCAGCGTCCATTAGAGGACTTACTCTGTTCTGCCCCATTTTGAAATAAGCACACACACCCAAGATGCTGTGATTCCATGCCACAGCCACACCAATGCAGGGTCAGGTATTACAGACAGTACCTGACATCCTGCCTGAGCTGCGTTAGCACAGCTCTCTTCTCCAGCCATGGCACAATGATCTGCACACTGTGATCACACTGACTTCCCCACAGAGCGCAGTTGCTGCTCTACCAAACTGCTCTTCTTCCGAGCTAATAAAATTGCCTCCCAACTGATAACAGCCTAGCAATACAAAATACTTGGCTGTTAACCACTGTTGTGACAAATAATACCATTCTGCTGACAACCCCATTTTTTCCAATACAAACCTACTGGAACTGTTATTGACATATGGGATTGCTTTGCCATTATCTAATTTAAAAAAAAACCAAAACAACCCACATAGTAAACAGCAATAGTGAACCTGCCAGCATTCTTACTGCTTTAGAAAAGCTAAATCAAAACCCAAACCAAACCTCTCATTACCAGCACAGTCCTGTCAGGCTCTGTTATGTAAAGAAGAAACACCTTCCTTGCAGGATTGCTGTAAGATCCGTTTCCTGGCAGATCCTACTTTAAGCTTGCTTTCCAACTGCAGACCACCACTATTACTGTCCTTCTCAAAACTAGTACCAGTAAGATGGTCTTGACATTTCTTTCTGCTATGACTGCTCAGGAGGATACCACTTAAAGTATCAGGGAGCTATTCAATCCACAGCACAGTTCAAGTGTTACTTCCTACATCAGTTAAGCTGCATAAGTATAGCAGAAGTGTAGAACACGTAACAATTATCTGCCTCTTGTAAAAGACACAGATTTAGTGAGCTGGTACTGACAAATAAGACTGTTTTGTAAAGTATCTATTGAAACTGTACATAAAGAACTAGTGGTATATGTATATTCCTGCCTGGAATGCTGTTTGTTCATGCACAAAGAAACTTGGATGCACTCAGCCTTCCCACACACAAATTTCTAATTTTTACTCACTTATGAATCAGTTTCAAAGAAATACAGACCAACGTTAGGTAAAACTTCTACATGCACCAGAGAGACGTGTAATATGCCTTTCCTTGTGTTCAGTAATATTTTACATTTTTTCACCTATAGCTTGAAGATATTAAAGAAATTCAAATAACATTCAGATTTTTTCAAGGACACTGCACAGGCTTTAGTAGCATAGGTTAGTACAGTTTTTTCTGTCCTCCAGGGAACAAGCAAGAACCACTGAAAAGAGGTTACTCAAATACATTGCAATTGCACAGCACAAAAAAACCCTGGCACAGCTTGTTTCTGCCCTAGGTAATGAGGTGGCACAGTACTGCAGTTCGTGCTTTTGTCCAGTTTGAGAATTAATCCGTATTACACACACACAAAAGAAGGTATTTGACCTCACTTGTCCCCAAAGCAGTCTAATTTGCCTAGATATTAAAGTGCTAGTGATGTGTATTTAATGAGGAATCTTTTTGCATGTTTATTATCCAGTGACATTTAGGAGGTCAGCCTGATAATTGAGTTATGGCCTCTGTCTTGCTACTTTATTTAATGTAAAGGAAAATGTGATGTGACCCAGGCTGCATTTAAACTACAAATAACAGAATTTGAGCTCATATATGGTCTCAAAAAGCACAGGAGGCCTGAAGTAGATACAAACATTAGTAAGTTGGAAAGACAAGAAGCCGAAGCTGAAGAACACCACAGAGAGAGGTTCCTTTCTTGCTATTTTGTGGAATACTCATATGTTGGAGATAAATGAGCTCCACAGGCTGTTTCTCAAACTAGCACACAATTGTTCAAATTTTGACAGAGCCAGGGGAACCGCAGACCCAGACCCTTACCCAAAGTTGATCCAAACTCAACCATAGCCACTCTAAACAAAGACCCTCTATGCAGCTAGAGAAAAAAATACCTTTTGCTTCCCAGTGAATGATGGAGATCTAACACCCTCCCAAATGGTCTTCTGCCTCAAAGCAGGTTGCCACAGCTTGACTTGGTGCAGGTACTGCTCTTACAAACACCACTGGGAGGCACTGGGGCTGCTGAATTCAGACCTGGTACTTCATTACCTCAGGCCATGTAACCCACAAGCAGACCTCCCTCTGCCTCAGACATAAAAGGCTTCGCAGGGGGCAGTGGGATAGGTGTGAAGGGAAGACTTTTCTTCTTCCTTGCTGTGAACACTTCATGTCTGTCCTACACAGAGCACTCTCTTAGCAAAATGAAGCAGTTTCCAGCTTCACACTCCCATCTTTGTTTATTTTATTTAAAGATTTCACTTCAGAGCTTTGAGAATAGAGATCAAACAAATAAAAGGGAACTTGGAAGTTTCAATGTATGATCTATATTCTGGTCAGAAGTTAAACTAAAAATTGCCCCCAAGCCAATACACAGGGGTACTCATTTTGGAGACCATTTGTTAGGATTTAATACAGCCAGTTTGTCTCCCAGAAGATCAACATGAAGATCCTTATTTATTACTGCACCTATCAGATGACAAAATTAGTCTCATGACTACAGCACAGGACTTAAATTTACAAGATCTGAAATTATGTTTTCATATTCAATTTCACAGCTGCCACACACTCGACCAAGTCGGTCATAACTCCTCCTGCCAGTTGTCCACCTCATCCATTTGGACTGCAGACTTTCTGGGACAGAGACTCTGAGTGTCTTGCTCAGTGATGCTTCCATATCCCCCTCAGTGAAACCTAGGAACACTTCCAAACACATCAGCACTGTATCTACTCTTTCACTAGCTCACTCTGTTTTTTTTTTCCTACAGCAAAAGGTTCTATTTGCATATAAGTATTTAAACTGAAACCTCAATATGGTTCCAAGTGGAAATAATGACAACAACTCCTTCTCTCATAGTCTTAAAACCTGTAATCTCACCAGAAGATCCTTGTCTCATGAGAATTAAAAAGATGAAGAGCTTCTCTGCTGGTAAGGTAGAATGAAGTGGGAACAGAGCATGTTACTTAGACTGCAATGAGGCGAAGTTTTCATATGGCAATTTAAACATCACAAACAAAATTCTGCTTGAGTAGCTAATATTTCTGGCATATCAGGCAACTTTTCCCTTATGCTACATCTGTTCCCTTACATACTATAATGCTGATGACAAACTTGTACCAGATACAATTTCAGATTACATGTCCAAAACTATGAATTTTCCATTTATACTTGGATTTTCAGATGAGACTCCATGCTTTTCAGAGAATCTCAGTAACAAGCACATTTATTCTAATAATTTCATGTTTCGGTTCAACTAGAAGAGAGAAAGAATCACATTTTTCCACACTGCATGACTGGGACTCCAGCTGAAGTCAAGAAGAGCCCTGCAGGCACATCTGAAAGCAGCAGTTGATCTATAATCACATTTATTGGCATACAAGCACACAGAGGCCCTGTCTTACTATACTGAACATATTGGGAAGATTTCTATTTCAAGGAAAATAGGATTAGAACCCAATTCATGCAGGACACTGTGGCTACTGCCATGCCATCAGCTTTTAGGCAGAGCTCTCTAGCGTATTAAATGAGGATGTTTCTTAATCACTGATGGCAAATCCATTGTTTGAGCACATTTGTGCTTTTATACAGAGGAAATATCCCTGTGTACAATTAAAAGACTTACAAGCACTAAAGACTTTTGAGAGTAAATGTATTAGATGATTCAGTTGTTACACACAGATTTGGTGAAAATAATTATGTGTGTGTGTGTTAAAGCTTGAAACAGGATAATGAATCATATGTATTATGCTACTATGCATGTATATATTTCACATATCAACACAGTGTTGGGTCCTGTGGTGTTGTACACCCTATGTGAACAAAGATTTAGTTAGATTTGATGATCCTATTGTCTGGAAAACCAGCAACAACCCAGCCTGAGGTTGAGGACTCAAAACAAGACTTCTTGCTTACAGAGGTTTAAAAAAAGAGAACAGTACTTCCTATAAAGAGACTATATTCTCGACAGAGAAAAATAATTACTGTACCTAAAATAGCTTTAAAGAACACCACTTCAACATACAAATGAAATCGCTGAAGCTCAAGGTTTTTCTTTTAAACCATTTTGAAGAAAATTCAGTGCTTATCCAACCCAAGTGACACCACTAGAGACCTGAGTCTTCAATTTCCTCACAAAAGCAGGTGATATCCCTCCAATATCCCTCCCTTCAGTACAGGGACCTCCACTTTAGAATTTTATCCACATTCCTTTATTCTGGGTAGGGAGCAACAGTGTGTTTAGGGGAGATAACCTTGCCTGCACACCAAGCTGTCTCTCTCTGCTTCAAACTAAGCACCTGTCCCAGAGAGTCCTAAAATACACCCGTGATGGGGACTGGAACAGCCACCAGCAAACTGCACCTAAGCACCAAAGAGACATCTCGTAGGAACAAGTCTCAGACAGGCTGGGTTCAGAATACACCTTAATCAAGAACTTTGAGACCAATACTTTCAGCTCCTAATCTCCTGAGGCTAATATTTATTGGTAAATAATTACCACCAGCTCCAAACTACCACAGGTATGGAAATTAAAATAAAGCAAGTAGAAGCTTGTTATTCAGGGGCTCTTGATTCAAACAGTGTAAAGAAGACACTTTTGCAGAGGACCATACCAAAACACAAAATCTGTTCCCTCTCTCACATGGGGACCAAAAGCAGTTGCTGTTTTATTCCTTGTGTGAACAAGGCATTATGAACTACAAACAAGAACTGGAGCCCTGTGCTCCCTGCGCTGACTTCAGCTCTTTCCCAGAACTCAGGCTGCCACGGAGTGGCACTGCTCACAGTGTGCACAGGAAAGACCTCACAGCAGGGAATTTTGGTTTAGCCTATTTTGTAGCCCTCTTAGCATCACACTCCATCTGGAAATCCCCACAAAGTATTTTTCTGCATTCTGCTACCTTTGTCGCTGATTTAAGTAATTCCATTATCTCCGCTGCTGGCCACAATGCTTATATTTTATTTGCAGAATTTAATCCGACCTAGAAATGATGAAGCAGTGCCACATCCCTAACCCACAGGCATGTAAAAAATCAGGATAGACAGCAGTTTAGATGATCCGGGCAGGGGGTCTTGCCCTAACAGACATATGTGACACACTCTCTTGGCGGCACACAGATCCATCTGTTGAGATGGAACAGAGCCCACTGCACTCCCATTGTCCTGTTTTTAGGTCATATGCAACATGCAAGCTCTGGGATGGGCAGGCAGGGTGCACAGTGCTGCATATCCTAAACCCAACTTCTATTACCGGCATGGAAAAACACTGCAAGAGTTCTCACTGTAAGGGAATGGAAAGAAGAAACACAAAAGCAACCACCAGCCCTGAGTTCCTGGGAGGAAAGTGGATGTTTCCAGCAGTAAAACAACAGATCATGAACACTGTACATGCACATGCAGCTTTTTGTGGTGGGTTAATACAGCAAAGGCAAACTGATCTTTTGTATATGTCCACAGCATCGTGTAGTTAAGACTTCAGGAATTACCACTTTGTTTTCAACTGGACACCAATGAACAGTCAGCTTAATCTTAGGAATAATAAAGAGTAAACCCCAAGTTTTCACACATCCTTCTACCCAAGAAAGAAAGGAAATTATTCAAGAAACATTGAAAAGTAGAAGCCAGAGAAAACACAACACCTGAAAAGCACTGGCAGGTCACAGTGACCCATATACAACAGATTTCCATTACTGTAAGTCAAAGCCAGCAACCATTTGTCCTGAAAGCGTGAAGAGGCATCAGGAAGAAGCATGAACATTCCCATGTGAGAATTTTCAATCTGTGTCAGATGAGACCGAGCACAGAGAGGAGCTCAGGGCCTTCCCTGCACAGTCAGTGGAATACATTTTTTCCCTTCTTCCACAGATAACTCGGCATGGCTATTTGTTCAACGTTAGCCAAGGGACAGTGGCTGAGTGGGGAACTTGAGCCTGACCACAGCTGCACGACAAAGCTGGAAATACGTTTGCAATTCAGATTTAAGATTGTGTTTCTTGCCCTTCAAGAGCCTTATCCAATGGTAATGTGGCATTAATAACTAAGACCATTATTAAAGGCAACTGATATTAGCACGATATTTACATTTGCAAACTGTTATACAGCAGAGTATCTCTGATTCTTATCTCAGCAGTAATTTACACGTGGAGCTCATTTCACAGCAGTTTGTATTTCCCTTCTGAACACGGATCCCACTCTGCACAGGCCCCACACCTGCCCGGGGTGACCAATCCCTGCAGCTGCTGCTTTCAATTCTCTTGAGAACAGCCACGGCATTTCACTCACTTGGAGCTGCTGCTACTCTTTAAAACCCCATGTCCGGAAAGCTGAAAGGGGGACTCTAAAAGTGGGGCCTCCCACAGCACCTACAGAAAGGAAGCAGGTCCCAGCCCCACTGCTACCTAATGAGCCGACAGGGCGTCCCGGCTCCCGGGATGGCTCAAGTACATTTCCTTACACACCTGGGACACCATTATTGAGCTTTAGTACCTCAGCCACAGTCCCGCCCATGCCGGGGGGGTTCGCGGTACCCGACCCTAAACCCAAGGGCGGGACTGAGGGAGCCGCGTCCGGCAGGGGAGAGAGCAGCGCCCCGCGCCCTACCTGACCCGTGCTGCTGTCGGAGGATGGCGGCCTGCCCGGGCGGCGGCGAGGCCGAGGAGGCAGCGACGACGGTCGAGGCGGTGGCAGTGGCGTGGACAGCCCCCTCGGCCGGGGGCGGCGGCGGGCGCTTGCCGGAGCCGGGCNCCTCGGCTGCCTGCACGTCGGGCGGCGCGAAGCGGGAGAGGACGCGCAGCAGTGCCTGGGCCTTGTGCTCCTGCGTCTCGTCGTCGCTGTAGTCCGCCACGCGGCACTCGTAGACGCCCTCGTCCTGCAGCCGCACGCCCGAGAGCCGCAGCCGGTGCGAGATGTCGTTGCCCTGGACGCGGACGGTCTGCAAGAGAGCGCACCCCCGGGCTCCGCCTCAGCAGCGAACGCTGGCCCCGCGCCTACCCCTTCCCGACCCCAGCGACCACCCTGTTCTCCTGGATGCAGTCCTGACAGAGCTCCCTCTCACCCTTTTGCTGTCAAGAACACCGAACCTGGGGTAACAGCCTCCCCTCTGCCCAAGCGAGTGCACCAGACATTGAAGCCGTGCTTAAAGTGCTCCTCGACGTTAAAGCCCCACTTCGGGGTCCCAAGGGGCCACTCAGAATTAGCCCCTCACTCCCCATCACTCCCATGCACTCCACGCCACTAGCGCTCTGCCAAGCCCCCATGCCTGCCCGCCCCTAGCCTGGGGGTCACCTCTTCCCATTCCTCCTGCCCAGGCCCCCAAGCCCGCACGAACCGCCCCGAACTGGAGGCGTGGCGAAAGCCCAGCACCCCGCGGCCGCTGCAGAGGACCAGCCCCTGTTGGGAGCAGTGCCCCGCACACCGAGCCCCGCACCGAGACAGGCTC